>WNGS01007182.1:7559809-7592867 GCA_020271785.1 Procambarus virginalis
CTATTTGTGTCTGCAGAATCGGGCTATTTAGCTCTTGGACCCCGCCTTTCTAACCAATCTATTTTCCTTTATTTATATGCTATATATATTTATCTCTAACTCACACACACACACACATATATCCCCAGGAAGCAAACAGTAGTAGCTGTCTAACTCCAGGTACATATTCGCTGCTAGGTGAACAGGTACACCAGCTTGAAAGTAATTGTCCATTTGTTTCCGCCTCCGCCGTGAATCGAACCCGGGCCTTTAGGATTACGACCCCCGAGCCCTGTCCACTCAGCCGCAAGGCCCCTATCCTCTTCGTGTGTGTGTGTGTGTTTGTGTTTCCAATATCCTCCACTGTGTGCGTGTATGTATCTATTCAATTGTGTGTGTGTGTGTATATTTACGTGTATGGGAATGAATGTGTGTATGTGCTAGATTCTCCCATTTTCAAAAACTCTCCAGTGTGTGTATGTTTGTGCCTGAATGTAAGAGTTAGCCTCAATCTGGCACAAACATTCCTGGTTTGTGGGGCGCTTCTGCGACCCGACGTTTCTCTCCAATAACACAAGAATGAAAGGCCAGGCCAGAGTGTGGTTAGGACACGATATAAAGTCTTTCTATTTTGTCCTGTTTTTTTCCTGCACCGCTGTTGCTTGGCAATATCCACAACCTTGCCCCCCTCACCCATTCATAAATATCCAGCTAAATCATGAAAATCATTTTGAGGCAAGCAATATATATATATATATCTTCATTCTACTTTGCTCTGATGAAGGCGAATTAGCCGAAAACGCTTAAGCATTCTCTGTTTTTCATATGTGGTTATTCTGCATACTTGAATCAGTTTGTGTGATCATTGTTGCATATATATATATATATATATATATATATATATATATATATATATATATATATATATATATATATATATATATATATATATATAGTATATTTGGTAGCAGTCTTTCCTGTAGACATATATTATTAAATATGACCGAAAAAGTAAGATTAATAATTGTAACACGAATTTTCTCGTTTTTCCTTATGTTTCTTTTTACTGGTGACGGTAAATGAAAAATCAATTCTCCAAAATTCATTTTTATTTCTAAAATTTCTAAAATAAAAATGAATTTTGGAGAATTGATTTTTCATTTACCGTCACCAGTAAAAAGAAACATAAGGAAAATTGAGAAAATTCGTGTTAGAATTATTAATCTTACTTTTTCGGTCATATTTAATAATATATATATATATATATATATATATTATATATATATATATATATATATATATATATATATATATATATATATATATTGTGTGTGTGTGTGATTCAAGAACTTGAATCAGCGTTCTTGTGCTTCCCAGACGCTTGCTTTTACCGACTCAGCCACGATGGTACAAAAGTCGATCAACCCACTTAACAATGAGAGGAGTAAGAGTGTGAATGCTTTACCATAGGCCAGAGTATGGTTGGCGGGTTCACTGTAAAAACCCTGGCTGGGCTGCTGTTCGGGGCATCTAGAACCTCCCAGTGTATTCAGTAGAGTTCTGGGTTGATTGACTTCCCACCGATTCTCTTTCTTATTCTCCCTTCTTCCTATTCTTCCATTTACTCTTCCGCACACACACCCTTCTACTTTGTCTCCCTACTAAAATACTCCATTCCTCCATCAAGGCTACCCAAAAATGCACCAAAAAGCAAATCTGTTTTCTGAACATACGTTTTGAAAATCATTATCTTAATTCAACTAAGGGTGAAGTCTATGGACTCGGCACTGAACATTTCACATCTACAGACGTCCTGGAAATGGCATCAGCCTACCCTGACCTCCCCTTACGACAAATTAAATATATGACCATTAAACATTCCCCCCCCCCCCCTTCATTGGTAAAGATATATACATATATATACACAAGTACATGTTCATTTACGCAATAAATTTACGTTTTCTCTTATTTCTCATTTGGAAATAACTACGGGTCTTATTTTCCAGGAATTCCCTACTGGTGGACCATGCAAATGAGTCCTTCTGGTAACACCCGAAATTTGGGGCAAAAAAGACTAGGTGGAAACAAGTGACGGATGCCGGGTGCGTTTCACTGTTGTTTTTTCCCTTACCCTAAATTGTAAGGTCTTTTTTTCCCCTGTGTGTGTTTTAATCGGACTTTTTTTTTTAAGAATACTATTAATTCTTCCGACCAATTCGTGAGACTTAAATTCGTGTATTTTTCGTGACTTTTTGTGGAAGCTATAGACGAACACAGGCTTTGAATTTTGAGTCTTGTTTATGCTTTTATATCAGGCAGAAAAAAGCACTTCAAATGAGATGAAAGACGTATTGCGCATATATTTTTTTTTTTACATTTTGAGCTGTTGTATTCAACTGTGTCCAAAATAATAGAGTGTTGATATCAGCAGAGGCAGAAGACGCAGTAAGAGCAATTGCTGCTGCATTTTAAACAGCTGCAGCAACACTGTAGCAATAGATTCATCAGCAGCTGTATGAGCAGCAACAATAGTCCCATAGTTTGGAACAGTTCAAGTAACAGCAGTATTGCAGTAACCGCATCAGTACATACAGCTCTAGTAACAGCACCAGTAGTATCAGCAGTTGGAGCTGAATCCGTAATATTAGGAGAATCAGTAGTAATGTTATCAACTGATTCAGTATCAGTAGTATCAGTATTATCAGATAAAAACACAGAAGTACCATCAGCTAAAGCTGATCCTGACATAGTATCAGGAGCAAAATATCAGCTGTTAATAATGAATTTATTCTGTTCAATTTTCTCATCATTTATAAATGGACATTTTTAAATCGTCTTTTAATATTTTTCCTGTTTCAAAACGTTTTGATTAAAGACTTAAAAATATTACAAATAACCATTGTAGATTTTTTTGTAGTCTTAAAAAACTTTAAAGTCAGTTTGGGAATATTCTTAAAAACAGTTTTTCCTGGACAGCAACCAAACAATCGGAACACAATAGTGGATACAGTATATACTGAACTTGCAATGCAATTTGCATGTCAACAACGAGCACCCACACCTCGGTTTTTAACCAAACTGAGGTGAGGAACACAGGGAGAGAGAGAGAGAGAGAGAGGGTGGAGGGAGAGAGAGAGAAAGAGAGAGGGTCGGGGGAGAGAGAGAGACAAAGACAGAGAAAGAGAATCTGTTCCCTTGAATGTTTAGATTCGCGAGAATTTCAGTAATTTCATCCCTTGTCCTCCAGACAGTGAGTTTGTGGGTATTTGTCTCGTTATCTTTCCTAGATTCAGGACTACTGATTACTGCATGCGTTGGGCGGGACATGACCTGGACTGATGTATTTTATTTTCATTATTGTATTCATATATTGTAACATAAAAACATAGACTTTTTGTATACCTACTGCATCTCGTCTGTGTTGCATAGACCTATGTTAAATAGACCTATGTATATGTTATACAACAATCATATCACGACAACTAAGTATGCCTAATGAAGGATATTTCCTTTTCCCAATGCTGAAAAAAATAATTTGTCGTGTACTCATTATATAAAGCAAAAATAAAAATGTCAGTTACCATCAGAGCTAATGAGATATGCAATCATTAATCTTCCACAATATCATTATCCCACCCAAAACAAAAAAAAAGCGAGCATTCCAGTTAATGTATCTGAAAATAGTAATATATAAAAAAGGGTGCAGCAAAGTTTTCAGAGAAAAACAGTCTTCACGAGGGTAAAAAAGTCTTAAAAAAGGTGGTGGAAAAAAAGGACTTAGTTACTTCAGTTAATGAGACTTTAGACGTGCTGGGGGGATAGGATGAGACGTGGATGATATCCTGTGTTCAGTGGATCGAGAATAGAGGCTAGGTGAGGGTAGGCTTGTAAACAGAAAGGCGAGGGGGAGAGAGTGAAGTGAAGGTGAAATTCCCTTCATCTACTTCTTCCTGAGGTGAGATAAGGTAATTGATGGGAATAGGGGAGAAGATGGTGGATGGATAGGGCAGGTTAAGAAGATGAGGGAGAGGGCAGAGATGGAGAAACAGATGAAAGGGAAGAATTAACGAAGGCGAGAGAAAATCTGAAACGGAATATAGGTGAAGATGTGAGCTATAATAATCAGTATAAGATAAAATATATAGGCGAGTACAGGAATGTGATTTATGCTATTTATTAAATACTTTTGTTTGAGGACTTTTCGTTCCGTTCAAGAGCTCTGGTCCCATGGCCATAGGATGACCGAGAAAGAATGGTTCATCTTGGCTTCACTATCATATACCTTATAAGAGAACAAGGTAAGTCTGCAGGCGAGGAGTCACAATAACGTGGCTGAAATATGTTGACCAGACCACACACTAGAAGTGAAAGGGACGACGACGTTTCGGTCCGTCCTGGATCATTCTCAAGTCGATTGTGACAGCGATTCTCAAGTCACAATCGACTTGAGAATGGTCCAAGACGGACCGAAACGTCGTCGTCCATTCACCTTCTAGTGTGTGGTCTCGTCAAATCAAAGCTGATTCTCCTCGTTCATGAAAAAAATGGGAGCCAGTTGTGCTTTGAGAAGCCAATAGTGAGACACTAACTATGCTTATGCCCACATGAAGGGACTGTCAACCCCAAAAATTTCAGTACATCAGCAGGACAAAACTCTTTTTCCAAGGCGCCTGACAATGCCCAAACAAATAGGCTCCATGAAAGAACATATTTATACGCACAGCCAGATCGTCACAAAAGATATCCTGACCAGAAACACCGAAATAATTGACTGATAAACAACAGATGATTGGACATAGCCAAAGCACTACATATCAAGCATTCTCATCTATATATAAACAGTTTGATACCATCCACACCATGAACGACAGTTAATATAACTAATGCGTTTATCGGCTAAATACCCCTTCGGCTGAAATTGTCTAGAACTGAACACTGTATAATATTTTATCGAAGTTACAGCCTTACTGCATTAATTTTCTATTTCTACCGAACTGTAGTATCGACGGAGCTCAGATCCGTTTGTTACTCTAGCAATTTATAACAAAATTATCCCAAAACGTTGACAGAGTTGGAAAGTGATGTACGTACCTGCAGAACACATGATATACTGGTCCAATACTCTAAGTGATGAGAATTTATGAGAGTTCCTCATTGATTCATGAGCAATATGGCGTATCAGTATGAGGGAGAGAGGGAGGAAGGAGGTTAATGAGTGAGATTAACTCATGTGACAGTTCACGTGTGACTTGATAAAGATATCTGATACAATTACGTGGGGCTTGATACAGGTATCTGAAACAATTACGTTGGACTTGATACTGAAACAATTACGTTGGGTTTGATACAGATATCTGAAGCAATTACGTTGGACTTGATATAGATATATGAAACAATTACGTTGGACTTGATACAGATATCTGAAACAGTTACGTTGGACTTGATACAGATATCTGAAACAGTTACGTTGGACTTGATATATATATCTGAAACAATTACGTTGGACTTGATACAGATATCTGATACGATTACGTTGGATTTGATACATATATCTGAAACAATTACGTTGGACTTGATACAGATATCTGATACGATTACGTTGGATTTGATACAGATATCTGAAACAATTACGTTGGACTTGATACAGATATCTGATACGATTACGTTGGACTTTATACAGATATCTGAAACAGTTACCTGGATCTCGATGTAGATCTCTCAGACATGGGACGTTGGACTTGATTGATCTCTGTCACAATGATGTGGGACCTGATAGACCTCTGAGTCAGTTACGCAGGTCCTGATAGACATCAATAAGAGACAATAGACTTTTGAGAATGCAACGAGGAACTTGATAGATCTTTGAGAAAGGGACGTGGGACTTAATGGACTTATGAGACAGTGTTGAGGATCATGATAGACTTCAGAAACTGTAACGTGGGACATCATAGATCACTGAAACAGCGTTGAGGGAGTTAGATTGGCTCTTTATCTGAGTAATATCAATTAGCATTGCAAAATTAACGTTGTGTACAAAGTTCATCATAGTTCAGCTGGTGGATCTGAAAGGGGAGGCCAGTGACGCCGGTTCAATCCCATTACATGGCTTCAATATTTTCTGATAATTCACATGTAAATGACATACTGGCATCGATACCTCTCCAGGTCCCCTCTCGTGCAATACAGATTATCTGACATTTCGCGTTTCTCCCCTACTTCATCACCTTTCAAAATTGGCTGCTAATTCATTATTCCTCCTTCGGCTGCCCTCTAGCTCGTCTCTCTCATCTCGCCGTCTGCCTTTCTTAATTAAACAAGAGAGCCTTCCTCCTGGTTGCCTCTGTTGCCTTCAGCCTCTACCCCCCCTCTATTGCCCGCCTCCACAACCGGCACCCCCTTTAGGGGTCGCCAGTCTGCCTCTTGGATGTTACACACATTCGGTAAATTTATATTTAGAGACCATAAATATAAATTCTGACGACGTGGGGGCATATATATTCCCATATTGACAAATTTAATGCGGTGGCCATGACGCATTAGTCTTTTTTTACCTCTCTGAAGTGTGCCTGACTACGAAGTGCTTGTTAGGGATGTGGTAACGCTTTCGTTTGCGTTAATATTTACGAATGTTAAAGGAACATTTTTTGCTTTCACTCGGGGGTGGACAGTAGAGCGACGGTTTGGCTTTCTGCAGGGCGGCGTTCAATCCTCGACTTGCTCAAGTGGTTGGACATCATTCCTTTCCTCCCCCGTCCCGTCCCAAATCCCTATCCTGATCCGTTCCAAATGCCACGTAATCGTAGTGATTTAGTAATTTTTCCTGATAATTACCTTGCCCTTCTCTCCTGCGCATGGCAAGGGTGGTTAGGTAGTGAAATATAATCGAACTAAAACTCCAAAAATCGCCTAAAGTTCAGGCGAGACAGAAAAGGCAGAGGGGCCATCGGTAAAATTTAACAACCCGTCCTCGCAAATTCGTATAGTCAATATTGACTTATTAAATAAGTGCATAGGTGACATACTTAACATAATAGTTTCCCTTGAAAAGCTTCAAGCACCGACCTTACCTAACCTACTTAGTATGTTAAGATAAGCATCTTATTGCTTCGTAATTACAATTATTACCTAACCTATACCTATAATAGGTTAAGTAACAATTGTAATTACGAAGCTATAAGATGCTTATTTTAACATACTAAGTAGGTTAGGTAAGGTCGGTGTTTTCTATGAAGCTTTTCAAGGGAAACTATTATGTTTAGTATGTCACCTATGCAGGTAACTAATAAGTCAATATTGACTATACGAATTTGCGAGGACGGGTTGAAACTTTGCATCTTTCACTCGACATTTTCTCACAGTCGGAACTAATGAACAGAAGAAACAAAAGACTGAACATGGCAAGCAAAGTAGAGATGAGAAAAACAATGAAAGGAAATTGGAGAAGAGTCCCGAAGCGGGGAATTGGGGTGGAAGAATCACGATGATAGGACATGGGGAAAGAAAGGAATAGGGAAGGAGAGAGAGAGAGAGAGAGGGGGGAACGGAGAGCAATAATCGTACACAGAAAGCGATTCACAAAAAGGGTTCTGAATGTAATGAGAAGGATGGGATTGGAATATTACAGCTTGAGGGTAGGGGGGGGCGGCTGGGTGAGGGAGAAGGGGTGAGAGACAGGTGGGGAGAGAGAGGGAGAGGGGAATGAAGGGGTGAAAAAGAGAGAGAGAGAGAGAGGAGAGCGCTGGAGGCAGAGACAAATGAATTGATTCTCCGTTCGTGCATTTTTTGTGTCCAGAGGGGTAGAAATATACTGTGTCGGTTGATTTACAGTTTGTGTTGGAGAGAGAGTCTCTCTCTCTCTCTCTCTCTCTCTCTCTCTCTCTCTCTCTCTCTCTCTCTCTCTCTCTCTCTCTCTCAATAACGAACAAACCTACATATACACTCAATACACCTTTATTGCAATCACGTCAAGAAGTGCGTTCTCAAGTGTAAAGTCAAGCTTCAATAAATGATAGCCTTGAGAGCCTAAGGGGCACTCAGCTTAAAGATTCAATACAGTAGGCATCGACTTGAGAATGGTCCAGGACGGACCGAAACGTCGTCGTCCCTTCACTTTCTAGTGTGTGGTCTGGTCAACTTCAATACAGTAGGTAAATTTACAGCGAATGAATCTCGTCGTTTTTCAGAAAAGTGTAAAAATTCAATATAGTGACCACTTTTACAACAGACTTCCCCAATTCAATGTAGGGTAATATTTACAAGACAATTTAGGAATTATCTGTATCTGTTAAATACCTTTCAACTTGCGGATTTGGGAATAGGTAACCAGAATCATTTTCTAATGACATATTTCTATACTTGAAATGATGATGATGTCTTTGCTATCTAGAGATACTGTAGAGATAAGCCTACTGCTGTGTGGGCTTTGTATCTTGGTGGATTACTGGCTAGACTAATCCATGGAGAACTGGATTAGTCTAGCCAGAGTGTAATACTTGTCGAGAATACAGTGTGATATATGCGAACAAGCCTGAACGGTCTCCACGCATATATGCAACTGAAAACTCACACCCCAGAAGTGACTCGAACCCATACTGCCAGAAGCAATGCATCTGATGTACAGGACCCTTAACCACTCGACCACTTTGTCTGGTCGGGTTGGTCGAGTGGTTAAAGGATCCTGTACATCAGATGCATTGCTTCTGGCAGTATGGGTTCGAGTCACTTCTGGGGTGTGAGTTTTCAGTTGCATATATATATATATATATATATATATATATATATATATATATATATATATATATATATATATATATATATATATATTAGTATATTTTGGTAGCAGTCTTTCCTGTAGACATATATTATTAAATATGACCGAAAAAGTAACATTAATAATTCTAACACGAATGTTCTCAATATTTCTTATGTTTCTTTTCACTCGACGATGGTAAATGAAAAATCAATTCTCCAAAATTCATTTTTATTTCTAGTCTGACGCGACACTTGAACGCATATATATATACTGATTAAATTAAACTCTTTACACTCAAACTTTTATTGGTGACAGGAGGAAAGAGTCATAAGGTATATAATCAAGAGAAGGTTACTTCTGCTGATCCAAAATACAGTAATATACAGTTCACCATTTACTAGAATGGCAACAAAACAGTCAACTTTATCCTGAATAACTTTCTAAACGCCAAGTGAAATTTCTTGGAAAAGACGTAATGTCTATTTCTTTTTATGCTCACTTGGTTACTGACAGACTCAATGGTCTGGATGTATAGGTAAGACACCAACGTCTCATTTAAGGAGTTTAGAAATGAATAATGGCTCCATCAGACCTCACACACTCATGTGAACTGAGCTAGTTGTACTCACCTAGTTGCGATTGCAGGGGTTGTGATTCGGCTCTATGGTCCCGCCTCTCAACTGTCAATCAACTGGTGTACAGATTCCTGAGCCTATTGGGCTCTATCATATCTACATTTGAAACAGAGTGTGTACTCACCTAGTTGTGCTTGCGGGGGTTGAGCTTTAGCTCTTTGGTCCCGCCTCTCAACCTGTGTGTGTGTGTGTGTGTGTGGTGTGTGTGTGTGTGTGTGTGTGTGTGTACTCACCTATTTGTACTCACCTACTTGTGCTTGCGGGGGTTAAGCTCTGACTCTTTGGTCCCGCCTCTCAACTGTCAATCAACAGGTGTACAGATTCCTGAGCATTCTGGGCTCTATCATATCTACATTTGAAACTGAGTGTGTGTGTGTGTGTGTGTGTGTGTGTGCGTGTGTGTGTGTGTGTGTGTGTGTGTGTGTGTGTGTGTGTGTGTGTGTGTGTGTGTGTGTGTGTGTGTGTGTGTGTGTGTGTGTGTGTGTCTGTCTGTTGTTTTTGTTGTTCCTGTTTTAAGGCAAAATTTCTTTCACAGCTCCTGTCTGTACGTAATTGAACTGTAGATCTTGACTCCCAACCTGTCCCCCAGGGCGAGGGTTGGTGGGTAAGGGAGAAGTAGACAACCCACAAACTTATTTTTTTTAGTTTGCAAACTTCTTGACTTGGGAATACATGTGAGCCAATTTCCTTAAATTGCAAAGAGGAGGGTGAGCCCTTTCTGCTCTTGAGTTCTGGGGCTCTCGGCTCAATATAACGTTTTAAGAGCAAACTTTTTTGTGAAATTATTCTCGTTACTTATGGAAAGCCCAAAATGTGTTTGGGAATATAAAGTCATAGATATTTCTTATATATTAGTTTCCTGGACTTGAATTTGTTTTTTTCGACTCTGGGTTGGAGGATAATATTGATAATATTAACACTGAATACAACCACAGGCATACAATGGCCTCCGGAGACAGCAAAGTTGGCACCTTATGCAATATATTTGCAATACAATGCATACATTCATTGCAGATACAATACAAGCAATAAACACAGTGGCTCTGTAGTCGATAATAGAATCTGCTTTATACACCCACACATTACGCATCAAACAAGTCATATATACACGACATATGTATGACTGTACATACATGAACATGTGAATAACTTACATACAAACGAATAAATCGTTCAGCCCAGGATCAGCATCAAAGTTAGGGGCCAACTTGTTCCTTGCTTTACAAGACATTCTAAAATTCATTCTTTGCGTTTTTATGGATCTAGAGTCATTACTGACGCCCAAAAGTGAGAGCCCCGTTAAACACGACAAAAACGACAACGTTGCAACACCCTTCCAGCAACTTTTAACACCTAGCAAGTTGCAACAACCAATATAGCAAGTTGCAACAACGTTCAAATTCGTCATAAAAACGTTATTACAAGATATAACCACTTTATTACAAGTTGTAACAAGCGGGAAATAGGGACCAGTTACGTTGCGTGATTGCAGAGAACAAGACTAATTTACATCACTTAAGGGAACCAAATTGATGACAAGACTACAGGGAGCAGACAATTCATGACTGAAACGAGGTGATATCCCTAACATTTTTACTCAATTCAACACTTGTAAAACTTTAATTAACTGTTTACTGTTGAATTGTTAACAGTTTAATAACTTATAGGAACTTTTACTCAGTTCATTCCCATCATTCTTTCTCATCTTCTCTCTGTCTCTCTTCGTCTCTTGCTCCTTCCTTTCTCTTCAGCATCTCTCCCACCTTCACTCTCTCTCCCTCTTTCCCATTCATCTTTCTCACCGACCATTTCCCATTCTCTTCTATCATTCATTCCCACCTGCTTTCCTTAGGGGCTTTCCTCAAACTTGAATCATAAACTGTGCTTAGCCGAGCAGGGATTTCAGCGGAGAGGAACGTGATGCTTGGATTAGTTTAGGGGCAGTTTCTATGGGTCGTTACGAATGGTGAAGGAAGTCATTTTGGGGACCCGTTTGCAACCGGGAGAAAAACGGAAGAGCTCTGCTTCTAGGAGAAAAACGGAAGAGGTCTGCTTCTGGGAGAAAAACGGAAGAGCTCTGCTTCTGGGGGAAAAACGGTACTACCAACCATACAAATGAGAGACTGTTTGATAAACAGTAACAGGGAGCCGGTGGCTGAGTGGACAGAACACTGGACGCGTGATCCTGTGGTCTCTGGTTCGATCCCAAGCGCCAGCGAGAAACAATGGGCAGAGTTTCTTTCATACCCCTGTTCACCTAGCAGTAAATAGGTACCTGGGAGTTAGTCACCTGTCACAGGCTGCTTCCTGGGGGTGGAGGCCTGGTCGAGGACCGGGCCGCGGGGACACTAAACCTCGAAATCATCTCAAGATAACCTCATGATATACCATCATGAAACAAAAAATTAACATGAAAAGGAAGAGAGGAGGAGGTAGGAGAAGAGGAAGAAAGGAGCAATAATATGAGATAGAAAGAGATAGAAGGAAAGGGAGATTGATTCCTAGAGATAGACAAAGAGAGATAGAGTGAGTAGACAGTCAGTCCAAACACCCAACTGAGGACTGATAATAGTTTAATCAATTTAGTTTATCTAATAATTGGTTCTCATCCAATTTCCCAATATCGGAGAGAGAGACAGGCAGACAGATACAGGTTAAACCGACAGACATTGACAGAGAAGTCTGTCAGAAGTCTGTCAGTCGTAGACAGATACATCTCATGCCTCTTGACGACTGTGTGGAACAGTGTTCACAAATATTTATATGCATTAAAAGTCACATATACACACACACACACATGTGAATAGGTGCATCGCGTTCGTGCACATGTGTGTTGATTTTCTTTGCAGGTGTGTGTGTAGGTGTGAATTCGTTTTCAGGTGTGTTAGTATTACCTAGGTGTCGCCTGGCAATGGCTGAGCGGAAGCACAGACCCATGCAAATAATGAGGCTGAACAAGGTAATTTGCGCAGGTGATTATTAACAGCTGACGGAACCACCACACGCATGAATTATCTGCTGGAATATGTCGCTGTGTACTTTTTACGAATATAGGCAAACGCGCGCACGCACGTGCACGCACGCAAACGAGCATTAGACGTCCCGGTAGTGCAGTGGGGTCTGTTCTGGCCTCGCAATCGAGAATTATAGGTTCAATACCCGGGCGGCACAGAAATGGTCAAGCACCTCATGCCTCTGTTCACCTAGTAGTGGTGTGGGGTCGCATCCTGGGGTCAGGGGTCAGTAACTAGACCCCAAGGGGAAACCTCGATATAAGCCTAACATGTACTCTGTATATATACTGGCTGCCTGTCCCAGGACACAATGAATTATTATGAATTATATGTAAGCACAAGGACTTAAATCCCCATACGCACGCACGCACGCACGCAAAGATACTCATTCATACGGTTGGGATTTGTCGTTCACGGATCCGAGTTCGATTCCTGACTGAGGATGAAACAAATCGTCAGAGTTAGTTTTACCTGATACCTCTGTTCACCCCATAGAAAATAGGGACCTGGGAGTCAGTCAGCTGTTGCAGGTTGCATCGTGGGGATCGCATGTGTGTGTGTATGTGTGTGTGTGTGTGTGTGTGTGTGTGTGTGTGTGTGTGTGTGTGTGTGTGTGTGTGTGTGTGTGTGTGTGGGAGGGGGGGGTAGGTGAGTGAGTGTGTAGGTTGAGAATCAACCTATTAAACAACAAAAGGTTAGAAAGGCTTGGTCCGAGAACAAAAAGTTCGATCCTGCAGATACAAATAGTAAATAATATTTATAATGATACACCTAATTACACACACATAACACATATACACATACAGTCAAGGGTCAGAATTATGAGGATCGACGTTTCGGTCCAGGACGGACCGAAACGTCGTCGTCTCCTCATTTACTGATGTCTGTGATTTAGTCATCAAAATGATGACATTTCCCAGTTTCTATGACATATGTAAACGATATCTCTCATAAGATAGATAAGACTCTAAGGATAGAGATAGAGCAGTAAGCTCAATGGTAGAAGCTGGTGGCTTGGGAGCTCAATTTAGAAAGGCTTTGGCCCAGAGAGCTTACAGGACAAAAGTGCATATCAGCAATAAGCAGGGAGGTCAATGGTGAGACTTAGGAAGCTTATTTGGTGGAAGCTATGGTTAGGGAACCTGTTACCTAGCACCCTGTTACTTAGCAGTAAAATGGGTACCTGGGTGTTAGTCAGCTGTCACGGGCTGCTTCCTGGGGGTGGAGGCCTGGTCGAGGACCGGGCCGCGGGGACACTAAAAAGCCTCGAAATCATCTCAAGATAACCTCAAGAAGAAGGGAAGCTCACTAGAGAACAACTGGAGGTCTCGCAGCTCAGCTGTAGGTCAGAGAACTCATTAGGGGATAACCAGTGAGCTCAAGAAGGTAAATTCAGGCACTGCTGGACCGAAACATGAAATAAACCATACACAACACACACATAATGTGGCCTTTCAGGCCAGAACTGCAAGCACTTTGTCCAATTCCTTCAGGAAATATGCATTAATACCATGAATGATACCATAATCTGGAATTTGAATTAGCTGTTTGACCCCAATTGGCGGTATGTGCCATTGCGCCTGTAAGCTGTAAATATTAGAACTACAGTCGTTGCTCGTAGCTCTAATATTTATTTTGATCTGCTCTCTGAAAATGACCCCTGACATGAAATATTCATGACCCACCAGCTGACGTGCTCCTGTCCATTGCATTCTGCCTTCACACAGGAACGTTCCTGTTAACAAAAGCTGTGCAGGCGTGATCCATTGTAGTGGATTGTGTCCCGGCTAACAATGACAGCCGCTCCTGTTGATTCCAACTCTCATGAATTTACGTGTGATTTTGGCCCAATATTCTGTTTTTTTTTTATTTCGGTCTGTTGGATAGTAATTTAGTCCGAGTTAAATGTGTTAGTCGCAGGTGTGTACTGACAGGTTTGGTTTGGAGGTTGGTAGTTGTACTGAACGGGTTTGTAGCTTGTTAAATGAGTTGTGAAAGAATTGTAGTGAAATGCACTTAATTATGGACTGTAAGTTATTATTGAATGTTAATATGGAATATGAAATGCAGGCGATGAGTCACAATAACGTGGCTAAAGTATCGACTTGACAATGGTCCAGGACGGACCGAAACGTCGTCGTCCCTTCACCTTCTAGTGTGTGGTCCGGTCAACATGGAATATGATATATTCTGGATTGGGAGTTATTATGGTACGTGAGTTATTTTGGTAAATGAGCTATTATGGAAGACAAAGAATACTCCATGTATTAGCTAATCTACATTTGCATTTGCATGAAAAGTGTTGCATTTTCCTAACAACCATGTCGTTGATGTTCAATATTGCAACTCATTCTGCCCAAATCTGAAATAATTCTTTGAATTTTTGTCAAAACATAATAATATTAAAAATAATATGTGCAAAAATGGTTTCTCTTTTAGATCATAAATTTGAAATAATCCGCTGAAATGTAATTATTAAATGACTTTGAAGGTTTACAATTGGCCTAATAAATATTAACAATAGGGAGGATAATTGGTTATGAAAGTTATAGGAATTGTTCCAATTAAGTTAAATTGGAGGATTAATACAAAATATTATAGTAAATGAAATTAAATACGTCGACATTAACCATTGTATTAACTAATCAGATGTTTAAGTCATAACCTTGTTATCATAGAAACAGGACCATTTAGGTTCAATCTTATCTGTTAATTGCTTGTAATTCATGGTAATAATTTATGTTTAATAATTGTTTATAAATGTTAGCTGATTTTTTTCAGCATAAGAGCAGAGCCTTCTTTGGGTTACTCTTAACTATAAGGTATTGATGATATAGCCTTATTAAAACAGGATCAGAGCCATTTATAACCATTCAAATCTGTTTGCCGACTGAAAATACTCTTTCTCTTGGCTGACGATTTGAGGCCACAGACTTGTTAAAACTATTTTGCAATATGCAATTAAGTCTTGATTTTAGGAAGTCCTAGAATAAACAAAATCCCGAAGCTGAAGCGAACAGCGTTCTGTTGGCACTGTTTGATTTTTTTTTTTGCAATTGACGAAGCCAATGTTAAATGTCTCTTTTGCTGTATATAAAAAGTGAAGTTATAAACAGCACCCAGAATATACCTTTTACGTGCCTTTGAATGATCGTTATGCACAAGCAAAAACTCCCGCATGCATAAAACAAACCAAAAATGTGCAAAGTTTGTTGAGTTAACAGCAGAATTCGACAGAAATACGCGGCCGCTCCAAACAGAAACATTCCCTAGAGTTTGGGCGAACCGGATTTTGTACGACTATCTGAGGACGACCTCTTTGACACGAGAGTGTTCATAGCGAATCTCTGTTATCACAGCGAATTTTAATATTGGACATGCAGTTTGTGTGTGTGTGTGTGTGTGTGTGTGTGGTTTTCCTTGTGTGTGTGTGTGTGTGTGTGTTTGTTTTTGTAAGTGTATTTTTTTGTCTCTGGGTTTGTTTGGCTTTGAGCATGACCTGGCGGCGACTTTTCGAACTTGTGAAATAGTAACTAACAGTTAACAGTTCAGTAGTGAGATTATGGTCAGTAAAGGCATGTAGGGTATTTAAATCGTGACATCAGAGCCTCTATGGTGATGTCACGATTCTGAAGTCACGATGCTTACCTCAAGAAAACTATCAGGGGGAAAACGCCAAGCCATTACGATTATATAGCTCTTGGAACGGGTCAGGATTTGTGATGGGACGGGGGGAAGGAAGGAATGGTGCCCAACCACTTGGACGGTCGGGGATTGAACACCGACCTTCTAAGAAAGAAATTGTCTAGTTTTGTAGAGCATTCAGGACATTTCGTAAATTTCTGACTCGGTCTAATGAGACTTCGAGCTCAGTAACTCCTCAACCACGTACTGTGAGGAGCGAATGTGAGAGAGATGAAAGAGATAAAGATGCTGATGTCATTAGAGATGAAATAGAGATACTGGTGAATGAGAGATAATAGAGATATAGAAACTGGAATTATGGGAGATGAAAGAATGTCAGTCTGGTGGCATGAGAGATGAGAGATAGAGAGGCTGGTGGAGTGAGAGATGAGAGATAGAGAGGCTGGTGTAGTGAGAGATGAGAAACAGAGAGGCTGGTGTAGTGAGAGATGAGAGACAGAAAGGCTGGAGGAGTGAGAGATGAGAGATAGAGAGGCTGGTGTAGTGAGAGATGAGAGACAGAGAGGCTGGTGTAGTGAGAGATGAGAGACAGAGAGGCTGGTGTAGTGAGAGATGAGAGTTAGAGAGGCTGGAGGAGTGAGAGATAAGAGATAGAGAGGCTGGTGTAGTGAGAGATAAAGTGATACAGAAACTGAAGCCTCTGAACAAGAAGTTTTGTTCCGAGTGACTGAATCTAAAAAACAACAACCTTGTGATGATTCCGGGGCTTAGCGTCCTGCGGCCGGTCCTCGACCAGGCCTCCTCGTTGCTGGACTGTCAACCAGACTGTTGGACGCAGCTGCTCGCAGCCTGATGTATAAATCACAGCCTGGTTGATCAGTATCCTTAGGATGTGTTTATAAAATTCTCTCTTGAACACTGTGAGGGGTCTGCCAGTTATGTCCCTTATGTGTAGTGGAAGCGTGTTGAACAGTCTCGGGCCTCTGATGTTGATAGTTCTCTCTTGAACACTGTGAGAGGTCGGCCAGTTATGTCCCTTATGTGTAGTGGAATCGTGTTGAACAGTCTCGGGCCTCTGATGTTGATAGTTCTCTCTTGAACACTGTGAGGGGTCGGCCAGTTATGTCCCTTATGTGTAGTGAAGCGTGTTGATTAGTCTCGGGCCTCTGATGTTGATAGAGTTCTCTCTCTGAGTACCTGTTGCACCTCTACTTTTCAACGGGGGTATTCTGCACATCCTGCCATGCCTTCTGGTCTCATGTGATGATATTCTGTGTGCAGGTTTGGGACCAGCCCCTCTAATATTTTCCAAGTGTAAATTATTATGTATCTCTCCCGCCTGCGCTCAAGAGAATACAGATTTAGGCATTTTAGTTGGTCGCAATAGCTTAGATGTTTTACTGAGTGGATTCTAGCAGTGAAGGAACTCTGCACGCTCCCCAGGCCACAACAGCAACGACCTTGTTCAGAAAATTGCATAAAACACCTTGAGAAAGAATGTAGATTACATTCGAAAATTTGGATTTTAATACACAAACAAAAATTGGGTCTTTTTTTCATCCTTCATTATTATTATTATTATGATTAGTTTTATTACAATTAAACTCTCTGTATATATTGAAATTGTAATGAATCTTCGTTGTATGACAATCTGGCGAGAAGTTGAAGAGTATATCATGCAAATGAACATGACAACTTTATCTACAATAGAGCTTTTATCTACAATAGAGATTTTATCTACAATAGACTTCAGTGGAAAGTCATAATTAAAGAGGGATATAATTATTGCTTCCAAAATATACACTCAGAATTCGAAACGATAGAACACAATTGAAACTGTTTCGTTTATGAAATAAATAATTTATGAGAGATATGATTAATAAAATTACAAATATGTAGCACAAGATATGTTTGTTATCATGTTTACAACATGTGATTTGGTTTATGTGCAAAATTCAATACTTTAAATTTACAATGAAGAGAAAATAATGAATAAAGTAATTTAGGAAAAGCTCTATCTTCTCTTTCTCAACACCTCCCTATCTTACCACCCCTCCGTTCTCTATAATAGGTTATCTTGAGGTTATCTTGAGATGATTTCGGGGCTTTAGTGTCCCCGCGGCTCGGTCCTCGACCAGGCCTCCACCCCCAGGAAGCAGCCCGTGACAGCTGACTAACACCCAGGTACCTATTTTACTGCTAGGTAACAGGGGCATAGAGTGAAATAAACTCTGCCCATTGTTTCTCTCCGGTGCCCGGGATCGAACCCAGGACCACAGGATCACAAGTCCAGCGTGCTGTCCGCTCGGCCGACCGGCTCCCGAGAGTTAAAGATTAAGATATATATAGGGTTTATATATATCCGTCAAATTGAAATATTGATCTTAAATTTCAACACTGCAAGAAAAACTCAAAAGGATAAATTCTGGGAAAGGCAGTTGTCCAGCAAGACAGCGAACCTGGCTGGCTGTCTGTCACCCCGAAGTCAAATATCCCGTCATAAGTCAGAGCTGTCTGCACCATCAACAACAATAATAACAATAAAGATGCCCAATCCATTTTGCAATATTGCGTTTTGGACCCCTTTCCAAATTCCGGTCACCCATTTGTCCCCTATACCCTTTCACTACACCACCCCAGCCGTCTGTTCCATCTTCCGTCTCTTTCACACACATTCCTGTCCCTCCTACTCATTCAGCCCGTCCAGTCAAGGTGTCACTTCGTCACAAAAATGATGTACTAAATTGTTCCGGAATAGAAAATGGGAACAATCCTGTCAGTTTTGTGAGACGTTGTGATTTAAAGTTCCCCTTATTTTGTCGTTATCTTGAGGTTATCTTGAGGTTATCTTGAGATGGTTTCTTGGCTTAGCGTCCTCGCGACCCGGTCCTCGATCAGGCCTCCTTTTTTGTTACACATCCCCAGGAAGCAGCCCGTGACAGCTGTCTAACTCCCAGGTACCTATTTACTGTTTTATTTATTCAACACGTTAGGGATTTTTTACGTTAAAAATACGATATATTAATCGAGAAAAGAGGTTGTAGTCCTCTCAAAATTCAAATTTTCCACCCATTTCTAAAATCAATTCCAGCCACTAATTCCGAATTTCAAATTTCACAGCTTCCTACCCATTCCAGATCTCCCATTTAACAACCCATTCCACCCATTAAACCCCCATCATTTCCACCCATTACAAAGGTCACCTTTCCAGCACATTAAGCATTGAACCTCTCACTCTTCCGTGTGAAATATTCTCCAAGCTCCTCTCCAGACAACGGATAAAATATTGTTGAATTGTCTGTCTGAAGCTTTGTTTAAGTTACGAAGAAAACTTAAGAAAGGACACTTGAAGAAAAACAAATAGCGAGCCGAGGAGTTTGGAACGCCAGAGAACACCTCAGGAGACGTTATAACGACGTTGGTAGTGGCATGAGAGAGAGTTAANTGCTTCACGTTATCCTATCTTGAGGTTATCTTGAGGTTATCTTGAGGTTATCTTGAGGTTATCTTGAGATGATTTCGGGCTTAGCGTCCCCGCGGCCGGTCCTCGATCAGGCCTCCTTTTTGTTACACACCTCCCAGGAAGCAGCCCGTAGCAGCTGTCTAACTCCCAGGTACCTATTTACTGCTAGGTGACAGGAACATCAGGGTGTGAAAGAATCTTGCTCATTTGTTTTCCGCCTCCACCGGGGATCGAACCCGGAATTCAGAACTACGAATCCGAAGCGCTGTCACTCAGTGTCAGCCCCACTGTCCTACATGGTAACTATAACGTAAAACTTGCAACTGCGGTCATACAGATCGGCGTTCAATCCCCGACTGTCCCCCTGGACTGGGCTTCACTTTCCTCTGCTGCCGCAGAGCCTGTAGAGAGGGAAATTATCAGGAGGAATCACCAAGCCATACGACTATATAGCACATGGAAGGGATCAGAATAAGGATTTGGGCTGGACGGAAGGATGGAATGGTCCTCAACCACTTGGACGGTCGGGGATTGAACGCCGACCTGCATGAAGCGAGACCATCGCTCTACCGTCCACCCCAAGTGTTGATGCAGCAGAAAATCTCATATAATATTTTTTGAGCAGATAGAAATATCAAAAACAAAAAAAGCATTTTAGTAAATCAGCTTTATCCTTCTCCTACTCTCCCTGCTATCCTCTTCTTATTCCTATCTCTTTTCATTCGGTGGTTTATAATAGGAGCTGCCTCGTATGGGCCATAGGCCTCTGCAGCTCCTATTATTTTAATATCCCCTCTACTACACCTTACTTTGCTCCTCAGCTCTCTCTTGCCTATTTATTGCTTGTCTCTACTTCCTCATCACAATCGACTTGAGAATGGTCCGGAGGACCGAAACGTCGTCGTCCCTTCACCTTCTAGTGTGTGGTCTGGTCAACATACTTTAGCCACGTTATTGTGACTCTCGCCTGCCTACAGCTGCGAGAGTTACTGGGTATAGTCTGAGCCTGTCTCTCCCAGTATTTAGGGGGAAGCCCAGGTAATATCATATCGTCATGATAATGCTATGCAAATGACCTAAAAGTTGGGCCCTAAATTACGCCGGCTTAACTTACCTAATTCTTGAAGTAGCGACGTAAGTGTTCCGCTATTAAGATGGCTGCCGCGCTGGGCGCCCGTGTGTAAGCGAATTACGACCAAACTTCTTAATAAACAAAATACAAAGAGGTGATCAGGCCCTTTTAACGCATAATTATCATTGATTCTTTAATAAACACGATAACGACTCCTAGAAAAAATTGTGTCAATTAACAAACTGCTATTACATTCGTTATCACTAAACGAGGATTTATGTGAATAGTGCCACTTATAAGCACACATTTGTGTCAGTATTACATATATATGTGATATCTGATGCATATTTAAGAGCACAGATAGATTCATTAGTGAATAGTTAGCAAGTTAAAAATATTCCGGGAGGAACCTAGGAATTACAGCAAGAGGAATTACTAGTATGGGCCAATAGGCCTTCTGCAGTTACCTTGTTCTTAAGAGTTTCTAGGTCAATGTCCCGAAGTGTATAAATTTTTACTTTCCTATCGCTTGATAAATGTTATATTGAGACGATGTTCAATTCAGAGAAGATGGTGAAGTTATGAGAAATGTTATCGACACGAGTTATATTTAATCTTTCGCTGTGTTCTCTGATCCTTGCTGTAAGGCTGCTCTGCTCTGCTCTGCCGTGTGAGCGAGCGAGGCTCTGCAGCGAGGCAGTCTGCATTGTCTGCTTCTCCTTGAAGAGGAATTGCGGAGGTTATTACGGGTCGCCTGACGCTTTACACTCATCACAAGAGAGCTAGTGTATGTTTACTGCTGTTTATACCTCCATTGTGTGTGTGTGTGTGTGTGTGTGTGTGTGTGTGTGTGTGTGTGTGTGGTGTGTGTGTTGTGTGTGTGTGTGTAAGTACTCCTTTTGATGGACTTGTTTCGCTATAACGATTCTGCTCTTCGACTTCTTTGTTGATTTTGTCTTAAAGTTGTGACTGAACTGTCTATAACTCATTTTTTTGGAGGGAGATTCGAATTGTTGACGATTCCCAGAGCACAACGTTTTCCTTACATTTTTTTCAACTAATTTATCCTTTCCAACTGTGTTCTCTTGTCCTATTTTCTCCTCATTTATAGAGGCTGTCCTTGTTCACTTTTTAAATTCCCTTGAGTATCTTGTATATTGTGATCATGTTCCCTTTGTTTATTTTGTCCTCTACTGGTTGTGATATTCAATTTCTTTAACTTATCGTAATAGCTTACTTAAACCTCGTAACTTTGGATTTTTTGGTGGTAGGTTTCCAGACTGGTGATAGATATTCTAGTATTAGGTAAGGGGCCTCTCTCATTATTTTCTCTTGCATTTCTTTTCTGTTATGCAGACGACGAGTCACAATAACCTGGCTAAAATATGTTGACCAAACCACACACTAGAAAGTGAAGGGACGACGACGTTTCGGTCCGTCCTGGACCATTCTCAAGTCGATTGTCTTGTGATTTAACCGTTATCTGTACTATCTCCCGCGGAGAGTTGAAGATGCCCAAGTAGATGGATCAATTAGCATCTCTATTTTACCCTGTTATCACTCATTTCAGACCAAATATGAGACCAAGTATAAATAGCATGAGGGACTTTGAGCTCTGTAATTAATTCATACACTTACGAACATTGCAAGATAGTCGTGTGCTCTACCCAGATTTACCAGGATTTACCAGATTTTATTTTCTCAAGTCGATTGTCCTATATTTTCTGTCCTATATGTTCCTATTTTCTGTCCTATATTCACCCTTGAAATTGGTCCAATTCACCCTTGTCCTATATTCACCCTTCATGATCATAAAATGATTGTGAAGATAGAGGAAGTATCAAAAGTTCCTTTTAATATCATTCTTTTTGATATCAAAAGTTCCTTTGATGAAAGAACGTTCTTCAACAGACATGTCTCTGGTTCTATTGACTCTGTCGCATCGAGTTTCTCTAGATATTTCTTTTTATTTCTTCAGAGACGGCTTTGCCATATAGTATTATTTTTCATCTTTCATCTTGAAACTTTTGTCTCCAGGTTAATTAAATTGTTAAGACCTCTTGGAATCTCTGACGTATGTATAGGCCAGTACGCCTCTGTGTGTGTGTATTTACTATTTGTGTCTGCAGAATCGGGCTATTTAGCTCTTGGACCCCGCCTTTCTAACCAATCTATTTTCCTTTATTTTATCTGCTATATATATTATCTCTAACTCACACCCACACACACATATATCCCCAGGAAGCAACCAGTAGTAGCTGTCTAACTCCCAGGTACATATTCGCTGCTAGGTGAACAGGTACACCAGCTTGAAAAGTAATTGTCCATTTGTTTCCGCCTCCGCCGTGAATTGAACCCGGGCCTTAGGATTACGACCCCCGAGCCCTGTCCACTCAGCCGCAAGGCCCAATCCTCTTCGTGTGTGTGTGTGTGTTTGTGTTTCCAATATCCTCCACTGTGTGCGTGTATGTATCTATTCAATTGTGTGTGTGTGTGTGTATATTTACGTGTATGGAATGAATGTGTGTATGTGCTAGATTCTCCCATTTTCAAAAACTCTCCGTGTGTATGTATGTTTGTGCCTGAAGTAAGAGTTAGCCTCAATCTGGCACAAACATTCCTGGTTTGTGGGCGCTTCTGCGACCCGACGTTTCTCTCCAATAACACAAGAATGAAAGCCAGGCCAGGAGTGGTTAGACACGATATAAAGTCTTTCTATTTTGTCCTGTTTTTTTTCCTGCACCGCTGTTGCTTGGCAATATCCACAACCTTGCCCCCCTCACCCCATTCATAAATATCCAGCTAAATCATGAAAATCATTTGAGGAAAGCAATATATATATATATATCTTCATTCTACTTTGCTCTGATGAAGGCGAATTAGCCGAAAACGCTTTAAGCATTCTCTGTTTCATATGTGTTATCGGCATACTTGAATCAGTGTTTGTGTGATCATGTTGCATATATAGATATATATATATATATATATATATATATATATAGATATATATATATATATATATATATNCACATGTTGCTATAGTGCTCTAAATCATTTTCTATCAGCCAAGCCAGACACCTAAAAAATTAAAAAAAAAAAATAGATTACCCGTAATCTGAGCACAGGAAAAAGTAAATGAAGATTCACATAATTAACCTGTCAACTCCATTAGCTCATTTGCATACCGTTCATATGTGCATAAACTTCATCCAAAGTGAATTAATGTTTCGTGTTGAGTAACGATTATTTATAAGCTTGGCAATGTGGCTGGGTGGAGGCGTTTGTTTATCTTGGAAAGCGTGTGTGTTGGTTGGTCTGATGGTCAGGTTAGGTTTGCTAACCTGTAAAGGTTTGGGAAAATGGAGAGAGGGAAGGGATAGGTGCAGGTGAGGGATGGAGGGAGGGACTGAGGTGGTGAAGGAGGGTCTTGGTAGAGTAAGGAAAGGATAGATAATATTAGTGATAGAGAAAGTGGGAATTAGGAGAAGGCGATGGAAGGGGTGGAGTGAGAGAAGAATAGATGAAAGAATAATGGGAAGGAAGTGAGGGAATGTGAGAAGATCAGAAAGATCGAGTGAGGGGAAGGAAAAGAAGAACGGAATGGAACGATAGCAGGTATACAACGACTAACTAGTCTGAAAACTAGCCAAGATAACATGTACAGGGTTAAGCAGGTGGATGACCGCTACTTATTGCTTGATGAAGGGAAGCAATGACTCGCTGAGTGAGAACTAGAAAGAGGAGGAAGTAGATATAAGGTGAAGAGAGTTGTATCATGTGATTCTGTCCGGCCAGTAACTATAAAGACGTCATTGGTTCGAATCCTGGTTGGGTCATTTAGAGTTCTTAGTAATCTATGGCTTGTGTGTTCCTATAGCCTTTCTTACACACACACACACACACACACACACACACACACACACACACACACACACACACACACACACACACACACACACACACACACACATATATATATATATATATATATATATATATATATATATATATATATTAATGATACCAGTCTTAAGTTTGCCCTAATGTAAGCAATGTTACACCAGAGTAAGATTACCACAGTTAAAGTAAGATAACTACATTCAAAGTAAGACTACTCCTGTCGAAGTTTAGACAATCACCGAGTAAGATAACTCCCTAAAAAATAAAATAACCCCCAAGAAAGAAAGATATCACCTGTCAAAGTCAAATCAAACCTTTGTATCAGTAACGATAGCTCAAGGCTAGTAAGATTATCCAATGGGGTGATTATCTAATTAAGACCTAGAAATGGTGACTGCGTTACCAGAAAGAAACTAGAGGCATTCTACCTCTCATTTCCTGTTTTCCAAATTCTAAATTCCTGGGATTTTGTTCAAATTTCGGAGGGTTTCGCTTCACACGGAGATTAATTCAGACTTTTCTTTGATAAACTTAACATTTTTGGACAACTGGAAACTGTGTTATTACGTCTTTAGTCGAGTTGGTGTTAGTTCTTCAGAGCTCATTGGTATTTTTCTGAGATTTATAAAAAAAATTAGAATGTTTTTTTTCTGAGATTTAAAAAAATTAGAATTTCTGGGGCGTTATTTGCATTTTTCAAGGTTAGTGAGCATGATGCGTTGATCACAAGAGAGTGAGGAAAATGAATGCGAGAGAATGGGAAAGTGAGTCTGAGAGAGAAGATTATGAACACCAGAACTAGTGAAGATGATTGGCCCAATAAAGAGCTTGAAGATGAGCACCACAGAGCGTGACAGTGAGCCTATAAAAAGGGTGAAAATGAGCACCAAAATACGTGAAAGTGAGGCCCTTGATAGCATGATAGTGAGCCTCCCCCTCCAAAAAAAATCGGGAAGGAAAGATTATCATTTCATAATATATTCCAGTCAGGAAGGTAAGCAGGATTAAATTCGCAGCGTGATTAGCGAGGCTGCAGCTTTAAGCCCAAGATTTGTATGTTGTGAGTGTGTAAACATTCGTTATTTGCGGATGTTAACGAGGGGTTTAGCGAGTAGCGTCTCCTTATGTCCAGGCAGCGAAAAGCCAACTATTAGCGAGCGAGAAGCAAAAGGCTATATAACGAGCGAGAAACTTAATATATCAAGTTACGTCTAGCAACGACATAATTCTAGCCAAGTCAGTAACCTCATGTTAGCGAGCGAGGAACTTAACAAAAACAAGATATATCTCGTTCAGTCTGCCAGCCAGAAATTAAAAATTTGTTACTCCTTGCCTACACGTGTGGTAACGAGTAAATTAATGACGTGTTCTAGCATCTACCAACGGGTTCGTTAGCGTTGGTTTTCCCGCAATTCGTGTCCGGAACTGCTGTCAGTCAGCCTCTGACTGACAGCAGCTTCGAGGATAATTTTGAAGGTGAGCGAAGGTTGACACTCTCACTATTCTCTAGCTGTCAGACAGGTGACGTATTCCCCTGTCTATGTTGGATATTACAGACAGGTGACGTACAGACAGTTTCTCTTAGATCTTACAAACAGGTGACGTATAGACAATTTTTCTTGAACCTTAGACAGGTGATTTTACCGTCTCCGTTCGACCTTATAGACAGGTAATTCTACCCTCTCATATTGGACCTTAGTGAAAGGTAACTTTACCGTCTCTGTTGGACCTTATAGACAGGTTATTTTACCCTCTCATATTGGACCTTAGTGAAAGGTAACTTTACCGTCTCTGCTGGACCTCACAGACAGGTAATTTTAACCCTCGCGTTTGGTCCATTTGTAAATATTGTCCACGCAAGATACTTTTGACGTGGGATGGTAGATTAACCCACCGGATCTAGGTTGAATACTGTAGGCTTTAGCTGTACCAATCACGGTATGAACACGAAGCCTTTACCAAGCGTAGATTTTGACCAAAACTATACACAAGGAAGAGAAGTTGATATTGATATACATAGAGAAAAGTCTATATCCTGTGTATATTCTCAATGCATAAATGATAAAATAAATACGTCATACATTGAGTTAAAATGATATATTTCATACATAAATTGATTTTGTACATATTCAATAAGTGAAAATGTATATAATTTTGTGATATATGAAACTAAATACGATTCGTACTTGATACAATACAATGTATCTGGTGTGTATAGTGTATACAATACAATATAAATATACAGTACAATGTATCTAGTGTTGAAGGGGTGTCATAGGCGGCCCTGCAACATTAGATAATACATTAGCCAGCCTGTCTACCTTCAGCAATACCGGAAGCAATACAGTGTCAAGCCTGTGTGAGATTTCTGCAACGCTAGGCAATATGGTGATCAACCCATGTAACGGTCCTGTAACATCGCTTTTAGTGACCCAATCTCATTATATATATATATATATATATATATATATATATATATATATATATATATATATATATATATATATATATATATATATATCCATCTCTACACATAATGTTGATAGGTCAGAAGCCACATATCATCAACCTTATTGCACAATATTTCACCCTCACACTTCCACCAGCCATATCTTGCATGCCTCATAATTTCCCGGTCTTCATATCTCATCTCTGACCGCTGTGAGAAACGGCTATCGCTGAAAGAAGTCAGTGCTTGCCGTTCCTTGCGGATATAAGAAGACAAGGTACTGCTTAAAGGAATCAAGAAGCAACGAATGGAAATCACACTGAAAATCATAAATAAACATTGAAATCACAAACATTGAAATAAAGCAAATTTTCAGGCGGATAAAAATTTTCACAAAAGTCACTGAATTAAATCTCTATCGAGGGAGAAAAATATATATAGTTGTCTAAAATTTTAATAAATTATTTAAATGCTCTCGCTAAAATGATGGCATCAAATCCTCTCATCAAATCCACTTACATTTTGCAAACTCTTTCGACTTTGGGCTTCTAAGTAACCTCTCCAAGAACCGTTAATGTTAAGAAGTTTCAGTCAAGCTTTTGGGTAGTTTTTGAGGCCGATTATAAACTTTTTAAGATGCAGCGTCGAACCTCTTACTTTCGCGACATCTTGTAGAGTAAGCAAGAGAGTGAGAAACTGAGAAAGATAGAGAGAGACAGCCAGACAGAGACAGATTCGGAAACAGAGACATAGAGAGGAAGGAAGAGAGGAAAACGAAGCAATTTGAGGAATGGATGAGTAAGTTCCTCTGGTTCATATTTTGCCACTTTAAGTTTCCCCAAGATGACAACAGGAAGCTTAATACCCTGGGAACACAAACCGTAACTGTCTCTATTTTCCGCTTGTTACAACGTGTAATAAAGTTGTTACATCTTGGCTTAACGTGTTTATGACGTGTTAGAACGTTGTTACAACTTTCTATATTGGTTGTTATAACTGGTTAGGAGGTGTTAAAACTTGTTCGAACGTTGTACACCCTATAAACTGTGCAATCCTAAATCGTGTTTTCAGTATATACGACTTTATTATGGATATAAAGAGCCCATCTATATATCGTCGGCTATATGTACTATAGCCCATCTATATATAGATGGCTATAGTATATATCGCCCATCTATATATACTCCATGAAATATCCTTTCATGATATTTCATGCAGATGATATCTTTTTGATCTTCAAAGTAGCTTACCGATCGTGTTAGACTTTCATGAAATACTTTATTAAATAACCTTTAAAAAAAACTTTCCGGAAGTACTTCATTGAATAAGCTAAAGAGGAGAGAAGCAAAGAGAATCACCCAATAAGAGACCTTCACACGAATCAATTTACTGTTCATCAAAGAGAAATTCAGAGTACCCGACGAAGCATGAGTTTTCAACAGAGGGGAATGTTGAAAAACCACTCATTGAGTATCGTTCTGTATTTCTTTGAGACAAAACTGAAAATATGTTTAAAAAATCACGTTTTTCAGGGCTTTCTGGCCTGCGATGTTATTCATGAATGTTGACCAGACCACTCACTAGAAGGTGAAGGGACGACGACGTTTCGGTCCGTATTGGACCATTCTCAAGTCTAGTGACTTGAGAATGGTCCAGGACGGACCGAAACGTCGTCGTCCCTTCACCTTCTAGTGTGTGGTTTGGTCAACATAATTTAGCCACGTTATTGTGACTCATCGCCTGCTTATTCATGAATGAATGAATGCCCCGTTGTTCCATGAAGATTGAAATACACTGAAATGAATGATTTCGATTTTTGCAGCTTCCAGTAAACTGTTTTTATGGCAGCTTTGATAAAGAGGTGTCGGATGTATCTGATAAAAGCGATTTCGAGGCATTTAATTGTTTTTTTTTTTTGTGTAAAGGATAGAGAGATCCATCGATAACGAGATGAACGACACTCGGGAGATAGCCAACGAGACAAATGATAGCGAATCCAGTGCGTTCACACACCAACCGCTTGGGCTGGACGGCAGAGCGACGGTCTCGCTTCATGCAGGTCAGCGTTCAATCCCTGACCATCCGAGTGCTTGGGCACTATTCCCTTCCCCTCCGTCCCATCCCAATACTTATCCTGACCCCTTCTAAGTGATAAGTAGTCGTGCTTTTCCCCTGATAGTTCCTTTCCTTCTCACTTGAGGTCAAGTAGCACCTCGGCAAGTATTGGTTTAAGTGTTTGAATGATTTGCCGAGGTTCGAATCCCATGAAATCAAACCGAATCAGGTGCGAAAGAGATAACTATTCCCAAAATCTCTAATTCTTGATCAAATACTGTGTTCTGATACTGAATACTTAGATTTCGCCTCAGCCCATTCTTTTAACGTTGCGGGAAACGTTTTCTGTACGTTGTGGAAAACGTGCGAAATCCCAACCAGAAACGTACGAACCTAACCAGATGTACCCTAACCTAACCTACCACTGAATGGAAAACAGGGGTTATTTGTGAGCTACCATTTGTTATAGTAATTTGTAGGTTAGGTTAGGTTAGGTTAGGTTAGGTTAGGTTGGGTCGTTAGCGTACACAAATGAAACGTGTTAGTTGAGAGGACGGGTAGCTGACGTTGTGGTGTGGGGGGGGGGTGTGGGGGGGGGTGTGGTGTGGGTGGGAGGTGTGGTGTGGGTGGGGGGTGTGGTGTGGGTGGGAGGTGTAGTGTGGGTGGTGTGGTGTGGAGGTCTCCCTGGGGTAATTATGTGTCCTCATCAGTAATTGCAGTGATTACACAGGCAGTGTTCCCCTTTCTATTTTGTTCTTAATTAATGTTCACATTTTGTGGGTGTCTTTTACTCGTTTCAAGAACCAGCCCCTGATGCCACCACTGAAGGATTAATTCACTGAAGGATTAATTAATGAAGGATTAATTTAATCCTTAAATTGAGCCCCCAGAAACACTGGATATCTTTGAATCATCATCTAAGACTTTGTTAGATAATTTTTCCTTCAAATCAAACTTTCTCCAACTTTGCTACTTCCTTTTCCTGGTTATCTCACACCTCTTGTCCTTCTTCTTGGTGTCTCTCCTATCTTGAGGTTATCTTGAGATGATTTCGGGGCTTTACTGTCCCCGCGGCCCGGTCCTCGACCAGGCCTCCACCCCCAAGAAGCAGCCCGTGACAGCATACTAACACCCAGGTACCTATTTTACTGCTAGGTAACAGGGGCATAGGGTGAAAGAAATTCTGCCCATTGTTTCTCGCCGGCGCCTGGGATCGAACCCAAGACCACAGGATCACAATTCCAGCGTGCTGTCCGCTCGGCCGACCGGCTCCCTATCTACCATACGTCACCCAACTGTTGCCTACATGTGGCGTTACCCTCGTTACTATACACATTGCCAATTATGTCACCTCCCTGTCACCTGTCACCCCCTTTTTCTACCGTGTCTCCCCTACCCTGTCTTTAGCATGTCACGCCACCCTGTCTGCTATGTCAACTCCATTCTGCATCTACATCTGCAACAAAGATAATGTTATTAAAACAAGACTAAAACAGAAGCGAAAAAGAAACAGGGAAAAAGGATGAAACCCCACCTCCTTTTAAAACTTTGACCCAAATAACAAGAGTAACATCGTGCATAACCGAACTCAATTACGGGCTCGCCATAGCCCGTGCTACATGGACATTTCGTTCTAAGTAGCTAAATCTAATGCAACAAGAAGAACAATGAACTCCAGCCTGTCCGTTAAACAAACTGTGTATGGCACCTCAATGGCATGGTTCCGACAGATTATTGTAAGTTGGTTGAGAAAATCCATAATAGCTGCCTCGTTAGAGAAAAAGCAATTTGAAAGGCATTATTGAGACGGGTTATTGCACGTTTAAGTAGGTAATGACACGTCTGGCAGTGGAGGAGATGGAGGGGTGTTGCTGCCAGTCACGTGACCTATTCTCAGTTGCCCCAACTGGTTGTACCGTATGGCAAGGTTCTCTATTGGTTCGTATTCCCGGGTTTGTACCAACGCGCAATTCTCGCGTGCTGTGAACAATATGGTTGGTGTCATGCTCCGCAGGAAGGAAATTGGCGTGTTACTGTCTAATCATTTGTAATTGTTTAAGTCTAATTTGCATGCGAAGAGGGAAGCATATAATTCTTAGTTGTGAATGTACTGTCACGAATCATAGTTTTCATTTTCCTTTTGCAGGTCGGTTTTTCAATCCCCGAGCGTCCAAGTGGTTGGGCACCATTCCTTTTGCCCGCTTCATTCCAGATCCTTATCCTGACCTCTTCCAATAGTCGTATAATACCAGGTGGAAGCACATTGGTCGGTTCAGGTGTAAGACATTTGTCGTAAGAAAAAAGGATTCGATAGACAGGATCAAATGTTTAGAAATATAATCACTCAAATGGCCAGCAAATAATGAGAACCTGAGTGTCTGTCGGTCATTCAGCCATGTGCGTGTCAGAGTCCCATAGATGGCTTCGTGGCTTATCAAGGATATAAATCAACCGTCCTCGCAAATTCGTATAGTCAATATTGACTTATTAGTTACCTGTATAGGTGACATACTAAACATAATAGTTTCCCTTGAAAAACTTCATAGAAAACACCGACCTTATCTAACCTACTTAGTATGTTAAAACAAGCATCTTATAGCTTCGTAATTACAATTGTTACTTAACCTATTATAGGTATAGGTTAGGTAATAATGTAATTACGAAGCAATAAGATGCTTATCTTACATACTAAGTAGGTTAGGTAAGGTCGGTGTTTTCTATGAAGATTTTCAAGGGAAACTATTATGTTTAGTATATCACATATGCACTTATTTAATAAGTCAATATTGACTATACGAATTTGCGAGGACGGGTTGTATAAATAGTGATATAAACATTTATCTCACTCGCTATAAGAGCAACTATCATACATTAAGCTTGTCAAACAGCTTCAGTGAAGTCTTTCTCTCCAGCTTACAATCACCTGACGAGCCGGAGTTGGTAAAGTCCAAACAACAGGAAAATCAACATTTTCTCAACTTGTGCTCGTAAGGGAGTTGGGAAAGAATCATGGAATTAAATACTTTCAACAACAGTTTTTAAAATCGCTTCATCGAGTTTCATCCTCTTATAATGTTAGAGGAAGACATAGCAGTTTCTAAATTCGCAACTTAAGTACCTCGAACGCCAAAATTATGACTCCTGAAGTTTTTATCTCGACGGAAAATAAAGGTTAATATTTAGACGTGGAAGTTGAAGCTTGAGGAATCGTAAGGTTCATCTGCAGTGTGAGGAGACATGAAGGGTTCTGCAGGGTGAGGAATCCAAAAGTCAGGGATTCAGGGAGGAAGTCAACACAGGGAAGACCTAAGGGAGGGTCGATGAGCTTTGAATTCCTGCAATTTTTAAAGTTTTACAAATACTGAGAATACTGAGCAAGTCTATATAGAATAATGAGAAAGTCTATAGATAATGAGGAAGTCAATAAAATAATGAGAAAGTCTATAGAATAATGAGGAAGTCAATAAAATAATGAGGAATATACAGAAAAATGGTGAAATAGTATAGCATACAGAGGAAGGCTTATACAATATGAGAAAATCTTGTTAGAAAGAAAGTCCATATTTGAGTTTCAAAATGCCAATTTTAATAATAAAAGATACACATTAAACGGGTAACAGATTTACAACATTTTTCAGTCTCAACTGAAAATGAAGATACGAGAACGTTTCAGACCTAAATAATCACATGATAACTGTCTGGGATAGACCGAAACGTCGTTGTTTCTTAGTTTTCTGATATATCGTTTGGATATCATATCTTCCGTGAGTGTGATTCATTATCGATATCTCAGGCACAATCTCCGAATATCTGCTTGTTTGTCCGAAGTTGAGGCCGGAAGCTTAGAGCTAGCGTCACCAAACATTGCAGGGCGATTTGTCAAGGGTACAGGATAGACATAGGCTGGTCAGAGTAAGTCTAAGTTAAATACTTTAAAAATATCAGCTGTGTATAAAGAAATGCAATTTGCATGGAGTCAAGTGTGAAATATTTGGTGAAATTTCCATAGAGTTTTCGGTCATCGTAATAATATATTTTCTGAGACTCGGAAAAAAAGAGGAAATGGAAAAGAAAATGGAAAAGAGTAGGAAGAA
>WNGS01007182.1:7594120-7599120 GCA_020271785.1 Procambarus virginalis
AGAGATGAGGCCTTTACTTTGACCAACTTTGAAGGCAAAGTAGGAGAAAGAGAAGAAACACACACACACACACATCACACACACACACACACACACACACACACACCTACACACACCTACATCACACCTACACATAGCTCCGAGATCTCAAAGAACACAAATACGCATTTGCCTTTTATAGTTCTCCATCAGTTAATGAACCTTTTGTACTGATCTTGTCCAACTGCAGCGCAAAAGCAGAGGCTCATCCCTAAGGCGACGGACAGAGATGAAACGAGTAACAGAAGCAGATGCACAGAATGGTTAGAAAAAGGAGAAAATTATATATATATATATATATATTATATATATATATATATATATATATATATATATATATATATATATGCGAACAAGCCTGCTAAATGGTCCCCAGGCATATATGCAACTGAGAACTCCCACCCCAGAAGTGATTCGAACCGATACTGCCATCATCTTTTGTCCGGTCGTGATGGTCGAGTGGTTAAGGTGTCCTGTATACCACTTGCAAAGTGCTCCTGGCAGTATGGGTTCGAGTCATTTTGGGCGTTTAAAACCGTTGTCAACACCAGACTGGCTAGAAGAAACAAAGGGAGGGTTCAGGCCAGCAACTGAATCTGACCACCTATCCTCAGGGGAAAGAATTACCCATTTTATTAGAAAGTATTATCTATGGACAATCAAACCCAGATTTCAGGCTTCATTGGTGTCATTGGTTGTCGCAATAGGAGACTACCCAACTAGAGAGGGGGGCAATATCTAAGAAGACGTACATTAGAATGAGAACGATTGATCAAAACTAGAAACAGATCATAGATATGTCACAAAAAACTTCTTCAGGTGTAAGATTCGCAAAATATTGTTGTGGGTTAGACTCAGAAATAGATGAAGCTAATGAAATGCGTCAATTATTAATGCAAACATTTGAAGAAATAATTCGTGACGAATGATAATATTTTGACGAAAGGGAATTTGCCATCGAGCAAACTTAGAAACTTAGTTTACAAACTTTACAGTTTACTGTTTACTTTGCCCTCTCAAACTTTGTCAGAAATGTCAACTTGAGTATAAGAAAATAGAACTTGAAAATGGATGATGGTTATGATAATTTAACAGACCTGCAAGACTGATTCAAATATCAAGATCAGTCTATGCAAACTAGGATTTTACAAACCAGGATTTGTAAAATCCTGGTTTGTGTCTCGGAGAGGCTGCAGGATCCAATTAAATTCAGAAGGATTTCTGGTTGCAATTCTTATCATGTCGAAGCTCAGTCGATTAAGGCAGTGTCTGGGATGCTCTCAGACGTAGGTTCGAATCCTCGTCACGGCCCTTGTGGATTTCTTCATTTGATACATCACGCTATTGTGATTTCTGTGTGTAAGGTTAAATTCTGTTGAAATCAGAACCTTCCTACATATGTTTTGTGTTCAGAGTTTAATCCAGGGCAGTCCATGAAATTATTGAGGATATTAAATTCAGTGGCTGGGCAAATCTTTTAATGTCATGGTATATTTAGTAAATTTAGGTCCCTGGGAAAAAAAAATATATAGTTTTTGTCGGTATATATGCCACATCTCTAAATATAAGTTACATGTTACTTAACTGATGTCTTAAAACAAAGTTTCATAATATAAGCTGTATCTTGCTGTACCAGTTAGACTGTTTTAAATTAATTGGTATATGTCTTCTGTATTTTATAATACATCTATTAAAGTGGTTACAATTGAAAAAAATACACTTTTTACATTTTTCTTTTTATGTATCCATTATTATGTTAGAATGGACAGTCGTTTATATGATATATAATGTTTAAAAGATATTGTAATGATGAATTATATAATGTAGATTAATATCTACATGAAAATGTAACATTAAAATTATTATTGTCAGAATTTTATTTATATTATTCATATTTCTTACGCATAAATTATTAGTGTTCTTTAACTCTCGTAAAATAATTCTATGTATATCTGTCAATGAGAATATCTGCTTTGCATTTTGTTTGTCTGTCTAATGTTAGAGGCCAAAGTTAAGGGCTAGCCTCACGAAACTTTGCATAGTGATTGCTGGTTGAATATAGAGTGTCATAGGGTTGGTTTAGAGTCGACTCTTCTCTCTCTATTTGCACCTCTTTAAGAAGGATCGGCTCCAATTTTGAATCCCAGTTGCTCCCATGAAGTCTGAAATGGTAGTTCAGCTTTCCATAGAGTTTTTAGAAATATTATTTGCTGTTTATAGCACAACTTAAATACAACATAACTACAACGTCTTTTACTTACGTTGTTACAACATTAAATCAAAGTAAACATTTTAAAAATAACAATTAAATATTTTTTTTAAATAAAAATAACATTTTAAAAATATTGTGTGTTTGCTGGGATGGTACGTCCCGAGAGAGAGAAAAAGAGGGAGAGGGAAGAAGAGAGAATGGGAGTGAAAGAGAGAACGATATTTTCTTGAGATGATTTTCGGGGCTTAGCGCCCCCACGGCCCGGTTCTCGACCAGGCCTCCTTTTGTTACACCCCCTCCTCCCAGGAAGTAGCCCCGTAGCAGCTGTCTAACTCCCAGGTACCTAATTACTGCTAAGATAACAGAGGCATCAGTGTGAAACAAAACATTTTGCCCATTTGTCTCCGCCTCCACCGGGGATCGAACCCAGAACCTCAAGACTATGAATCCGTGTCGCTGTCCACTCAGCTGTCAGGCGTCTTGAACATGAGAGGCGAAGACGATCGAGGGAATTCCGACAAGGGACTCGTGGATCAATAATTATAATAATAATTATTATTATTATGGATTAAAGAGTATCCACAATAATTGTGACGTCACCAATGTCAACAATAACAATATGGCGAGCACGAGGTTTGTGACGTCACCAATGTCAACAATAACAATATGGCGAGCACAAGGTTTGTGACGTCACCAATGTCAACAATAACAATATGGCGAGCACGAGGTTTGTGACGTCACCAATGTCAACAATAACAACGTGGCGAGCACGAGGTTTGTGACGTCACTAATGTCAACAATAACAACATGGTGACCACGTGGTTTGTGACGTCACCAATGTCAACAATAACAACATGGCGAGCACGTGGTATGTGACGTCACCAATGTCAACAATAACAACGTGGCGAGCACGAGGTTTGTGACGTCACTAATGTCAACAATAACAATATTAAAACGTGGTAGAGAGAATAGGTTGGAGGGATAAAGATGGAACGAAACAGAGATAGGCAGAGAAAACAGGTTAGAGAGAACGAAAGGGAGCGAAGGAGAGAGGAAGGGAGAGAAAATAGCAGCGCAAGAGGTAGAGAGAATGGCGTGAAAGGAAATAAAACGAGATGAAAAGAGAATTGAAGGGAGGGAGGGAGACAGCCAGACAGACAGACATTCACTGCCGCATCAAGCAACTAATTATTCGAAAGGTGGAGCTTGAGATTGACGCTCGACCCTGTAAAGCACATATATACAGAAAAATATACAGTATATACAACTGAATATACAGCAAAAAAACACTTAATACATCCAGTCTCATTCCTCGTGTCAGCAACAGAACCCGCCCTGAGGTCAGACACACACACGATATAGAGAAAAAAAGATCGATTGATTCACCTGTTCTTTTCAATTTTTTATTTCCCGACAACCATTAGGTGAAAAAAAAACATTCCCGCATGCGGCGCCGGTATAAATATGAGAGACTCATACACGAACGGACAAATAACAACCGAATCCGGAACGGCGTTGTGAACTCTACACGAATCTACATTCACCAGGAAAATTATAAATTAAATAAAACTACGCGAGTCCCTCCTGAAATAGTGATGGTATAAGAATGCTGTATTTTTTATCGTTCTTCAGTTTTGGCGTCCAGCTTCGGGCAATCAGAGTGGCGTAATGATTGTGTACTCAGAGACTGTTGGTATAATGTGGACTGACGGTTGATAGTTGACCGAAACTGGCGGACAATAGTTGACCTAAACTGGCGGTCAATACTAAGAAACTCCTGGACACTACTTATAGGCTGGTTGGCAGCACAAACGGTCTCTCCATCTGTGAAAGGGTAGTTCACGAGACATTAACTAAGCCCAACTAACCAAAATTGTAATATATATGCTAACCAACTCTGCCCGAAACGCATTGCGTAATAGTGACTTTAGGCATTGTATGTACTAGTTCTATCTATAAATCGATCCATTAATGTAACATCCCTTGTATGTATGTACCTTACCTGAATAAACATATTTATTTATTTATTTATATAACGACATCACCAACGATGCCTCTTGCTCGGCTACACTGACTGCGGGGGTCAGTTTCTGAGCCCAATATGTTCCTCTGAACCTTCTCCTTTACCGCTTACGGGAGGGATATTTTGGCTGCATAATAATTGAACTAAACTGCATAGCCGGCGGGAATACAATAGAGCTTAGGACCGCCAGTCATTTCTCTGGAACTGTCTGTTGGTAGACGGAATACAACAGACGGAGGTTAAGAGACAGAGAGACTGGAGAAGATAAAGTGAATCAAGAACGAAGCGAGAGACGCAGAGAGAAAAAAGAGAGGGTAGAGAGGGAGAGAAGGTGGGAGGGAGGGAATGAGGATGGAAGGAAAAGGAACCCATAGAATAGAACCAGGAAAGATCCAAATGGAAGAGTGCACTGTGTAATAACTTAAGCCCAATCGTCTCGACAGTCCACTAATAGTCAAGAAGAAGGATCCGCCGTCATGTCTTTTACAGTAAGACATTTAAGAGTTGGGAGAGGCAACAAGGTCGAGGCTCTGGGCGTGTGGTGGTAGTCGTGGTAGTGGTGGTAGTCGTGGTAGTGGTGGTAGTTGAGAGTGGTGGTAGTGAGAGCTGTTTACAGCACAACACCGAGCGTGTTATTCCATATAAATATTGTGAGAATTTGAGCCAACATTTACATGTAAACTATTTATTTACGTTAAAAAATTAGGATTTTGCTCATCAGCGCTG
>WNGS01007182.1:7601620-7607856 GCA_020271785.1 Procambarus virginalis
CAGTGAGCCTATAAAAAGGGTGAAAATGAGCACCAAAATACGTGAAAGTGAGGCCCTTGATAGCATGATAGTGAGCCTCCCCCTCAAAAAAAAATCGGGAAGGAAAGATTATCATTTCATAATATATTCCAGTCAGGAAGGTAAGCAGGATTAAATTCGCAGCGTGATTAGCGAGGCTGCAGCTTTAAGCCCAAGATTTGTATGTTGTGAGTGTGTAAACATTCGTTATTTGCGGATGTTAACGAGGGGTTTAGCGAGTAGCGTCTCCTTATGTCCAGGCAGCGAAAAGCCAACTATTAGCGAGCGAGAAGCAAAAGGCTATATAACGAGCGAGAAACTTAATATATCAAGTTACGTCTAGCAACGACATAATTCTAGCCAAGTCAGTAACCTCATGTTAGCGAGCGAGGAACTTAACAAAAACAAGATATATCTCGTTCAGTCTGCCAGCCAGAAATTAAAAATTTGTTACTCCTTGCCTACACGTGTGGTAACGAGTAAATTAATGACGTGTTCTAGCATCTACCAACGGGTTCGTTAGCGTTGGTTTTCCCGCAATTCGTGTCCGGAACTGCTGTCAGTCAGCCTCTGACTGACAGCAGCTTCGAGGATAATTTTGAAGGTGAGCGAAGGTTGACACTCTCACTATTCTCTAGCTGTCAGACAGGTGACGTATTCCCCTGTCTATGTTGGATATTACAGACAGGTGACGTACAGACAGTTTCTCTTAGATCTTACAAACAGGTGACGTACAGACAGTTTTTCTTGAACCTTAGACAGGTGATTTTACCGTCTCTGTTCGACCTTATAGACAGGTAATTCTACTCTCTCATATTGGACCTTAGTGAAAGGTAACTTTACCGTCTCTGTTGGACCTTATAGACAGGTTATTTTACCCTCTCATATTGGACCTTAGTGAAAGGTAACTTTACCGTCTCTGTTGGACCTTATAGACAGGTTATTTTACCCTCTCATATTGGACCTTAGTGAAAGGTAACTTTACCGTCTCTGTTGGACCTTATAGACAGGTTATTTTACCCTCTCATATTGGACCTTAGTGACAGGTAACTTTACCGTCTCTGCTGGACCTCACAGACAGGTAATTTTAACCCTCGCCTTTGGTCCATTTGTAAATATTATCCACGCAAGATACTTTTGACGTGGGATGGTAGATTAACCCACCGGATCTAGGTTGAATACTATAGGCTTTAGCTGTACCAATCACGGTATGAACACGAAGCCTTTACCAAGCGTAGATTTTGACCAAAACTATACACAAGGAAGAGAAGTTGATATTGATATACATAGAGAAAAGTCTATATCCTGTGTGTATTCTCAATGCATAAATGATAAAGTAAACACGTCATACATTGAGTTAAAATGATATATTTCATACATAAATTAATTTCGTACATATTCAAAAAGTGAAAATGTATATAATTTTGTGATATATGAAACTAAATACGATTCGTACTTGATACAATACAATGTATCTGGTGTGTATAGTGTATACAATACAATATAAATATACAGTACAATGTATCTAGTGTAGCAGGGGTGTCTCATATATATATATATATATATATATATATATATATATATATATATATATATATATATATATATATATATATATATATATCCGTCTCTACACATAATGTTGATAGGTCAGAAGCCACATATCATCAACCTTATTACACAATATTTCACCCTCACACTTCCACCAGCCATATCTTGCATGCCTCATAATTTCCCGGTCTTCATATCTCATCTCTGACCGCTGTGAGAAACGGCTATCGCTGAAAGAAGTCAGTGCTTGCCGTTCCTTGCGGATATAAGAAGACAAGGTACTGCTTAAAGGAATCAAGAAGCAACGAATGGAAATCACACTGAAAATCATAAATAAACATTGAAATCACAAACATTGAAATAAAGCAAATTTTCAGGCGGATAAAAATTTCACAAAAGTCACTGAATTAAATCTCTATCGAGGGAGAAAAATATATATAGTTGTCTAAAATTTTAATAAATTATTTAAATGCTCTCGCTAAAATGATGGCATCAAATCCTCTCATCAAATCCACTTACATTTTGCAAACTCTTTCGACTTTGGGCTTCTAAGTAACCTCTCCAAGAACCGTTAATGTTAAGAAGTTTCAGTCAAGCTTTTGGGTAGTTTTTGAGGCCGATTATAAACTTTTTAAGATGCAGCGTCGAACCTCTTATTTTCGCGACATCTTGTAGAGTAAGCAAGAGAGTGAGAAACTGAGAAAGATAGAGAGAGACAGCGAGACAGAGACAGATTCGGAAACAGAGACATAGAGAGGAAGGAAGAGTGGAAAACGAAGCAATTTGAGGAATGGATGAGTAAGTTCCTCTGGTTCATATTTTGCCACTTTAAGTTTCCCCAAGATGACAACAGGAAGCTTAATACCCTGGGAACACAAACCGTAACTGTCTCTATTTTCCACTTGTTACAACGTGTAATAAAGTTGTTACATCTTGGCTTAACGTGTTTATGACGTGTTAGAACGTTGTTACAACTTTCTATATTGGTTGTTATAACTGGTTAGGAGGTGTTAAAACTTGTTCGAACGTTGTACACCCTATAAACTGTGCAATCCTAAATCGTGTTTTCAGTATATACGACTTTATTATGGATATAAAGAGCCCATCTCTATATCGTCGGCTATATGTACTATAGCCCTATATATATAGCACATCTATATATACTCTATGAAATATCCTTCCATGATATTTCATGCAGATGATATCTTTTTGATTTCAAAGTAGCTTACCGATCGTGTTAGACTTTCATGAAATACTTTATTGAATAAGCTTTAAAAAAAACTTTCCGGAAATACTTTATTGAATAAGCTAAAGAGGAGAGAAGCAAAGGGAATCACCCAATTAGAGACCTTCACACGAATCAATTTACTGTTCATCAAAGAGAAATTCAGAGTACCCGACGAAGCATGAGTTTTCAACAGAGGGGAATGTTGAAAAACCACTCATTGAGTACGTTCTGTATTTCTTTGAGACAAAACTGAAAATATGTTTAAAAAATCACGTTTTTCCGGGCTTTCTGGCCTGCATGTTATTCATGAATGTTGACCAGACCACTCACTAGAAGGTGAAGGGACGACGACGTTTCGGTCCGTATTGGACCATTCTCAAGTCTAGTGACTTGAGAATGGTCCAGGACAGACCGAAACGTCGTCGTTCCTTCACCTTCTAGTGTGTGGTTTGGTCAACATAATTTAGCCACGTTATTGTGACTCATCGCCTGCTTATTCATGAATGAATGAATGCCCACGTTGTTCCATGGAGATTGAAATACACTGAAATGAATAAATTCGATTTTTGCAGCTTCCAGTAAAATGTTTTTATGGCAGCTTTGATAAAGAGGTGTCGGATGTATCTGATAAAAGCGATTTCGAGGCATTTAATTGTTTTTTTGTGTGTGTAAAGGACAGAGAGATCCATGATAACGAGATGAACGACACTCGGGAGATAGCCAACGAGACAAATGATAGCGAATCCAGTGCGTTCACACACCAACCGCTTGGGCTGGACGGCAGAGCGACGGTCTCGCTTCATGCAGGTCAGCGTTCAATCCCTGACCATCCGAGTGCTTGGGCACTATTCCCTTCCCCTCCGTCCCATCCCAAATACTTATCCTGACCCCTTCTAAGTGATAAGTAGTCGTGCTTTCCCCTGATAATTCCTTTCCTTCTCACTTGAGGTCAAGTAGCACCTCGGCAAGTATTGGTTTAAGTGTTTGAATGATTTGCCGAGGTTCGAATCCCATGAAATCAAACTGAATCAGGTGCGAAAGAGATAACTATTCCCTAAATCTCTAATTCTTGATCAAATACTGTGTTCTGATACTGAATGCTTCGATTTCGCCTCAGCCCATTCTTTTAACGTTGCGGGAAACGTTTTCTGTACGTTGTGGAAAACGTGCAAAATCCCAACCAGAAACGTACGAACCTAACCAGACGTACCCTAACCTAACCTACCACTGAATGGAAAACAGGGGTTATTTGTGAGCTACCATTTGTTATAGTAATTTGTAGGTTAGGTTAGGTTAGGTTAGGTTAGGGTCGTTAACGTACACAAATGAAACGTGTTAGTTGAGAGGACGGGTTGCTGACGTTGTGGTGTGGGAGGTGTGGTGTGGGTGGGGGGTGTGGTGTGGGTGGGAGGTGTGGTGTGGGTGGGGGGTGTGGTGTGGGTGGGAGGTGTAGTGTGGGTGGTGTGGTGTGGAGGTCTCCCTGGGGTAATTATGTGTCCTCATCAGTAATTGCAGTGATTACACAGGCAGTGTTCCCCTTTCTATTTTGTTCTTAATTAATGTTCACATTTTGTGGGTGTCTTTTACTCGTTTCAAGAACCAGCCCTGATGCCACCACTGAAGGATTAATTCACTGCCGGATTAATTAATGAAGGATTAATTCAATCCTTAAATTGAGCCCACAGATACACTGGATATCTTTGAATCATCATCTAAGACTTTGTTAGATAATTTTTCCTTCAAATCAAACTTTCTCCAACTTTGCTACTTCCTTTTCCTGGTTATCTCACACCTCTTGTCCTTCTTCTTGGTGTCTCTCCTATCTTGAGGTTATCTTGAGATGATTTCGGGGCTTTACTGTCCCGCGGCCCGGTCCTCGACCAGGCCTCCACCCCCAAGAAGCAGCCCGTGACAGCTGACTAACACCCAGGCACCTATTTTACTGCTAGGTAACAGGGGCATAGGGTGAAAGAAATTCTGCCCATTGTTTCTCGCCGGCGCCTGGGATCGAACCCAAGACCACAGGATCACAAGTCCAGCGTGCTGTCCGCTCGGCCGACCGGCTCCCTATCTACCATACGTCACCCAACTGTTGCCTACATGTGGCGTTACCCTCGTTACCATTACACAGTGCCAATTATGTCACCTCCCTGTCACCTGTCACCCCTTTTTTCTACCGTGTCCCCTACCCTGTCTATAGCATGTCACGCCACCCTGTCTGCTATGTCAACTCCATTCTGCATCTACATCTGCAACAAAGATAATGTTATTAAAACAAGACTAAAACAGAAACGAAAAAGAAACAGGAAAAAGGAGAAACCCCACCTCCTTTTAAAACTTTGACCTAAATAACAAGAGTAACATCGTGCATACTGAACTCAATTCGGGGCTCGCCATAGCCCGTGCTACATGGACATTTCGTTCTAAGTAGCTAAATCTATACAACAGAAGAACAATGAAACTCCAGCCTGTCCGTTAAACAAACTGTGTATGGCACCTCAATGGCATGGTTCCGACAGATTATTGTAAGTTGGTTGAGAAAATCCATAATAGCTGCCTCGTTAATAGAGAAAAAGCAATTTGAAAGGCATTATGAGACGGGTTATTGCAGGTTAAGTAGGTAATGACACTCTGGCAGTAGAGGAGTGGAGGGGTGGTTGCTGCCAGTCACGTGACCTATTCTCAGTTGCCCCAACTGGTTGTACCGTATGGCAAGGTTCTCTATTGGCTCGTATTCGGGGTTCGTACCAACGCGCAATTCTCGCGTGCTGTGAACAATATGGCTGGTGCATGCTTCGCTGGAAGGAAATTAGCGTGTTACTGTCTAATCATTTGTAATTGTTTAGTCTAATTGCATGCGAAGAGGGAAGCATATAATTCTTAGTTGTGAATGTACTGTCACGAATCATAGTTTTTATTTTCCTTTTGAGGTCGGTGTACAATCCCCGAGCGTCCAAGTGGTTGGGCACCATTCCTTTTGCCCGTTTCATTCCCAGATCCTTATCCTGACCTTTCCAATAGTCGTATAATTACCAGGTGGAAGCACATGGGTTTCAGGTGTAAGATATTGTCGTAAGAAAAAGAATTCGATAGACAGGATCAAATGTTTAGAAATATAATCACTCAAATGGCCAGCAAATAATGAGAACCTGAGTGTCTGTCGGTCATTCAACCATGTGGCTGTGCGTGTCAGAGTCCCATAGATGGCTTCGTGGCTTATTAAGGATATAAATCAACCGTCCTCGCAAATTCGTATAGTCAATATTAACTTATTAGTTACCTGCATAGGTGACATACTAAACATAATAGTTTCCCTTGAAAATCTTCATAGAAAACACCGACCTTAACCTAACCTACTTAGTATCATAAAATAAGCATCTTATAGCTTCGTAATTACAATTGTTACTTAACCTATTATAGTTATAGGTTAGGTAATAAT
>WNGS01007182.1:7608856-7627412 GCA_020271785.1 Procambarus virginalis
CAATACATAAGCTTGTTAACATATAAGATATAGTCAATACAGTGACTTTATATATCACACAATTCCACTAAATGGCTGATTATAATCTGAAGTACCGATACGGGCAGTAAATTTCAATGACTAATTGATGAAACTATATGAGGTCAAGGTAGTATAATCACTTACGCTATATATGTATATAACGTAACTAATATATTACGTGTTATATGGCATTTAAATACATGAACTAAAAAAAAAAAAGAGGAATCACATGACACCCCTACGACCTCTTATCTAATATGTGAATGAGCAAATTTCAGGGAATGAGAGTCAGTTGACTCTTACGTGAGTCGTCTTTCACTAACGAAAGCTAAGGAGCGTTTTTGTTAAGCATTTTAAGTGGCAGTTAATCTTCTGGTATGGATATTAGTAGGTACACATTCTAAACATTTCACAACTAACACACCAGGGTCATCGGCTACTCCATCTCGCATCATGGGGAGCATTCTTCCATCTCTCTCCCAAACAGCAGAAAGCGATGGTGCTTCTTCCACCGATTCAGGTAACAGTTTTTCAGGTCCTTCCTCCTGTCGCACTATCGCTTGTCCAGCGCTCGGGTCTCTCCACTATGAGCGTCCTTCCGTCTCTCCCACTATCAGGAGCGTCCTTCCGTCTCTCCCACTATCAGGAGCGCCCTTCCGCCTCTCCTATCAGGCGCCGCCTCCCACTATCAGGAGCGCCCCTTCTCCACGGGCGTCTTCCTCTCTCAACACGTCTTCTCTCCCAAAGGAGCTCTCGTCTCCCACTAAGGAGGCCCCTCCACCAGAGGTCTTGTTCCATACAGGAGGTCTCGCTCAACAGAGGTTGCCCCATGCTTCCAACCGACTCGACAGGAAGCTGAAGTCACTCTCTCTGGTGGAAGAACAATAAATCCTTACAGACAACGCACCAGAGATTCTGTCTTCTCGGGGAGTTTTGAGGAGTCGTTCAGTAAGTTTTGCTGGTATTGGTGTATGTGTGTGTGTGTGTGTGTGTGTGTGTGTGTGTGTGTGTGTGTGTGTGTGTGTTGTGTGGTGTGTGTTGGTGTGTGTGTGCGTACCTATTTGTCTTGGGTAGCTTGCTCTTTGGATCCGCCCGTGTGTTGTAGTTGGTTTTGTGTTGGTGTTGTGGGGGGTTGTTGATTACAGTTGCTTCGCGAGTTGAGCTCTGGCTCTTTGGTCTCCGACCCTCTCAACAGTGTGCACATCAACTGGTGTACAGCGAGATTCCTAGTCCTATTGGGCTCTTTTAAATCAGCACTTGAAACGTGTATGGAGTCAGACCTCCAACCACGTTCTGTCCTAATGCTTCCAATCTGTAACTACTCTGACCACTGAAAGAGTTCTTCTATAGCGTCCCTGTGGCTGCATGTGGGTACTCAGTTTCCTTCCACCTGTGTCCCCTTGTTCGCGTCCGCCAGTTGTTGAATAGTTAATCTTGTTTAACACACCCGGTCGATTCCTCCCTGAGGATTTTGTAGGTTGTGATCATGTCCCCACCTTAATCATTCTGTCTTCAGTTCCGTAAGGTGCATTTCCCACAGCCTTTCCTCGTAACTCCTGCCTCTTAGTTCTGGGACTATCTAGTAGCATATCGCTGTGTGTATGTGTTGGTGTGTTAAATCACAGGATACTAAGGGTTTAAACGACTACAAGACCGTCATGAGGACATACAAAAGTCAACTACAATGGCAAATAAACATTGAAGGTAAAACACATCAGTTTGACGAATCACTATACAGAAAAATTGGCATATTTGTTTATTAACACACTTAGGTGCATAATTCCACCATGACGATGCTAATCTACAGGATCAGAGGCCTACTCTGCGATGATTTCGTGGCTCAACGTCCCCGCGCCAGGGTCTTCGACCAGCACTATAATTTTCGATAGGGAAAGACAATATTGTATACCTAACACCGTCAGGCAGTTACGTTCATCCATACTGTGAATAATGCATGCTGATAGATTGTGAGTGCGAAAAAAGTGTTCCAAGGAAAATACATTTCATAACAGAGGGACAATAAGTCTTCACCATGCGGGGTGTTAGCCTGGATCCTAACTACCTTTGCACCGGCTTTGGGTTTTTTAACAGTGTTTAACATGGTTAATAATCTTGACTGTGGTGAGACATTGTTTTGTTAAGAGTGGCGTTGTCAACAACAACGAGATATTGCTACCATTTTAAGGTTTGCCCCGAGGGCGAGTTTACTGGGCAGCGCCACTCATCCTGTGAGTGGACACACCGCCATAGTGACAGTATTGGGCAGCGTCACTCATCCTGTGAGTGGACACACCGCCATAGTGACAGTATTGGGCAGCGCCACTCATCCTGTGAGTGGACACACCACCATAGTGACAGTATTGGGCAGCGCCCCTCATCCTGTGAGTGGACACACCGCCATAGTGACAGTATTGGGCAGCGCCACTCATCTTGTGAGTGGACACACCGCCAGTGACAGTATTGGGCAGCACCACTCATCCTGTGAGTGGACACACCGCCATAGCAGCATGTACAACACTCCCCAATAGGAAGAAATCCCGCTAAGTTCCACAATTAGCTATCAGTATATAGTTAATTAACCCTGATGTCGTTTGAAGCTATTATCAGGCAATATAAAACGTCAGAAACAAGCTCATGGCCAAATAAAGTTTTATTTGAACAAGTCGTGTAGAGGCTGGCTGGGTTTGTTTACCTTGGAGCCTCTTGGCGTTCTCCCGCTGGTCGCTTACACTCTGGGGTCACTTAACACTTGAAGGAAAACGAAGTATTTTTCTGGTAATCCTGTGTTATTTTAAGCTTATAACTACATCACCCCTAAGACGGAAGAGGACGGTCCTGGTGGTGAGAGAGACGGAAGAGGACGGTCCTGTTGTGGGAGAGACGGAAGAGGACGGTCCTGGTGGTGGAGAGACGGAAAGGGGCTCCTGGTGGTGGGAGAGACGGAAAGGACGCTCCTGGTGGTGGGAGAGACGGAGAGGGGCTCCTGGTGGTGGGAGAGACGGAAGAGGACGGTCCTGGTGGTGGGAGAGACGGAAGAAGACGCTCCTGGTTATGGGAGAGACGGAAGAGGGGCTCCTGGTGGTGGGAGAGACGGAAGAGGGGCTCCTGGTGGTGGAGAGACGGAAGAGGGGCTCCTGGTGGTGGGAGAGACGGAAGAGGAAGCTCCTGGTGGTGGGAGAGACGGAAGAGGACGCTCCTGGTTATGGGAGAGACGGAAAAGGACGCTCCTGGTGGTGGGAGAGACGGAAGAGGACGTTCCTGGTGGTGGGAGAGACGGAAGAGGACGCTCCGGTGGTGGGAGAGACGGAAGAAGACGCTCCGGGGTGGGAAGACGGAAGAAGACGCTCCTGGTGGTGGGAGAGACGGAAGAGGGGCTCCTGGTGGTGGGAGAGACGGAAGAGGGGCTCCTGGTGGTGGGAGAGACGGAAGAGGGGCTCCTGGTGGTGGGAGAGACGGAAGAGGGGCTCCTGGTGGTGGGAGAGACGGAAGAGGACGCTCCTGGTGGTGGGAGAGACGGAAGAAGACGCTCCTGGTGGTGGGAGAGACAGTAGAGATCTCTTGATATCTGGATAGATTGGGATAGGCTTGGTGAGATCGAAAGGAGACAGAATGAATAAAAGACAGATCCAAGATAAAGGATAAATGATTGGAGAAAAGGTGAATAAATAATACAGAGAGAGAGAGAGAGAGAGAATGAAAATGCATGGCGGCCAATTGGCTAGCCTGAACCAACTTTCAAGCATGAGTCATGTGGGGTATGGGAGTGTCATTAGCTTGTAGGGATTGCCACCAGTGTCATACATTAAGATCAATTGGCTTTTAAACCCTTCCCCCTCCCCCCCCATCCGCCAACCCTTAGTGCAACATCCATGAAGTATGAAATGTTGGTTAGGTTAGGTTAGGTTAGGTTAGGTTAGTTATACCTAAACTTATTTAGAAGTTTCAAGCTTCGTTATATAACTTTTCTGTGGGAGGGGAGAAAAGAGAGAGGGAATGAGATTAAGGGAGAGGGAGGGGGGAGGGTGTTTGAAGAGAGGGGGAAGGAGAGAGAGAGAGAGGGGAAAGATAAATAGGTTGAGTGACGGGAGAAGAAGTGAGAAATGAGAAGAGAAGCCAAGATGTGTGAATCGGGACAGAGAGGGGTGATGAAGAGGGGATTGAGAGACATTGTGGGAAGGGAAGGAGAAGGGAGGAATAGAGAATGAGAGATGAGAGAGAGAGAGAGGGGGGAGAGGAAAGAGGGGAAGCGATCAGGGCGCAATAGGGTACTCCCTCTAGTGACAGGGAACAGGGGACAGGGAACCATACAGTGACACATGACTGGAGACCCATTTCTAAATCCACGGCTGAGTTACCTACTGTGAAAGTCAGAACACTTCACCACTACTGAAAACACTAATTACACAGTGAATAAAGTTCACGATAGCAAAGATAACATAGGTCGAAGAGGGAGAAAGAGAGATAAACAAAACAAAGAGAGATATAAAAAGAAAGTGAGTGAGAGAGAGAGAGAGAATGGCCAGAGGAAAAAAGACGAAAATCAGTAACAAAGTAACCTGAGGAAAATATTGTATAAAAAAATATGCGACATTATAAATGACAGATTATTATGCAAGATTAATACGGCTGATTTATCTGGGAGATTTATTTTCGAGATTTATCTGGGAGATTTATCTGAAAATTTGTTCTGGAAGACAAATCTGAAATATTTATCTTGAAGACATGTAGAAGTTACTAACCAAACTCTCTACTTCGTCAAACTAACATTAATTATCATAATTTTAGTATAACGTATTGTATTTAAGGATTATATATTGTATTTTAGTATAATGTATTGTATTTAGTGAAATGGTTACAAATACAGCATTAACCAAACTATATGTCATTTAGCTTCACGAAATGTTCCTTTTCAATTTAATCTAGATTTCTACACCTAGAACTCTTACGACGTATCAATAGGTCAATACAGGAGCTCATAGGAGCTCACAGTAGCTCACAGGATCTCACAGGAGAGATCATATGGACTTTGGTTAAAGGCATTCGGGGTTTCTAGTTTAATTACACAGAATACACTGTCAATAGTTAATGTTATAGCAAAGCTTACTTGGTTACTTTAGCCACCCTTGCCTATTAACACTGGATCTGACTGGCCAAACATCCAGAACTGATCCTGTCAGCCTTTGTCCCTGTGAATTATTACAATACTCTTCACCTACACTAAAGAAATCTCTTCAAAAGTCCTATTTATATATTGAGCAATAGTGTCATAGAATCTCTTTCCCTTTGAACGAATTATCTATGATATTGACTGGAATATATTGTAATTGTAATCATGCCAGTTAGTTTAGTCTCCGAGACTGCTATGACGTCAGCGTTTGTGCTCCAGTTATGTTTCTTGGGCCATTAGTATTTCACAGATCATCAGCATTGGTGCATCAATCTTGAGACTTTTCTTAGCTGTTCCGTATTCTGACTGGGCAGTTCCCAGTCTAGGAGTCGAGCTCTGATTGTGTTTAGGTGAATGGGTAAACATTTGAAGGGGGATGAAACGTGTCTTGGAAGGTGGAGCAGGGTAGTGTTTTCCCAGTTGGGGTTAGGAGAGGATGGGGGAAGATGATGAAATGTTGGGAAGCTTGAGTTCTTGTTGTTGTTGTTAAAGATTCGCTACCTGGAGCAAGAAGTTCCAAGTAGCACGGGTTATGGTGAGCCCGTAGTTTTGAGTTCTTAAAGACGGGTGTGTGGTGGACTGGAGTAACGAATATCGTGAAAGAAAATGCTGAAGAAAGATTTATAGATAGCAAATCATCGATTGGAAGGGGGGGGAGAAGGTTATGTTAGGTTTTATCTGGGGAAAGCGCCAAGTCATTAAGACTATATAGCACTTGGAAAGGGGCTTAGGATAAGGATTTTGGGATGGGACGGTGAAACAGAAGTGTCCAACCACTTGGATGGTCGGGGATTGAACGCCGACCTGCATGAAGCGAGACCGTCGCTCTACCGTCCAGCCCAAGTGGTTGGACGGGGGGGGGGAAGAGGAGGGTAATTTATGCACCTAGGAAAACAATTACACATGTAATGTCATCACCCAATATCACCACCCATTGTAATGTCAATGGGAGCCGGTCGGCCGAGCGGATAGCACGCTGGACTTGTGATCCTGTGGTCCTGGGTTCGATCCCAGGCGCCGGCGAGAAACAATGGGCAGAGTTTCTTTCACCCTATGCCCCTGTTACCTAGCAGTAAAATAGGTACCTGGGTGTTAGTCAGCTGTCACGGGATGCTTCCTGGGGGTGGAGGCCTGGTCGAGGACCGGGCCACGGGGACACTAAAGCCCCGAAATCATCTCAAGATAACCTCAAGATAACTCATCAATAAGAACAACTAAAAGATGCAGTCAGAATGAAATAAAAAAAAATCAGAATCCCCAGCAATAAAAAAGATAATAAATCAAATAGCAATAAATTTCAACACAGTTACACACAGAAATCAGAATAGCGTAATGCATCAATGAACAAATCCACAAGAGCCGTGACGAGGATTCGAACCTACGTCCGAGAGGATCCTCGGTTAGTTCGAATCCTCGTCACGGCACTTGTGGATTTGTTGAACACAGCTCGTCCACCCAATCCCCTCCGTATTGTCTGATTTTCTGAAAACCTCATTTTGAACAAACTCATTTTGGAACTGTTCATTTAATGATTCACACATTTCCTTTCCCTTCCTATGATGCTTTTAAGCAAATTTAGTTTAATACAATAGGAATTTTGCCGACATTCGCGTTAGAACAATTAGCACGATGAGCTAGCAGTAACTTACCTCTAATCAGGTTACCTGACCCAACTCTCAGATCCATGCGAGAGAATGACCTTTGACCTGGGATTAAACCGCCTATCTTCTTTCTTAATCTGCCCTCCCTCGCCGCTCAAAGCCTGCAGAGAGACTAAGCTACTGAGGACTCACTAATCTTAGATCAATTGCAGCTTTTCTTTGCTATTTGCAACTTTATTCGTGAAAGAGAAGGGGGGAATAAAGGTATATTTAAAGCACTTTCTACATTTTTGCAGTGCTAATTTATTTAGTTTCCTTGGACTGGACGGAAGAGCAACGGTCTCGCTTCTTGCAGGACTGCGTTCAATCCCCGATCGTGCATTATTCCTTCCTTCATACTAAATCCATATCCTCATATCCCATCCAAGTGCAATACAGTCGTACTGGCGTAGTGCTTTCTCCTGATAACTGCTTAACCTGACCTATACAGTCACTTGAAAGCTATTTAAATATATAGAGATATATAAAGATATATTTAATATATAGAGATATGCAGATGAAGTCATAAGATCCACCTTCATTCTAAAGGCAGGTTTTACAAATAATTAATTAGAAAGTTTGATTAATATGTAATAATGGCAATATATGTTAATTTAACTATCAGGCGCATCATTAACAGCCTAATCTCCCTTCCCCATAGCCCTTGTTAGGTAAGCACTCACAATCACACACTCATACCCAGATACTCATACCCAGAATGCCCAGATACTCAATCTTAGAAACTAACTCTGAGATATCCATACCCAAAGGCACCTAACTAGAACCTACCTCTCAATGTCTCTCTGTCGCTAGATGCAAGCTAAATAAACAAATAATTCTTCCTTTACCTAAACAATGTTTAGTATTACAAAAAGAATAATTTATATAAGCAATATGTGGGGGGAAAAACAAAATTGTATTTTAAATATCTGCATAGAAATTAGGGGAAGAATTACCATGCCAGTGGAGTAATTTGCATAATACAGCCTGCAGCAGCAGCACTAAATTGAGGTAAAAGTATATCTATATACAACAGAAAGTCTCTATGTGTATGTCTGTCTGTATGTTTCCGTTCGCTATTCATTCGGAAATACACAAAAACTTTGCAAGACTTTCCCAATTGACGAATGTTTTATTAATTGTTTCACAGCACTAATTACGCTCGAAAGGTTTTGTGCCATGAAATAATTGTCAGTGAACAGATGTTGCAATGTGCAAGGTGATGTAGGGAAAGATTGATATCGTATGATATCGTGTTTGTAGTTTGACTGTGTTGCCGGAACAACCGTGGACATCTTCAAGAGGAAACTAGATTTATTCCTCCAAGGAGTGCCGGACCAGCGGGCTGTGGTGGGTATGTGGGCCTGCGGGCCGCTCCAAGCAACAGCCTAGTGGACCAAACTCTCACAAGTCAAGCCTGGCCTCGGCCGCTCCAAGCAACAGCCTAGTGGACCAAACTCTCACAAGTCAAGCCTGGCCTCGGGCCGCTCCAAGCAACAGCCTGGTGGACCAAACTCTCACAAGTCAAGCCTGGCCTCGGGCCGCTCCAAGCAACAGCCTGGTGGACCAAACTCTCACAAGTCAGCCTGGCCTCGGGCCGCTCCAAGCAACAGCCTGGTGGACCAAACTCTCACAAGTCAAGCCTGGCCTCGGGCCGCTCCAAGCAACAGCCTTGTGGACCAAACTCTCACAAGTCAAGCCTGGTCTCGGGCCGGGCTTGGGGAAGAAGACTCCCAGAACCCCATCAACCAGGTATCAACCAGGTATCGACTGTACTCTGTTTGCGATTGTGAGTGTGAAAAGATGTAATCAATTTAAGTTTCTGTGGACACACCCGTAGAGATATGACCCCCTCTGTCTTTCTCCAAGACAATTACAGGTATCTCTGCTATCACATAATGCATAAAAATGACAATTTAAGAAAATATATACCCCTGAGGAAATTTATATTTGCATAACTGGTACTCAAAGCCATATATACCAAGAATAATGTCTCTATTGAAGACGTTTGCATGTATCTGTATTTTGAGACCTCCCGCATGCGTTTCTGTACCTTTGGAAACGAGAATGATTAAAATAGTTGTGTTCCTTATTGCGACGACTCATAGCCCAGTCGACAGAGCTTCGACCTCACACACGTGGGGTTCCCGGTTCGAGACTTCTACAGCCCTGAAGAATGGGGACGAGTATTATTTTTCGACATATTAATGAGAATATTCCATGAATTTCGTTAGCGAATTAGTAGGCTTTTTCCAGTAAATTATCCTGAACCAACTCCTGCTTCATCACAGCTGCCTAGCGTTACAATGACACAGTGATACAATGAGACAGTGTTACAATGACACACTGTTACAATGACGCAGTTTTATAATGACACAGTTTTACAATGACGCACCCTGTCATCTCATCTCCTTTTTGAACTTCATGACATTATACAAACGTAAGTGACTGTGTAAAAAATATTATTTTTGTTATAATGAATTAACAAATATACAGGGATGCTAATGTTATTAAAAATGCATTTTTGAAAAAAAAAAAAAAAAAAGATTGTGCTCAAATGTGCAGTGACGAGTTTCTTGGTCATCTCGTCACGTAAGACGAGTTGATCAAGAAAGAGGAGAAAATATTTGTTTGAATGTGAATAGCTGAGAGAAGCAGTTCAGCAAGCAATTTAGACACTTATAAAGCAATTTCACACCCCCCCCCCCCCATCGTCATTTGCAGGCTAGCAAGTGTCATTGGTTAGAGATGGTATTCACTGACCTTTGACCCTCCCTCGTGGACGACACTACCCTTAGTTGACCTTTCGTATGTGCGGAGTGTGGAAGGTCACCTACCCACCTACCTAACGTGGGTAGTTGACCTGCAAGCAAAGATAATAATGCAAACGGAAGGAAGCTTATCTTAAAGCAGAATATCCGCGAACACTCAGCTGTTAAGACGTCATAAGACGTCATAAGCAGTCATAAGACGTCATAAGACAGTCATAAGACGTCATAAGACGTCATAAGCAGGCGGGAATTAACGAAAATCCATCTATTAGTTGAGGTGCTTGAAGAGTTGTTCTGCTTGAAGGGAAAAGTGACAGGGTGTTGGTGGTATTAGACCGCAAATATTAAGCTCTGTGTCTGGGAGGCTTATTTCTCGTCCGATACTCCTCCACGGATCAGCTAAGCTTGCGAAAAGCTTCTAACGTCGAGAGTGAGGTATTAGTTGGTGAATTTGGTGGTAAGACTGCAGTCTTTTCTTCGAGGTGGACGTAGAATGTAGTGAAATTAGTTTAAACTGCCATTTGGAGCATGTCAAGTCTTCTGTCACAAATTTCAGAAATTTTAAGTTATCGGAAATTTGCATTTAAGTCTAAAAGTTTAGGGGGTTTAGAATAAATAATATAATATATTTAGTATAAATAATATATATTTTATACAATATATTGTATAATATAATATATTTAGTATAAATAATAGTATAAATTTAGGGGTTAATATAAATAATTTGTTTTGAGCTAACAGGAGTGTCCTAAATATTGTTGTGGTGAAGATTTTGGAAATTGCTTTTGAGAGAAGTGCTAGAGTTAAGTATGAACGACTTATGGAGCTTATTGTAAATGGCATTTCTTTAAGACACTACGTAGGAAGGATGGAAGGAATTATTATGGAGGGTAGAAAGCCAAGCCATTACGACTATATAGCACTGGGAAGGCGTCAGGATAAGGATTTGGGATGAGGACGGTGGGAAGGAATGGTGCCCAACCACTTGGACAGTCGGGGATTGAACGCCGACCTGCATGAAGCAAGACCGTCCCTCTACCGTCCAGCCCAAGTGGTTGGGCACACTACGTAAAAGAGACAACGATAAAAATAAACTAATTTTAAGCTAAACTAATTGTGTCGATACTGAGGTGATTCTGTGAATATTTCTTATAGCAACGCCAAGTGACATGATTATTTATATATTTTAAACGACTCAGTCACGTTTAGTTAATGTGTTATAATTGTTAAACGAGTTTAAACCTCGCGTTGACCATTTGGTGTTGTGTTGACATTTGTAAGGTTAACAAATCCAACGCTGGATCCTTCAAGGTAGTCGAAAATATTTGTTATATCTCCTAGAGTTCCTTGTTAACTTGGGCCATCGAAATGAAAAGATAATTTAATTAAAAGTTCCTCTTGTCTCTTGATTATGTGAACTATACCCAAACTTTCCTTAATTTGGTTCCGTACCTGGGATTGCTCACAGCACCGGCGTCCGCTGCTCAGTTCTCCTTCAGTGTGAGGAAGACCTGTTGCCAGAACTCCACCGATCCTGCGATCTTGGAGTGTGTGTGTGTGTGTGTGTGTGTGTGTGTGTGTGTGTGTGTGTGTGTGTGTGTGTGTGTGTGTGTGTGTGTGTGTGTGTACTTACCTAACTGTGCTTGCGGGGGTTGAGCTCTGGCTCTTTGGTCCCGCCTCTCAACCGTCAATCAACAGGTGTACAGTTTCCTGAGCCTATTGGGCTCTATCATATCTACACTTGAAACTGTGTATGGAGTCAGCCTCCACCACATCGCTTCCTAATGCATTCCATTTGTCAACCACTCTGACACTAAAAAGTTCTTTCTAATATCTCTGTGTACAGGTGTAAAGGTTCCTGAGCCTATTGGGCTCTATCATATCTACACTTGAAGCTGTGCATGGAGTCAGCCTCCACCACATCACTTCCTAATGCATTCCATTTGTCTACTACTCTGACACTGAAAAAAATTATTTCTAACGTCTCTATGGCTTATTTGGGCACTCAATTTCCACCTGTGTCCCCTAGTGCGTGTGCCCCTTGTGTTAAATAGCCTGTCTTTATCTACCCTATCTGTGTGTGTGTGTGTGTGTGTGTGTGTGTGTGTGTGTGTGTGTGTGTGTGTGTGTGTGTGTGTGTGGATCAGAAAGGGTTATATATGCTCAGTTGATCACTCAATATTTACAATATAAAAGAGATTTTTGCACCCAGAGAAAAACTTTTGACACAAACGTTGAAACATGTCTTGTACCGGTAGTCAAGCTACTCAAATAGCTCCAGTGACCAATGTCCTCCTAATGGATGGTTATTAAAGTGTTCACGATCATGAACAATCGTTTCACACCCTATTTAAGGTACCAGCCATCACGTAACACTATTAATGGCCCTTATGGCATCTGGCGTCCACAGGGGTGCCACATTGGTTCCCTAGATGGTAGCAGCTTCTGCCATATGGCCCCAACTTGCTCCAAATGATCATCTTAAGGCATCGTTCTGCTCAAATGATTCATTAGGGGCTTCCGATATGTCCGAATGTTAATCTTATATTGACCAGATTCGCTCGCTTAACGCCTTGGTCATGTCAGATAAGATTGGAACACGTGTTCGATAACGATGAAGCACGTGTCCGATAACGGTGAAGCACGTATCAGATAACGGGGAAGCATGTGTCCAGATAACGCTGAGAGCACATATGCCTAAAATGCTGTTTAATTCGCATGACAAATCAATTTAGGTCACTACCGATATCTAACAAACCGATATCTAGTCTCGGTTTGCATAGATATCGGCTCTATGCAAACCGATATCTAGTCTCTCTCTTTCTCTGCTGGCGATAAGTCACAATAACGTGGGTAAAGTATGTTGAAGACAATCGACTTGAGAATGGTCCAGGACGGACCGAAACGTCGTCGTCCCTTCACCTTCTAGTGTGTGGTCTGATCAACTCTCTCTCTCTGCTCTTGCAAAACCCACCAATGGTATATGTCTTGCGCAGAATTCATTTTTTTGGGCTAGGATCTGCAACCTCGATTCTTCAACTTGACATATATATAGGGCTGAATCTCTTGCACAATGGAAAAGATGAAACAATGCAATGCTGTTGAAAGTCGCTTCTAGAGCTGAGTTGACACGGAAGAAGGCGACTTGAAGGAGCGAGATAGGGAGGAATTAAGTGAGGAATTAAAAAAAAGGGGGACTAACTATAGAGGCTTAAAGATGCCTCTTTTTTTTCACCTTAGAGTCAAGAGACGAGTGAGCGCTGTGTACCGGTAAGGAACGTTCAATCGTCGCTATCTAGAGACGACAAGCTCAGGAAAGAGTTTTTTTACAGAGTCAAGCGAAACGAAAAGGGAATCCCAGGAAGCAATCCTCTTCAAAGGATTCCTTTTCAATTCAGGAAATAATTGGAGGAGATTACACTCTGAATCTCTCAGAGCTCAAGGTGATGCTCTTTTTATAGGTATATATATTTTTTGTCTCAGGGTTCGAATTCATAGCGAAAGTCAATATATATATATATATATATATATATATATATATATATATATATATATATATATATATATATATACCTAGTAGCCAGAATGCACTTCTTGGCCTACTATGCAAGGCCCGATTTGCCAAATAGGCCGAGTGATTTGTTTTTCAACAAATTGTTTCCAATTGGTTTATTTGAATTATTATTATTATATTATATTAGGAACATAAATTATTGACTCAGTTATGTTAGTTTAGGTTAGTTTATGCTAGGTTAGGTTAGGTTAGGTAGGGTAGGTTAGGTTCGGTCATATAGCTATGTTAGTTTTGACTCAAATTTAAAAAATGAACTCTCATACATAGTGAAATGGATAGCTTTATCATTTCATAAGAAAAAATTGAGAAGAATATATAAATTCAGGAAAACTTGGCTTATTAGGCAAATCGGGCCTTGCACAGTAGGCCGAGAAGTGCGTTCTGGCTTCTAGGTACGACATTATATATATATATATATATATATATATATATATATATATATATATATATATATATATTATATATATATATATATATATATATATATATATATATATATATATATTTATATATATATATACTCTTGATCCTACCAGGGTTCGAACCCCCACTTCACCAACTGCCACACCCCCTCTCCAAAGCTCTTGGACTATGGAGAGTACTAGTACTAAAGATTAAAGTACTATAACAAGATTAAAGAGTGAACTAATAAAGATTAATCCTCAACCCGAAAATGGGTTGAGGATTATTTTATGAATTCTAAATAAGCGTAAAACACCACAGCGAACATTTGTAAAGATAATTATTTAATGACTGCTTTTAAATGAAGTTGATTTTATTCGTTATAACAATTAGTTACAGGGTCACTTTTAATGCAGTAAATTACTCTTAACTTTAAGAGGATCATTTAGGAAAAAATGATGAAATAGTGATATAATTCATTTTTGAAAGAGAAGGGTTCCACTGTGGAGCATTTATTAATTTTCACTTAGTGTGATATTTCCAGTAATATCACTTTTGACAATTAAATCTTATTGTCTGTGACGAGGCGCGATACTTTCCGAATTAATTTCGGAAAGTATGTAATTTGATACAAAGTATATAAATTACAAAGTTCGTTCTTTGAACGAGCTTTGTAATTTATAATAAATTTCTTAATTCGTCCCCTCATTGAAAGTGTTGTATAATGTTACTGTTTAACAACTTAGGGCAAAGTTTCATTTGTTATTAATGTTATAATTTTTCTGTAATTGTACAGAGATCAGCACATAGTAGTTACCTGATCAAGCAATGGAAGCCTGGTCAGAAACCGGTGATATTGATCGGCAAGAACTTGTAAACAATATACGTGATCTTTGCAACATGTTGAACAGAGTTCTTGCATGTCTTAGAACCAGGTCTAATGATTAATTAATCTCTCTCTCATGACAGATAGCACCAATTATCTCTCTAAGCTTTTCTCTGTGTGTAAAATTAATGGGAGGGGGAGGAGACTATGTATGTATGTTCCATACATAGTTCATACATAGTTCCTATGTATGGAACAATGTATAGAACTATGTATAGGACCTTGCCATACCCTGCAAGGCACAAATAGGACCCGTAAATAATTAACATTAAATAATACCATTTATAAAAAAGATGACATGGAAAATAGAGGATATAATTTATTTTTTAAGTAGGGTGTCCAAGGAAAAAAAAATTTCGTTATTTTCAGAAGTGAACTGAACTTTTTTGGGGGCAAGTAACGAAGTTGTTGGAGACCGGAACGAGGTTAGGTGAACGAAGAGGCCCTTGGCAGGAGAATAGGTCCCACTGCAGAGCTGGGACTGCTTATTACAGCTAGGCTGAGGGAGCTAGGAGCCACACGCTTACGGTGAGGGAGCTGGGAGCAACTGGCCCACACGGGATCATAAACTTCCTCCGAGCAAGGTCAATATTGTGGACGCTCAGGGCAGTGTTTCCTGGTGATGGCTGTCATTACCCGCAGACCGTCAGCTGGATAGTGTTGACCTCTACTCTGACCATCTCCTTTACACTACGGGCTCACCATAGCCCGTGCTGCTTGGAACTTTTTGTTCCAGGTAGCGAAGCTTTAACGACAACAACAACTGACCACCCTAACAACCTTTAGAGTTGTGATCATCAATTCTTCAGCCACGTTATTGTGACTCATCTGTATAGTGAAAAAACATTCCAGTAACAAATAGTAGCAAACAGTACTCACGATACTCATGAGATAGCAGAGATCAGCAGTCAATGAGTCCGGATAATGAGTCTTTACAAGTAATTTTTTTGTGCTATCTTTTCAAAGATATTCCTGCGCGGGCCCTAAGACTCTCGCTGGCCCTTGAAGTGTTACTTGTTCCTTGTTTCAGGCTTACTGAAGCGGAGTATGAGGATAACTATTATCTTCCCTGGAGTAAGATTACGTTTTTAACAATTTCTTCTGCTATGTTGAATCTTAGTTGATATCCTATTGGTGTTTGCAACTGTGCATTGTGTTAGTGTTCCAATGGTGAGTCGGGCATTTCTCCACAGTGGTGACAGTTCCTCTCATCATTTTCTGGACACCTTTGTATTAAGTACTGTTGAGCTAATTGGGTTAAGGAACAAGATTTTTTACAAACTTTATGTAGCTTTTTTACAAACCCGATTGTAAAACAAAGTGGATAATTCTCCCCTAACTCTCCTGATTGGCTTTAATTTTACATTTGAAGTGATCAAATTACTAGTGGCAGTAAAGTGAAACTGTAGATTTTGTTGTCATTAAAGGGATACATTTAACTTATTTGTTTCAGAAAGAGTATTTGTCGAGTTTTGTGTCAACAAAGATAATTCACAAGTGATGAGTGAGTGCAGACGTATATTGCTACTCTGTCTCTCGTGATGTTAAATGAATTAGCGATTATATATATCAGTGAACGCGTTCAGAATAGTAAGCGGTGAGGATTTATGTTGAACCAGAACGTGATTCAGCACGTTCGATATAATATACGAACAGCTTAGAACTGACGATCAATTTGCGTGAGAGCTCAAACTATATCACTGTTATCATTAATGACGCAGATGAAGCACTGGTATCATTTGACGCAGATGAAGCACTGTTATCATTAATGACGTAAATGAAGCACTTGGCTTATGACCTCCCGTGCCTAGAGTGATTTTACCAACAGTACAAAATTAAATTTCTAATGAATGTATACAATATCTCACATTATTTAATATAATGCTGTTTGCCCGGAGGAAAGTCCTTTTTTTTGTCATTATTATAATAGACAGTAGATTCAATTGACGTGCATCAAAGTAAGAGTTTCCAGTTTTGTGATATTTGGAAATATGTTGCAATATCAACATGCAACGCAATAGGCATTCGTGCCCTTCTGTATGTGACGTGAGAGAAGTTTTTTACGTATTTCTTTTTAATCAAATGTCAGACGAGAGTCAATAGAGGCTTCTTTTAACTATCATACATCAATAGCTCCTCGAACGAGGGTAGAGTGGAACCGGATGCCGCTGTCTAGGTTCACTTTAAAAAAGAATTAGTATCGGTTTCTCGTAAATAATCTGCCGGTAGTATAGGATCAGGTAAACCTGATCTTCAAGAGATACAGCCTATCGATATTGGAATCTAGTTCGAGGACCCAATTATCTGAAGGTCTTTGCGTTAAGACTAAGGTCATCGGGTCTTAGATGGATAGTTTACCAGCCTGGTTCCAGTAGTAGGCTGGTAGATCTTCCGGTAGCAGGCTGGTAGATCTTCCAGAGGCCTGGTAGATCTTACAGCGCGCTGGTAGATCTTCCCCTAGCGGGCTGGTGAGGTCTTAAAAAGCTAACTCGTGGAGGTTGCAAAAGCCCGTTGCTAGAGGTTGAGCATCAGGCTTGGGAGGCTCTAGTGACAGACACAGTCGAAAAATACCAGTAACGAGAGAATGGTAGATTACCAACATTAAACAAAGGATAATGAATCAGAAACAATAATAACTGGTTGAAAAAGCAACAATTAAGGCTTGAATAAGATGAGCAACAGTAAAGAATGGATTTAGAAGCCACGATAAAAGAGGGACACAAGATAAGCCTCGATAAAAGAGGGACACAAGATAAACCACAATAAAAGAGGATGCAAAATAAACCACAATACAAGAGGTATAAAGAAGAACTAACGAAAACTGGTATCGGAGCAACAGCAATATTGATTCACGAATAACGGAATTTGAATGAAAAGAGATGAGAAACAGCAACAGAAGGCGAAGACAAAACGGAGAGATTAGACAGCGAAGAGGCAAACAGAGGAGAAAAAGGTAAGTACAAAGGGATGTATTAAATTTATGTTAATATATCCCATTCTTTATGTTAAATATCATATTTTTCCAAATTCGTTTTATCTCTATGCTTGAAACATATCCGCCAATGGACTCTTCAAAGAATAGCTTCGTATATGTACGTTTGTCAAGGTATTTCAGTCGCATTTAATTAGGAAAAAGGCTTTTAGAGGCAAAGAATTAAGCCAGTGTACGCTAAGAGGTCTTGTCTGGGGGCACGTTGAGGTGAGGGGGGGTGGGGGTGTGGGTTCAGGGGAGGCTGTACGTGGGATGGGGTTTATGGGGGTACGTTAGGTTTTTAGAAGGAACGTGGGAGGGTTTTATGGGGATGTCAAGAGATTCTTAGAGGGAACGTGAGAGGGTTTATGGGGTTATGTCAAGAGATTCTTAGAGGGAACGTGGGAGGGTTTTATGGGGTTATGTCAAGAGATTCTTAGAGGGAACGTGAGAGGGTTTTATGGGGTTATGTCAAGAGATCTTAGAAGGAACGTGGGAGGGTTTTAATGTTACGTCAGGATGTTAGAAGGAATGTGGGAGAATTCTCTGGGGGTATACATAGGAAAGTCGTGACTGGTAGGTGATGGGAATCTTAAAATGAATTCAGACAAATCTGAGAGTTCCATTATAAACCGAGAGACGAGGAGGGAAGAACGTTTCCAACGATTGACACACCTTCGAGAAACTTAGAAAATCGAGAAAATTGAGATGATGTGGTAAGTAGCGGATGGAGATTGCTGAAGCTGACGCTGACTACTGGGAGAATAGAGAGAGAAAGAGAGAGAGAGAGAGGAGGATAGTTTTTTTGGGGGAGGGACGCGATGAAGGAGAGTGTTGCAAAGATGACTTATTGAGATTGGTTGCTGACATAATGACGTGGAATATGATGCAGGAAACTCATATGAGATTATGTCAATTAGGATTGCTTTCTGAGGATAGGATGTGGGATGTAGAGTAGGATCAATGATTTAGGATAGAATACTGACGGGCATGATGTGGAACGTGGAATAGGGGAGCTGTAAATAGGATAAATAGGAATTGCCTGCTGACATAATAAGAGATCAGGATGGTGAAGATAGAATGAGAGAGAGAGGTTTAGATAATTCATTCCTTTCTTCCATTTT
>WNGS01007182.1:7645305-7661374 GCA_020271785.1 Procambarus virginalis
TCAGATAATACTGGAACATACAAAGGACGGTAATTATGTATATTGTTGGAGATGGAACAAATTGCAAAGAATTTTCGGGTTAATATCTGCAGGGGTTGAAAATATTGCAAACAACACATTGATTTATGCTGTTTGAGGCAGAATTCTTCCTCAGTATCGGAAAGTAGTGACAGGTGTGTTGAGGAGAGCAGAGGTGACTTGTGCTCCTGATGGCGTAGTGACAGGTGTGTGAAGGAGAGCAGAGGTGACTGGTGCACCTGTGACAGGTAAGAGTGTCGGGCAGATCTCGCCTTAACAATAGTACCGGTCGACGAGAATATGTTAGGGAGCAGATGAGAACCTGTTGATGAGGACAAGACCTCATTACATGGTTCAGTCACGAGACTCAACTAGTGAAGCTTGTTGCTGGAGTGGTGATGAATGGAGTTACAAAATGAGAGGTCAGATAAAGCCCGTTATCGAAGGGTCTGAGAGATAAGCGGAAACACATGGTGGAAGAAGGGATTGGAATGTAAACTTTTAGATTAGAATATAAGATTCAATATCCTTGTGCAGAGATACTGACCAAAGAAAGAAGTAGATCTGATATATCCTTGTTCGGTGACGTGACTAAAACTCTCAAATATCAAACCTTGAGATTAGCTTGAGAGTTTACTGGGAAAGGGAGAAGTATACCGTGGTGTTGGTAAACTAGGGTATATGGGAGTATGTTGAGGTCAATAATGAGTCAACTGCTCGTCCCATCGTGACCTAACTATACCTGGTACTCCAGCACCCTCGTCCTCCAGCCAAGGTAAGTAGCACCTCGATGCTCAAGCGTTACCTGAGCTGCTGATATATATGTGGATTAAAATATTTATGTGGTATATATATATAAGGATTTTAATGTATAAAAACGTGTGAAAAAAGGAAATAATTGTTTTTTCACGTAATTTCAGGTAAATTAGCTCATCGCGGGACAGAAAGCCACCCTCGTTTAAGGTATGTAACAATTTAACTGTTTCCGTTGTTTTATTGTGATGTCTCCTCGTTGCCATATTATGATGTCTCGTTGCCATATTATGATATCTCGTTGTTGCCATATTATGATATCTCGTTGTTGCCATATTATGATGTCTCGTTGTTGCCATATTATGATGTCTCGTTGCCATATTATGATATCTCGTTGTTGCCATATTATGATATCTCGTCGTTGCCATATTATGATATCTCGTCGTTGCCATATTATGATATCTCGTCGTTGCCATATTATGATATCTCGTCGTTGCCATATTATGATATCTCGTCGTTGCCATATTATGATATCTCGTCGTTGCCATATTATGATATCTCGTCGTTGTCATATTATGATATCTCGTCGTTGCCATATTATGATATCTCGTCGTTGCCATATTATGATATCTCGTCGTTGCCATATTATGATATCTCGTCGTTGCCATATTATGATATCTCGTCGTTGCCATATTATGATATCTCGTGGTTGTCATATTATGATATCTCGTCGTTGCCATATTATGATATCTCGTCGTTGCCATATTATGATATCTCGTCGTTGCCATATTATGATATCTCGTCGTTGCCATATTATGATATCTCGTCGTTGCCATATTATGATATCTCGTCGTTGCCATATTATGATATCTCGTTGTCTCGTGTTACGAACACCTTAAGAGTCATTTATCACACCTAAAACAACCCTAGACGACACAAAGAACATTTTAAGTGTCTAAGGATAGTCTGGAGGGAAAATTTTGGGGTGAATGTGGTTATAATGGTTGAACAAGGGAGAGAACAATGAACAAAATTGGGCCGAGGAACAGGTGTTCAATATTTCTCGTTGAACACTGAACTATGGCGAGTCAACACTTCGCCTCGTGCAGCAGTAGCGATGATTTCTGCCTTGATGTGGCTGTATTCATCATCAATATCTTCAATGTGTGATGAGGTTAATGGTGAGTCAGCTGCTCGTCCCAACCTAACTATACCTGGAACTCCAGCGCCCTCGTCCTCCAGGCATGGTAAGCAGCACCTCGATGCTCAAGCGTTACCTGTGCAGCTGATATATGTCTGGATTAAAATGGGATTATTTTTGTGGTATATGAGGATTTTAATGTATCGAAACGTGTCAGAGTATAAATAATTGGTTTTCATGGCATTTCAGGTACAGTGGTTCATCACGGGACAGAAATTCACCAATGTTTAAGGTATGTAACAATTTGCTGTATTTACAATCACCTTAAGAGTCGTTTAAAAATTGTCCTCCATACTTCCGTGGGAAAAAATATTCCATTTACCTGGGCTGTAGGAGACTCGAAACCTGGACCCCTAGCGCGTGAGGCGGAAGTTCTATCGCCTGAACTATAGAGTGGTCTTAATGAGGATAAGACTACTATTAAGTAGTCTTCCTTCGACCAGGCCTCCCAGTTGGTCGCTTGGTCAACCAGGCTGTTGGTTGCGGCTGCTGGCAGCTTGACGTATGATTCACAGCCTGGTTGATCAGGTATTCCTTGGAAGTGTTTGTCGAGTTCTCTCTTGAACACTGTGAGGGGTCGGCCAGTTATGTCCCTTATGTGTAGTGGAAGCGTGTTGAACAGTCTCGGACCTCTGATGTTGATAGAGTTCTCTTTCAGAGTACCAGTTGCACCTCTGCTCTTCAAAGGGGGTATTCTGCACATCCTGCCATGCCTCCTGGTCTCGTGTGATGTTATTTCTGTGTGCAGGTTTGGGACCAGCCCCTCTAATATCTTCCACGTGTAGATTATTATGTATCTCGCCTGCGCTCTAGAGAATGCAGATTTAAAACTTATAATCGGCCTCAATAATTAAAAGTACTTTTAAAGTGAATTTTAGCGGTTTAAAGGATCTTTGCATGTTCTCTAGGTCAGCAATTTCTCCGGCTATGGATGAGGCTGTTAGAGATCAACAATATTCCACCCTAGAGAGCACTTGTGTCTTGAAATGTATGATCATTGGTATGGCATCCCGTGTTTGGAAGATCCTTGTTATCCAACCTGTCATTTTTCTTGCAATGTTGACGGCTACTTTATGGTGTTCTGTAAAGGTAAGGTCTACCATCATGATTACTGTTAGAACCTTTAAACTGACTTTTCATGATATAGTGGTCTATATAAGCACTAGCGTTGCTTATATATGTAGATTAAAATATTATTCATGTGGTATATGAGAATTTTAATGTATAAAACCGTATCAAAAATAATATAATTAGTTTTTATGCCATTTCAGGTAAATTGTTGATAGATCTATCAAGGGACCGAAATCTCCCAATTTTTAAGGTACATAATAATTTTCTTCTGTTAAAATTGTTTTCATATTATGATGGAATTAATCATATAAGAAAAGGCGGAGAACAAAGTCACTTCACAGTCTCTCAGGTATAAGTATATTGGGTAGCAATAGACAGGTGATGTTCCGTCCAGCTGATAACGTCAGCAGACGCAAGTCCTGCCAAGGGCCAGATTCACGAAGCAATTACGCAAGCACTTACGAACCTGTATATCTTTCCTCAAATTTTGGCGGCTTTGTTTACAATTATTAAACAGTTAATGAGCTCCAAAGCACCAGGAGGCTGTTTATAGCAATAACAACAGTTGATTGGCAAGTTTTCATGCTTGTAAAGTGTTTAATAAATGTAACCAAAGCCGTCAAAGATTGAGGAAAGATGTACAGGTTCGTAAGTGCTTGCGTAACTACTTCGTGAATCTGGCCCCTGGTCACTAGTGTTAGTGTTTGTCCCAGGACAGTCCCCAAGCGTTGGGTCCCAAGAATAATAGTTGTAGGTGGAAAACGGGCCCCTGGGTGAAAGAGCCCCGGGATACAGTCTTGTGTTCTGAGTGTGTGGAGGTACACATGTGGACTGCAATACGTCTATGCAAGTGTATATGAATACGTATATGTATACTGGTGTATACTGGCAGCAGGTTTTCTTTTAAACATGTCTCACTGAATATGACCGCATATTCTGTATTTACTATCTTCTGATTTAGGGCTTCTATCCCTCTTAACTATTTTCTTATCACCTAGATATTTCACCTAATCCCTGATGCTAAGAAAATAGAGGGATAGAAGCCCTAAATCAGAAGATAGAAAATACAGAATATGCGGTCATATTCAATGAGGCATGTATACGTATACATATAACACCACTAGCATGTCTATACGTGCAAGTGGTGTTAGACTGCTGAGCGGACCAGGAGTTGACTGGTCAGTTTCCAGTTAAGACTGGAGGCCATTCCCTGGAAACACAAACCGAAACTGTCTCTATTTTCCGCTTGTTACAACTTGTAATATAGTTGTTACATCTTGGCTTAACGTGTTTATGACGTATTAGAACGTTGTTACAACTTGCTATATTGGTTGTTATAACTGGTTAGGTGTTAAAACTTGTTCGAACGTTGTACCAACGTCGAAGTTTCGGTGTGTGTTTGGCGGGTTGTAGACAGGACTGTCAAGGCAGCACCAACACAGTAACTAGGTAAACCCCAGTTGACTACCTGTTAATTTGACTGATCTGTCAGGTATCTGAATTAGTCGTAAACAAGTGACTTTCTTGTAAGCCTCTAATCTAGGGACATTCACAGCTGTTAACGTTTCCCAAACACAAATGTAACACAATGGTATATTTAGATACTTCTATAGTACCTAAAGACAGTGTATTTATGTAAACTTTTGGAGGTGGAGGAAACTGCAAAGCACTTTGGGGATTAGAGTCTCTGCAGGGAGTAAAACTTGGGGCAAGCAACACGCTCAGATTTATGTGTTTGAGGCAGAATTCTTCCTACATATCGTAAAATAGTGGAGTTGTAGAGGAGAGCAGAAGTGACTGCCGCTCCTGCTGAGTGATTTATTATGTTGCAGACGAGGAGTCACAATAACGTGGCTGAAGTATGTTGTCCAGACCACACACTAGAAGGTGAAGGGACGACGACGTTTCGGTCCGTCCTGGACCATTCTCAAGTCGCTTGTGCGACAAGCGACTTGAGAATGGTCCAGGACGGACCGAAACGTCGTCGTCCCTTCAACTTCTAGTGTGTGTCTGGTCAACACTGCCTTTACTCCATTCACGGATTGTAGAGTAATTGAGACAGACTCTATCAACGGATTGTGGGGTACCTGAGGCAGATTCATTATAATGATTATGAATTGTCGAAGATAGACTCCTTTCACAGATTTTGAAGTGGTTCAAGTAGACTTTTTGACTGTGAAGTCGTTTCCAGATTACAAATTACACAAACCAACAAAGTGAGGATCGCATTCAACCCGTCGATTGCGAAGGATAGATGAAATTGTCAATGTAATAATCTCCGTTGAGGTCTGATAAAGACCTTTTGTGCACTTTGTGATTTTTTTTTGCGCTACGCTCACAGGATGAGTATGAGGTGAACTCAATAAAGAGGCGTAACCCAGGAGCTTAAGCTCCACCAGAGCTTAAGCTTCTCTCAAAAAGCCATATTACAAGGCAGGTACAATCCTGCGGCAGATGGTACAGGTACCATTCCATCCCCCGTCCCATCCCAAATCCTTATCCTGACCCCAGTGCTATATAGTCGAATGGCTTGGCGCTTTCCTTTATATTCCTTCCCCAATAAAATCCCACGCTAATCACTCCCAATCCCCAAACCTCCCCCTCCCCCCCCCCCACGTCAACATCGTCGAATCCTTAAGATAACCCACAATAAGGCTTTTAAGAAGAGATGCTAACTCCATTCACCATTTCTGACAGCCTCGTTAAAATTCTCCGCATCTGAGACTTCTTTTTTTTTTGGAGGGGAGGTTGGGGTGGAAGTTGAGGAGGTTTCGGGTAGGTTTTCAGACCGTGCCTTTTGGGATTCCCGCGTGGCGGCTCTTGCGACGGCGGCATTCACAATGGTGAAGTTTCTTTCCTGTTTCTTTCATGTAATGATGCGTCTGAGAGAGGTGGGAGCGTGGTTGAATACAGTTGCTTTCTGTCGGAGAATGGGCTGATCTGTTCTTTCTTTCTCTGTCTTTTTCTCTTTCTTTCTCTCTCTCAATCGCGCGCTCTCTCTCTCTCCGTCTCTCCTCTCTCTCTCTCTCTCTCTCTCTCTCTCATCTCTCTCTCTCTCTCTCTCTCTCTCTCTCTCTCTCTCTCTCTCTCTCTCCTTACTCTTCTCTCTCTCTCTCAATGGCTCTCTCTCTGCTCTCTCTCTCTCCTTACTCTTCCTCTCCTCAATGTCGCTCTCTTCTCTCTCTCTCTCTCTCTTCTCTCTCTCTCTCCTTCTCTCTCTCTCTCTCTCTCTCTCTCTCTCTCTCTCTCTCTCGCCTCTCTCTCTCCTTACTCTTCTCTTTCTCTCTTCTTCACCCTCTTATTCTCTCTCTTTCTCTCGCTCTCTCCTTCTAATATCTCTCTCTTCTTCTCTGCTCTCTCTCTCCTCTAATATCTCTCTCTCTTCTCTGCTCTCTCTCTCCTTCTAAAGTCTCTCTCTCTCTCTCTTCTTCTCTCCTCTCTCTCTCTCTCTCTCTCCTCTCTCTCTCTCTCTACTCTCTCTCTCCTCTCTCAATCTCTCTCTCCCTTGACTACTACTGAAGCTGATAGGAATTAGTGAGCCCGCTCCACACTATATAAATTATCATCCACACGTCCTTGGAAACAAACATTCCATTTACCTGGCACAGGAGCGGGGCAAGTAGCACGGGCTATGGTGAGCCCGTAGTGGACTTACCTGGCACAGGAGCGGGGCAAGTAGCACGGGCTATGGTGAGCCCGTAGTGGACTTACCTGGCACAGGAGCGGGGCAATTAGCACGGGCTATGGTGATCCCGTAGTGGACTTACCTGGCACTGAAGCGGGGCTGTAGCTAGGTCAACCGACTGATGTAACTAAGATTATATTAAACATCAAAAATTACTACTACTAAGCTCGTTATCACAGTACTGACCTCTCGCCCCAAAAGCATTTTTTATCATTGATGTTTTCCAAACATTGTGTTAGGTAAAAATGTTAATTTTTAACATATCAAGGCAGGTTTCCACGCGCTTCTTACTGAGTACGTAAAGAAACCTTTAAGCTTCCTCAATCAGGCGTTTTTGTCACGTTGGTGATAAGGCGTTGATTGCGTCGGTCTTCAATTGCTAACATTCTGAAAACATGCTCAGAGCAACATTGCATGTATACACAAGTTTGATGTATTCAATGAACACAATTTCCAGAAGCAAAACTCCTGTTTTGAAATTATATTTCACTCGTGTTTAAAATGAAAGTTCAGGACCTGATAAAAATGATATTCTTATATATTAAAAAATATATATGTTATCTTGAGGTTATCGTGAGATGATTTCGGGGCTTTAGTGTCCCCGCGGCCCGGTTCTCGACCAGGCCTCCACCTCCAGGAAGCAGCCCGTGACAGCTGACTAACACCCAGGTACCTATTTTACTGCTAGGTAACAGGGGCATAGGGTGAAAGAAACTCTGCCCATTGTTTCTCGCCGGTGCCTGGGATCGAACCCAGGACCACAGGATCACAAGTCCAGCGTGCTGTCCGCTCGGCCGACCGGCTCAGCTATGAATGATTGATGAAAATTAAGCCACCCAAGAGGTGGCACGGGCATGAATAGCCCGTAAAACACACAGCAAGGAGATTAGAATACACATATACATACATATAAACAGATACCACGTTTAACAGAAAATCCAGGCATTGAAAATCCCCGTCTTGCACAGGCTAGGGCACATCCCAGACGGATTACAGAGGGATTACACGGCAGATTAAGGGATTAAACACTAAGGGGAATATAATTTGGAAGATGAGAAAATTAATTAGGGGCCTAGCTCTCACCTGTGGAGAAAAAAATGATAGATAGGATCATACAGGTTACCCACAGAGGGCAAAGTTAAGAAAGGTCTTTGAGTTTAAGGTAATTGAGTTAATATCTGCTCATTCGCGTGCACTCTAACTACTTAGCCCCAATTCTCCACTACAATTCAGAATCACCGTGCTAACTCCATGAGGGAGGGAACTATCAGGGGGAAAGCGCCAAGCCATTACGACTATATAGCACTGGGAAGGGGTCAGGATATGGATTTGGGATGGGACGGGAGGAAAGGAATGGTGCCCAACCACTTGTGAACGGTCGGGGATTGAACGCCGACCTGCATGAAGCGAGACCGTCGCTCTACCGTCCAGCCCAAGTGGGTAATATATGTTACACCTCTAGGTAGCAAGACTTAACTGTTGGTTGACTGAGATTGAGGCCAATTACGTCACTGATGGAATCTTTGTTTTCTGAAGCACGCACGTACGCACGCATATGCACACACGTACGCACGCATACGCACGCACGTACGCACGCATACGCACACACGTACGCACGCATACGCACGCACGTACGCACGTACGCACGCATACGCACACACGTACACACGCATACGCACGCACGTACGCACGCATATGCACGCCGCACACATACCCATACATGCCTAAACTAACACAAATGCCGTAGTTCAGAGAGAGAGAATGAAAGAAAAAGTGAGAATGAGACAACAGGACACAGAAAGAGATGCCTGATATTTATCTTCCAAATCACCTGGGCTGTAGGAGACTCGAACCGCGGTCCCCATCCATGCGAAACCCCAAGCTCTATCGACCATATTTTTGTAGCCATATTTCACCCCTCTGACGCCTGTGTCCACTCTATTATTCACCTCTATTGTTGCTAGTTTGCAAGGGAAAATTTCCAATCTGCCTTGCAACTTGGGCAGCATTGGATTGAACGACAAATTGAATCATTGCACGGCGCGCACGGCTCTTTTGAATGATTGGCACTTCCATTTAACTCTACAGACTGGGGGGGGACTGGGGAGATTGGGGGGGGATTGGGGGAGGGGAAGATAGGATTCACAACTATTCGAATTGGGAATATAACTCCATAATCTAACTGAAAGGGAAGGGAAATAACTTTATTTGTAATTTTATTGACGTACTACATTTTTCCTAATTAAAACTAATATTAATATTTCCAAAATATTATTATCGTTATTATTACAGTTATTGTTATTCTTATAATTATTATTTTTTAATAATTATTATTTTTAATATTTCTTTTAATGATTATTTCATAGCACAGAGTGTAGCATACAATTAAGAAAGTCATTAGAGACAGATGATGTTGTTGTTGCTTACCAACCCGTCCTCTTAAAAAGAACGTCACTTTTGGCTCGTATGCGCGGCGATATGGCCAAATTTCGACGTAATTGAAATGAAATCGACTCACAAAGTGACGTTCTGTTCCGTTTTCTATTTGAGTCGTCCGGTGTACGCGCAGAGGTTATGAGAGGACACTTTAAATTAACGTTTTTCATAACGTTTTGAAACTTTATGAGAATTTCCTGCCCACCTAACCTATCAGAGGACCCTTAACTTACTGTTGTTGAAAAAACAATCCTAAATTTATTTTCATATTTTTTCATTTTCAAATTACGTCCAAATTCGGCCATACGAGCAAACGGCCAAATGCGACGTTCTTTTTAAGAGGACAGGTTGGATTTAGATTCAGCTACTGGGAACAAAAAGTTGCAAGTAGCACGGGCTATGGTGAGCCCGTAGTGGACTTACCTGGCACAGGAGCGGGGCAAGTAGCACGGGCTATGGTGAGCCCGTAGTGGACTTACCCCACTCCTGTGTCAGGTAGTAGTACGGGCTATAGTGAGCCCGTAGTGGACTTACCTGGCACAGGAGCGGGGCAAGTAGCACGGGCTATGGTGAGCCCGTAGTGGACTTACCTGGCACAGGAGCGGGGCAAGTAGCACGGGCTATAGTGAGCCCGTAGTGGACTTACCTGGCACAGGAGCGGGGCAAGTAGCACGGGCTATGGTGAGCCCGTAGTGGACTTACCTGGCACAGGAGCGGGGCAAGTAGCACGGGCTATGGTGAGCCCGTAGTGGACTTACCTGGCACAGGAGCGGGGGGGGTGTGTGACTGGGGTTAAAGACATGAGGATGATCATTCACAATGACTATATCGCATTAGTTAGAACATGAGGAATTATGGCCTGTTACAGGAATTCAATAACAATGAATTTCACACAGAAATCACAATAGCGTGATGCATCAAATGCGGAAGGCATCTCAGACGCTGCCTTAATCGACTGAGCTACGGAGCTCTCGGACGTATGTTCGAATCCTCGTCACTGCCCTCGTGGATTTGTTCAAATAGCATTGAATTTTGTTGAAACGGATTAATGTATGAACAGAAGTGTACCTAGAGATGCTTGGTCATCTGTCTCAATGCATCTTGTAGTTTGTTGTTAATTACTAGCCTAAATGACAAGATCAATCCCCTAAGACTGACTCGAGGTGGTCTTCTTCTCATTCTAAAACCTAAGAGACTTACCTAAGAATTTTAGCCATATTACATGATAAATTATGTTTGCAAACTGTTTAAATGAATAGTTAATGTCTTACGTGGTTCTTTGAGTGTCATTTCTACCTCCCTCTCTCAGTTTGGCTTCTGGAGGTGTCGTAGCTCGGCTCGTGTCTTAGTGGATCTGGGGTAAGATTCACGAAGCAGTTACGTAAGCACTTACGAACGTGATATCTTTCCTCAATCTTTGACGGCTTTGGTTACATTTATTAAACAGTTTACAAGCAGGCAAACTTGCCAATCAACTGTTGTTATTGTTATAAACAGCCTCCTGGTGCTTCGGAGCTCATTAACTGTTTAATAATTATAAATAAAGCCGCCAAAGAATGAGAAAAGATGGACACGTTCGTAAGTGCTTGCATAAATGCTTCGTGAATTTAGCCCCAGGTTCGTAGGTGCTTGCGTAACTGCTTCGTGAATCTGGTCCCTGGAGGTCGACATTCGTACTGCCTTTGCTGCGCATATCTCTCTTACACAGATAAATCACTTTAACTTTGATATATCAACGAACACCATGTCATGGTACAGTCGACTAGAGTGCTCCTGGGAACACACAGCACATAGATTCGAACCCACATCACGGCTCCTGTTGGCATTGTTTAATATATCTGATGTTGTCATTCTTTTAACCTGAAAAACGCTTATAAGAATATTTGGAGAAACAATATTTTTTGCCATCAAAATTCTTATGGCCTTTCTGGGCGTCAAGGAATCTTCCTTTCAAGTTTTCTTCCACCAGGAGGCCTGGTCGACGACCGGGCCGCAGGGACGCTAAGCCCGGAAGCACCTAAGGTAAGATATATTAATAAGGAGAGTGCGCCAAGCCATAACGACTATATAGCACTTGGAAGGGGTCTGAATAAGGATTTGGGACGGGACTGGGGAGGGGAGGAATGGTACCCAACCACTTGGACGGTCGGGGATTGAACGCCGACCTGCATGAAGCTAGAAGTGTGGCTCATCTAAAGCAAAACTTGGTACAACTTTCTCTGACAGTTTTGCAACAATATGTAGGTTTTTTTCTCAGAGTATTTTTCTGAACCTTCTCCTCGGTTGCTGTAAATCATCATCTTTTCTTTCAAAACCTTCCTTCCTTCCTTCCTTCCTTCCTTCCTTCCTTTACGCTATCATTTTTTCGGCCCTTTGAGTTGACGATCAATGCTCTGGCGGTGAGGATATCGATGTCTCACAACATCAGCTCCAACTTGCGATGGGTTAGCGTGTCATCTTCGGCCACCAGTGATGGCCTCGAAGTCCCCTAGAGCTAAGATTTGTGACATAACTTTGACTCTGAAGCAAGTCTTGGCTCGTTCTCCCTATTCCCTCTCTGTGGTAATCCACTCCTGTATAAAATAACTGCTAAACTTTTATAGTTGATGTTTGTGAATCTTTTTTGTCAATGTCTCTCTCCTCCGAGTTCAATTCTCTAATGCCCTTGTCTTGCTTAAAGTCTTGCCTTGTACTTCGGGGGGAGGGAGGGATTATCAGGGGGAAAGCGCCAAGCCATTTCGATTATACAGCACTTGGAAAGGGTCAGGATAAGGATTTGAGATGGGACGGGGGAAAGGAATGGTGCCCACCATTTGGACGGTCGGGGATTGAACGTTGACCTGCATAAAGCGAAATCGTCGCTCTACCGTCCAGCCCAAGTGGTTGGGTGTACTTCGTGGGGACATGAAGGATGCATTTTACTCTATTTACTCCCCCCCCCCCCTTTCTGTTATTCTGTTATTCTTATTCGTCAATATTTTGCTTCTCCTTCGACCTTTTTTCGTGTTGATGTTCTGTAATATATTGGGGAATTGAGCTCTAGTGCGGGCTTTTATCCCCTTCTTATTTTGAGGTTATAGATGATTTCGGGGCTTTAGTGTCCCCGCGGCCCGGTCCTCGACCAGGCCTCCACCCCCCAGGAAGCAGCCCGTGACAGCTGACTAACACCCAGGTACCTATTTTACGGCTAGGTAACAGGGGCATAGGGTGAAAGAAACTCTGCCCATGTTTCTCGCCGGCGCCTGGATCGAACCCAGGACCACAAGTCCAGCGTGCTGTCAGCTCAGCGACCGGCTCCCCTAGTCAGATCTTGCTTGTTAAAACCAAGGTCGTGGTTCTACAGTATCGTCTTTACCCACTAAGATCTCTGAGACATCCTAACTTTCACTTATACTGTGATGTCACACCTGCCCTCTGATGGCTCCTGTTTCCATCCACTTTCTTTTTTCCTGCAAAGAATATCTTACTTGCAAGATTCTCTTTCAGTTGTTTGCAACATCTCTCTCTCTCTCAAGTTGTTGAATCTTTGTCCCTCCTTGCAAGGGCCCCACTTGCAAGATTTTCAAGTCCTAGACCCACATGGTGAAGACTTATTGTCCTCTGTTATGAAATGGAATTTTCTTGGACACTTTTTTTCGCACTCACAATCTATAGCATCATTATTCACAGATGGATGAACGTCTGCTGACGGTGTTAGGTACAATATTGTCTTTCCTATCGAAAATTATATGTGCCTGGTCGAAGACCGGGCCGTGGGGACGTTGAGCCACGAAATCATCGCCAGGTAGGCCTCCTGCTCCTGTAGATTAGCATCGTCATGGTGGAATTATGCACCTAAATGTGTTAATAAACAAATATGCAATTTTGTATAGTGTTCGTCAACTGATTGTTTTACCTTCAATGTTTATTTGCCATTGTAGTTGACTTTTGTAGTGTCCTCATGGGTCTGTAGTCGTTTAACCCTTAGTATCCTGTGTTTAACACACACACATACACACAGGTATGCTACTAGACTAGTCCCAGAACTAAGAGGCATGAGTTATGAGGAAAGGCTGTGGGAAATGCACCTTACGACACTGGAAGACAGAAGATTAAGGGGGGACATGATCACAACTACAAAATCCTCAGGGGGAATCGACCGGGTAAACAAGGATAAACTATTCAACACTGGCGGGACGCGAACAAGGGGACACAGGTGGAAACTGAGTACCCACATGAGCCACAGGGACGTAAGAAGGAACTCTTCAGTGTCAGAGTAGTTAACGGATGGAATGTATTAGGCAGTGATGTGGTGGAGGCTGACTCCATACACAGTTTCAAGTGAAGATTTAAAAGAGCCCAATAGACTTAGGAATCTGTACACCAGTTGATTGACAGTTGAGAGGCGGGACCAAAGAGCCAGAGCTCAACTCGCGCAAGCACAACTGAGTGAATACACACAACACACACACACACACACACACACACACACACACACACACACACACACACACACACACACGAGAGGCGGGACCAAAGAGCCAAAGCTCAACCCCCGCAAGCACAAATAGGTGAGTACACACAACACCCACACACACACACACACACACACAACACACACACACACACCACACACACACACCACACACACACACACACACACACACACACCAATACCATCAAAACTTCTGAACGACTTCCTCAAAACTCCCGGAGAAGACATCTCTGGTGCGTGTCTGTAGGATTATTGTTCTTCCACCCAGAGGAGTGACTTTTACGTTCAGCCTCTCTCCTGTCGAGACTCCTGGTGGTGGGAGAGACGGAAGGGCGCTCCTGATAGTGGGAGAGACGGAAGGACGCTCCTGATAGTGGGAGAGACGGAAGGGCGCTCCTGATAGTGGGAGAGACGGAAGGGCGCTCCTGATAGTGGGAGAGACGGAAGGGCGCTCCTGATAGTGGGAGAGACGGAAGGACGCTCCTGATAGTGGGAGAGACGGAAGGGCGCTCCTGATAGTGGGAGAGACGGAAGGGCGCTCCTGATAGTGGGAGAGACGGAAGGGCGCTCCTGATAGTGGAGAGACGGAAGGACGCTCCTGATAGTGGGAGAGACGGAAGGACGCTCCTGATAGTGGGAGAGACGGATGGGCGCTCCTGATAGTGGGAGAGACGGAAGGACGCTCCTGATAGTGGGAGAGACGGAAGGGCGCTCCTGATAGTGGGAGAGACGGAAGGACGCTCCTGATAGTGGGAGAGACGGAAGGACGCTCCTGATAGTGGGAGAGACGGAAGGACGCTCCTGATAGTGGGAGAGACGGAAGGACGCTCCTGATAGTGGGAGAGACGGAAGGGCGCTCCTGATAGTGGGAGAGACGGAAGGGCGCTCCTGATAGTGGGAGAGACGGAAGGACGCTCCTGATAGTGGGAGAGACGGAAGGACGCTCCTGATAGTGGGAGAGACGGAAGGGCGCTCCTGATAGTGGGAGAGACGGAAGGACGCTCCTGATAGTGGGAGAGACGGAAGGGCGCTCCTGATAGTGGGAGAGACGGAAGGGCGCTCCTGATAGTGGGAGAGACGGAAGGGCGCTCCTGATAGTGGGAGAGACGGAAGGGCGCTCCTGATAGTGGGAGAGACGGAAGGGCGCTCCTGATAGTGGGAGAGACGGAAGGACGCTCCTGATAGTGGGAGAGACGGAAGGGCGCTCCTGATAGTGGGAGAGACGGAAGGGCGCTCCTGATAGTGGGAGAGACGGAAGGACGCTCCTGATAGTGGGAGAGACGGAAGGACGCTCCTGATAGTGGGAGAGACGGAAGGGCGCTCCTGATAGTGGGAGAGACGGAAGGACGCTCCTGATAGTGGGAGAGACGGAAGGGCGCTCCTGATAGTGGGAGAGACGGAAGGGCGCTCCTGATAGTGGGAGAAGCACCATCTGCTTCTGCTGTTTGGGAGAGAGATGGTAGAATGCTCCCCATGATGGGAGATAGGATAGGATGACCCTGGTGGTGTGAAATGTAGAATGTGTACCTCTAATCATCCATACCAGAATGATTAACTGCACTTAAAATGTTAACAAAAACGCTCCTTAGCTTTGTTAGTTGAAAGACGACTCACGTAGGTTCAACTGACTCTCATTCCCTGAATCGTTGCTCATTCACTATTAGATAAGAGGTCGTAGGGTGTCGATTCCTCTTTTTTTTTTTAGTTTCATGTAGCTTAAATGCCATATATAACGCTAATATATATTACGTTTATACTATATATAGAGTAAGTGATTTATACCTTGACCTCATATAGTTTCATCAATTAGCATGAATTTACTGCCCGTATCAGTTAGATTATAATCAGCCATTTAGTGTGAATTTGTGTGATATATAAAGTCACTGTATTGACTTATATATATGTTAAACAAGCTTATGAATTGCGGGGTGTTAGCCTGGATCCTATCTACCTTTGCACCGGCTTTGGGTTTTTTAACAGTGTTTAACATGGTTAATAATCTTGACTGTGGTGAGACATTGTTTTGTTAAGAGTGGCGTTGTCAAACAACAACGAGATATTGCTACCATTTTAAGGTTTGCCCCGAGGGGCGAGTTTACTGGGCAGCGCCACTCATCCTGTGAGTGGACACACCGCCATAGTGACAGTATTGGACAGCGTCACTCATCCTGTGAGTGGACACACCGCCATAGTGACAGTATTGGACAGCGCCACTCATCCTGTGAGTGGACACACCGCCATAGTGACAGTATTGGGCAGCGCCACTCATCCTGTGAGTGGACACACCGCCATAGTGACAGTATTGGGCAGCGTCACTCATCCTGTGAGGGACACACCGCCATAGTGACAGTATTGGGCAGCGCCACTCATCTGTGAGTGGACACACCGCCATAGTGACAGTATTGGGCAGCGTCACTCATCCTGTGAGTGG
>WNGS01007182.1:7666870-7716074 GCA_020271785.1 Procambarus virginalis
TCATTTGCTAGTGTGTGGTCTGGTCAACATATTCAGCCACGTTTTTTGCTCCTCGTCTGCAAAGGTGAGATGTTTCTCTGTTTCTCTATCTCTACACTTCCAGTACCCAACACCAACCACTCCCTGGTATACCACAAACGTCCCTTACTCTAACGTACTGATCACGCCACACTACTGGTACACCAACGTCCCAGTACACACCAACACTCAACTGGTACACCACGCGTCCCAATACACCAACACTCCTGATACACCAACGTCTCAGTACAAAATACAACACTCCTGATACACCATCTTCTCTTCACACAGGCCAACAATACTGGTATGAAACCAACTCCCCATTACAAAATACCACCACTCCTGATCCCAAACGTCCCCAGTACAGCAAACAAACACACCAACACTCCTATACACCAACGTCCCATACAAACCAACACTCCTGATACCCACGATCCCAGTACACCAACACTCCTGATACACCAACGTCTCAGTACACCAAAATCAAACACCTCCTATTACACCAACGTCCAGTACAACACCACACTCCTGGTACACCAACGTCACATTAACAACACAAAACCCAACACTACTTTTACCTAAAACCCACAGTCCTATTTACATGCTCACCACTACTTTTCCACTCTCCCACCCACCCTGCATCCATAAATGTTGAGGATGGGGTGTGGAGTGGAAATGTATGGGTTGGTGGTTGGTGTGAAAGGTAAAGGGGGAGTGGGGTGTGTTAGATGAGTAAGGTTTGGATAGATAGAGTTTTGAGGGGGTGGGGGGGAAGGGAAGAATTTTGTAGTGGTAGGTGAGATGGTTGGGAGGGGGGAGTAGGGGTTGTGGGGAGGGGTTGGGGTGGTGGAGGGTTTGGAGTTGGGAGGGGGTGGGAGTGAAGGGTTACCCAGGTAGGAGATGGAAATGCCAAACAAGATGTCTTACGAGTGTTTATCGCTCTGCTATATGCTATATGTTATAGCCATGCTGATATATTTTACAGTCTCTGGACGCCTAGAAGACCGCAGTGCTGTCACCAATAAACACAGCGACGCTAGTTAGGTTAAACTACCCTCTGGCGCTCATTCACGCCATGAATAAATATTCCTGAGTGTTTACTCACTAGTGTTTAATCTATTCAAAAAGAGTTCTCCCAAAGCAACTGGAGACGAGTGCAGGGAGTAGGACCAGCAGAGTGCAAACTTAGGGACTATATGCACTCTGTGAAGGATAAACAGGAATGAAACAAATGTAAAAAAATTCGCTCGTGGCGTAGTGTGGATTTTGGTGGGATGAGAAAGGATATATCCCCGACTCTCTGGGAGATTGGTTGTCTGTGCACACGATGTTGGTGCTGTGGGAGCCTGCAGTGAGAAGTGCCGTGGGAGGAGTCTTCGTTAATCTAATAATTTCTGGCTGGTAACTATTGTACAAGGATATGAAGCTTCAAGGCATTCGTTCGAAGCTTCGTGTTTCAAGCTGCCGCGAATGGCAGCCCGTCCTCCAAGCAAAGACCCAAAAAGGCATTCCATGGCAACCGCCAAAACCCCTGTTTATGCATGAAAAACTGTTTACACACGACTCGAACTGATTTCGTTCGAACACTTCCGGAACAAGTGCTCACTGACGAATTTATGTTCGAAACCAAACGCAGTAAATGCTTCACTCAGCGTATTACCAAATAGAAATAATCGCCAACAGGACCTAAACACCTAACTAACCTATGCTATATATGCACAATATGATAATAAATTATAATATTAATTTATAAATGAGAAATTCCCGTTTTAGAATGAATAGCAGTTAAAAATTTATGAATGCGTCTGTGGGGTCGACCGCTGGATGTAATGGACTAATCGAGGACGGGTTGCGAATGGACATTATTTCTCCTTATCTAGGCGTGCAGATGGTCAATATCTCCCTCTCTGGCTTCACAGATGATTATTTCACCTCACGGTCAACACCGATGCAACTGGCCACTAGCAACACACATGTCACACACTTTTTCCCTCAGTAACCATCAAAATGTCAATTGTTTTCCTTCACTGGCAACACAGATGGCAATTGCTTCAAACCTTCCTTACTGGCAACATAGATGTCAACTGCAGACGAAACTCAGCAGACCAACATTCGCCAGCAGACATAACGGAATATATTGAGCTGCAACACAGATCATTCACTCATGCGGTCCAATGTTTCCACGGTGCCGCCCCATGGCACTGCCTCGGGCCTACAGTGCCCTCACCGTACAGGCAACTTGCCTTCTTGCAGTGTCTAAGTGTTCCATTGCTTAGCAGTGTCTCCTTCTGTGCTGCCTCTAGACTCATTCTCTTAAGTCACTCTCAGTGCCTCTGGGATCCTCTCGAACGTAGGTTCGAATCCTCGTCACGCCATTGTGGATTTGTTCATTTGATGCATCAGGCTAGTGTGATCTTTCAGCAGTTAACATTCTCTTCCCTCTTCAGTCTGAAAGGGTATTGTTGCAAGTAACAATTCCGTGAACGGGACTATTAGTGCAACTGCAAGCCCACACTGCTAACAAAGAGGAGAAAGCTGCACGTCGATGTTGATTTGCAACTTCCGTTTCATATCGGAAATCATTAAAATATGATTCGTGTGCAGAGGGAGAGACTCGACACAGTTGATGAGGGAGAAGGAGCAGCAAATTGATGGCGTCTGGCTGGTTGATTGGGGTTGATGATGAGAGGAGGGATGCTCCCGGACGCAGTCGAATCCTCGTCACGGCCTTGTCGATTTGTTGAGGGATGAGGTAGTTCCATGGTAGAGATGGAGGTGGTGAAGGCCAAAGATTGACAGCAATTTGATGGAGTGCGACGGTGGATTGAGAGGATTAGTGGATAAAGTTGACGGAATGGAATTGTGTGTGCTGATTTGCGGTAGAAGATTGGTTGATGGGGAAGGAATGAACGAACAGGAGTGACGGTGGAAGGTGTTGAGTGGGTGACAGATTGACGAGGAATTGAGCTGGATTGACGTGGCTTGACAAGCGAGGATAAATAGACAATCTAAGATAACGTATCTTTCAAACAGCAAAATGCTTCAAGATTTAGCTGAGATTACCAAAAGGTGAAAAAACTTAAACCGGGTCGAGGGTCGAAGCTCAAAATTACGTGTACGGAGCCCTACATTGTGTAGATTCTGCTGCATGGCGAGGCGTGGAGACAGCAGGTGTGGGAGACTCAGGTGTGTGGAAGGCAGGTGTAGGAGGCGCAGGTGAGGACATACCTCTCGCCTCCAGGAATATTGACACCAGGACGTGAGCCCTTTGAGAAGGCGAGTCAATAGAGGTGTCTTTTGTTGGCACAGAGGAAGTAAAATGGTGCTATTGGTGCTAGTGGTGCTAGTGGTGCCAGTGGTGCCACAAGCTGGTGGCAGTGATGTTGAACTGCTAGCAGTAGTGGTTGTTTATGCTGATGAATGAAGTGAGCTTCAACAGTGAATGTAACTAGACCTGGTATTACGATCTACAGTGGTAGTGACAAAGTACCTTGACCAATGGACATAGTGACACAGCCTGTAGAACACACTCCTTTGGCCATTGTATCTCCAATCACACCGTATATCCATACACAGTAAATGGTCACAGAGCCAATACCTTGCCTGAGTTTCTAATAGAAATTCATCTTCTCATTCCGCTCGAGGATAAGTTTAGTACACTCTGGATAGGAGCTCACAGCCGATGGCATGTGTGAAGAATACTGACCCGTGTTGGTCATCGTGATGTTGCTATGCAATTGCTATTATTTGCAATCGAAGATTCGCTAACAAGAAGCTGGTGATATCGTAATGATCTTGAACGTGATTTAGTGAAGGAAAAATGACGGTTCAGAATTAGTGTGAAAGGGTGTTTCAGGGGCAAAAATAAAGTGAATGATACGCTTGGAAAGTAATACTTCGGAATGTACATGTAGTGGGCAGCAATAGGAAAATTAAACATGGAGAGAAAGTTTAGAATCTATAGAAACCAACTACCAATCACTTGACAAAAAAAATATGGAAAGTTACAGGCGAGAGTCACAATAACGTGGCTAAAGTATGTTGACCAAACCACACACTGAGAAGGTGAAGGGACGACGACGTTTCGGTCCGTCCTGGACCATTCTCAAGTCGATAGTGAGAATTGAGAATAATCCAGGACGGCCGAAACATCGTCCCTTCACCTTCTAGTGTGTGACCTGGTCAACATGGAAAATTACCGTTGGTAACACACTTAACAGGACGATCCCGTTGCCCATTGAGAATAAACAGGACCTCAAACCGCCCCACAAATCAACTCTAATCAGACCCCACAAAACAGACCCAAAATATACACACACAAAACCGTGAGAAACAGGAGTTGCAGCAGCAAGCAACATTGCAAACAGGTAACGTCGCACAGAGCCGTCAAGTCAAGGCCCACAAACCTCGAACCCGGTACATAAAACCACCCACCATCGGCATCCATTGCCATAACAGCGACACCCTCTCGCGCCATTGGGACGCACTAACCAACTACCCTCGCCACAATACTCGCATGGAAACTCCAGTAGCCAAGGGCTCTCTCCTCGGTCAGCCTTGCCATTAGGGTTCGAGCCTGGGCCATGTAGGGACTTGGAACAAGGTATGACGATTTGGGACAAAGTAACAAGACGTAGAAGAAGGAAAAAGAGCACAGAACAAGTCAAGAACACATGTGAACAAGTCAAGAACACATGTGAACAATTCAATAACACATGTGAAAAAGTCAAGAACACATGTGAACACGTCAAGAAAATATATGAATAAGTTAAGAAAATATATGATTAAGTCAAGAAAATATATGAATAAGTCAAGAAAACATATGAACAAGTCATATGTTTCCTTGACTTGTTCACATGTTTGAACATTTTGAATATTTTAAGACGGTGTCGGATAATACAGGTGTTATACGTGCTGTATATGTATATGTTTATATATCCTTCTGCTTCTCAACCCGTCCTCGACTTAAGTCCATTCCATCCAGCGTTCGACCCCACATTCATAAATTTTTACATGCTGTTCATTCAAAACGGGAATTTCTCAAATATAATAAATATTGTAATATATTAGCATATTGTGCATATATAGGCATAAGTTAGGTTAGGTTAGGTTAGGTTAGGTTAGGTTTTAGGTTCTGTTGGCAATTATTGCATTTGTAGTACGTGGGTGAAGCATTTACAGCGTTGTGGTTCGAACAAAATTCTTCAGTGAAGCAATTGTTCCGGAAGTGTTCGAACGTCAACAGTTAAGAGTCGTGTGTAAACCGTTTTCCTTTAATACAGGGGGGGGGGTTGGCGGTGGATGGAATCACTTTGGGTCTTTGGAGGACGGGCTGCTGCTTCGGGAACCTCTCCTATCTTGAAAGGTGAGGACAAGAACAGTAGATTACACGTGATTCCAAAGGAGTATTAGGATGAGATCCCTGGATCTATAGACTTAAGCCAGCGTTCTAACCGCTTGTACCAAGTACCCATAAAAGAAAGTGATTGCTAGCTGCTATCCTGTTACACAATTTAAACCTTCCGGAACACCAGAAGTAATCAGCAGTAATTAGTCACAGTGAAGCTTCAACCCTGGAAACACAAACCGAAACTGTCTCTATTTTCTGCTTATTACAACTTGTAATAAAGTTGTTACATCTTGGCTTAACGTGTTTATGACGTATTAGAACGTTGTTACAACTTGCTATATTGGTGTTATAACTGGTTAGGAGGTGTTAAAACCTGCTCGAACGTTGTACCAACGTCGTAGTTTCGGTGTGTGATTGGCGGGAAGACCTTCTCTTAAAGTCCCGTCCTGAAATAACCATCTATTTTTCAATCCTCTGACAGTTGTCATCACTTAATAGTCCACCAATTCGACATAACACGCCAGTTAAACATGAAACTTAAATCCAAAACAAATGTTTTTTGTTCCATATATCCCTGGAAACACAAACCGAAACTGTCTCTATTTTCCGCTTGTTACAACTAGTAATAAACTTGTTACATCTTGGCTTAACGTGTTTATAACGTATTAGAACGTTGTTACAACTGACTATATTGGTTGTTGTAACTGGTTAGGAGGTGTTAAAACTTGTTCGAACGGTGTACCAACGTCGTAGTTTCGGTGTGTGTTTGGTGGCAGGATCGAATTGCACGATTTATGGGGCCAATGGTAATGTTACATTTTTTTTAGGAAATTAGTGACATGGACATATATTTATTGACCTAAATAAAAGGTGTTTTTACCATCACAAAAAAATATGTTCTATCATATAGACAAGTGATAAAGTGGACAGTCGTTTGTTGCAAGAGTTCTAAGGCTCAGTCACTCGTGCATTTAGGCTAGGAATTCCGCCTCAATTGCCTGGAATTCGGGATGAAGTTAAGCTCTCTACTCTGTCTCTCAGTTTTGCATATTCCGTTACTGCCGCGCTAAAAAAAAAAAGACATTGATATGTAAAATCATTTGTATATCAGCTTCAGTTGATATACAAATGTCTCCCTCCCCCCCCAGTAGTGGGGGGACATCACCTGGGTGACGCCCCTGGGACATCATTAATGACAAATTACTTGGACATTACCCATAATACACTATTCTGTCCTGGCACTTCAGCGTGGCTAGCTGAAGCTAAAACCATGAAGCACAAGAGAGTCAAACCAGGAGTCACTAAATGTGAGTCAAACCATGAAACACAAGACAGTCAAACCAGGATTCACAAAATGTTAGTCAAACCATGAAGCATAAAACAGTTAAACCAGGAGTCACTAAATGTGAGTCAAACCATGAAACACAACATGTGAATCAAAGAATCACTATATGCCCGTGAATCAAACCATGAAGGCTTACATTTGTATAAGTCTAACAGTGAAATACTACTTACGATATGTTAAACATGATAATATTTATCTTAGAAGCCATTTATTTAAGTATATCTATTTCTGTGAACATTCTGAATACATTTACATGTATAAATGGAGAAGTGTAAATGATTTTCACCCAGAACAGTTTTATGCCATTTTTTTGTGGTTTGTAAAAAATGCATTTACAGTCGTGTTTAAACGGAAGAGTCGACAGCTTTGAGTAAATGAGAGCATTTATTTCAGAATATACTTAATGAATATTATATATCGTCGGTTCATTTTCTCTCGATTATTCAAATTGATTTTTTGATGAAAAGATTGATATGCAAATATCCCAAATATATTTTATATAGAAATATTTGCATACCAATCTTTTAATATTAAAATCAATGTGAATAATCGACGGTAATCAACTGAATTGACTAATTGTGTATCGGATCTGTGTTCTCGAAAGCAAACATTGAGTCATCGTGGGCTCTATAGGAGACTCGAATAGTGGATTCAACGCGTGTGAGGACAAAGCTCTATCAACTGAGCCATTGAGAAGCCTTAAATGAATTTTATAGAGTCATTGACTAGCTTCTAGTGAGAGGGAGCAAATGCAGGAGGCATTTTCGTGGGAGAGGTTCGCATGTGTATTATACACAGACGAGGAGTCACAATAACGTGGCTAAAGTATGTTGACCAGACCACACACTAGAAGGTGAAGGGACGACGACGTTTCGATCCGTCCTGGACCATTCTCAAGTCGATTGTGGGGGCGACGGAACGTCGTCGTCCCTTCACCATCTAGTGTGTGGTCTGGTCAACATATGTATTCCACTCCAAAAGACTCCAGCCGAGTCTTTGAAAGCTGTTTCAGACCTCGTGGATACCTTTACTCAAGGATCAATTCTCTTCGAGGCATAAACGTGTCATTTACACGACATGACAGAACGATTAAGAGGTTGTGACAAGCTGTCGTAGCGTTGTAGTGAGGCGTCTGCCCTCAGTGTAGCGTGTATTGAGTTACCTGCGGTCAATGTAGAAAAGGTTTGTACGGAGATACGAACAGACAACGTACCAGTCGATGGGCTGACAGTCAGCCTGACAGTGACTGATAAGGCCCCCCCTGGCAGGCCTGACAGCGGGGGAGTGATAGAGCGGCAACTAACGCAACTCTGGTCATACTGACGTTGGTAGTTTGTTGGTGTGTAATTAGCTAATGGTTTGTTTACATTTGGGTGGGTCTGCTCCTTGGTGTATGATCCTTGGGAGCCTCCTGGGAGGGTTATATGTTCGTTTGTGTGTGTGTGTGTGTGTGTGTGTGTGTGTGTGTGTGTGTATGTGTGTATGTGTGTATGTGTGTGTGTGTGTGTGTGTGTGTGTACTCACCTAGTTGTACTCACCTAGTTGTACTCACCTAGTTGTGCTTGCGGGGGTTGAGCTCTGGCTCTTTGGTCCCGCCTCTCAACCGTCAATCAACAGGTGTACAGTTTTCCTGAGCCTAATGGGCTCTATCATATCTACACTTGAAGCTGTGTATGGAGTCAGCCTCCACCACATCGCTTCCTAATGCATTCCATTTGTCAACCACTCTGACACTAAAAAAGTTCTTTCTAATATCTCTGTGGCTCATTTGGGCACTCAGTTTCCACCTGTGTCCCCTAGTGCGTGTGCCCCTTGTGTTAAACAGCCTGTCTTTATCAACCCTGTCGATTCCCCTGAGAATCTTGAATGTGGTGATCATGTTCCCCCTAACTCTTCTGTCTTGTGTGTGTGTGTGTGTGTGTGTGTGTGTGTGTGTGTGTGTGTGTGTGTGTGTATGTAATCATCTAGTTGTGCTTGCGGGGGTTGAGCTCTGGCTCTTTGGTCCCGCCTCTCAACCGTCAATCAACTGGTGTACAGGTTCCTGAGCCTACTGGGCTCTATAATATCTACATTTGAAACTCTGTATGGAGTCAGCCTCCACCACATTACTTCCTAATGCATTCCATCTGTTAACTACTCTGACATTAAAAAAAAAAGTCTCCATGGCTCATTTGGGCACTCAATTTCCACCTGTGTCCCCTAGCGCGTTTGCCCCTTGTGTTAAATAGTCTTTATCTTTCCTTGCAATTTCTTTGAGAATCTTGTATGTGGTGATCTTGTCCCCACCCTTCCACTAACTCTTCTGTCTTTCAGCGAAATTATGTTTAATTCCCATAGTCTCTCCTCGTAGCTCATACCCCCTCACTTCGGGTACTAGTCTGGTGGCAAACATTTGAACCTTCAGCAGTTTAGTCTTATGCTTGACTAATTTGGACTCTATGCTGGAGCTGCATACTCCAGGATTGGTCTGACCTATGTGTTATACAAAGTTCTGAATGATTACTTACACAAGTTTCTAAAGGCCGTTCTTATGTTAGCCAGCCTGGCATATGCCGCTGATGTTATCCTCTTGATATGAGCTTCAAGGGACAGGTCTGGCGTGATATCAACCCACATAGGGGAGACATAATTACCACCTACAAGATTGTTAAGGGGATCGACATGATAGACAAATTATTTAGCACGGGTGATACATTAACAAGAAAACACAGTTGGAAACGTAGTAGCCAAATGAGCTACAGAACCACCCAAAAATCTGCGTTAGTAAGTAATGTGGTGGAGGCTGACTCCATACACAGTTTCAAATGTAGATATGATAAGAATGCAGACGAGGAGTCACAATAACGTGGCTAAAGTATGTTGACCAGACCACACACTAGAAGGTGAAGAGACGACGACGTTTCGGTCCGTCCTGGACCATTCTCAAGTCGATTGTGTCTTGCATTCCATTTCTCAACTACTCTGACATAAAAAAAACATTCTCACAATCGACTTGAGAATGGTCCAGTACGGACCGAAACGTCGTCGTCTCTTCACCTTCTAGTGTGTGGTCTGGTCAATGATAAGAGCCCAATATGTTCAGGAACCTAAACACCACTGAATCATGGTTGAGAGGCAGGATCAAAGACCCGACGCTCAACCTCCCAAGCACAACTAGGTGAGTATACACTCACACCAAATCATTAACTCAAGACATCTTCGTGAACTTCAGCTCAGGAAAGTTAAGACCGAGCAGAATTCCGCTCCCAAATGCCAAGGCTAAGGTGCTTGACCCTAAACTCCTGCTATCTTGTATTTGCCTGCTTCAGATAATTACGATAATTAAGTTAATTATCAACTCGTGTCAACTTCTCAGGAATTACTGTACTCGAGTGTGTCCCCTGAGGGCCTAAGAATGAACTTGACGGAAAGTGAGAGCTAGGGAACTGTTGGTGTTGGGCCTTGTATCGGTGCGAAAGATTCAGGACTCATGAAAGTTCAGGAGGAAGGGAAATGCAGGAATATACTACTATATAGCATTTGGAATGGGTCAGGATAAGAATTTGGGATGTGCCGAGGGGGAAGGGATGGTGCCCAACCACTGGATGGTCGGGGATTGAACCCAGACCTGCATGAAGCGAGACCGTCGCTCTACCGTCCACCCAAATCGTACAGGAGTTCATATCATTCCCAGAACGTTGTTATATGCAACCTAGTTTACCTCGAGTAATTGGTCTGTGGGAGAACATGGTTGTAATTTAGAGTGTGCTCTAAAATGGTGAATAAATCCTCTAAAATTTGAACAAGTGCTCCAAAATGGTGACTGACTTCAAATGGTGAATGGTTTAATATGGTGAAAGAGTGCTCTTATATAGTGAGTGCATCTAAAAGGTGAGTTTGTACTCTGAAATGGCAAGTGCTTTGAGACGACATACGAAAGAAATGGCAAGTAAGGGCTTGGAAATGACGAGCCACCGTGTGTTCTACTCACATGAAGATCATCAAAGGCATTGGATTCCAGAACGACTTGAGCATAGCACAAACTGAACCTTTAGTTTGAGCAACTAAACTCAGACTAAAATGAAAAAAATTACCTAAATTGATGATCTTGGCTTTTTATCTAAAGCTTACCTAGCTTTTAAAGCTTTTTACCTAGAAAAAAATACCTAAATTGATGATCTTGAAGTCCTATATATATATATATATTGTTGAATTAATTTTTTCGACTACCTAACCTACCTAATCTAACCTAACCTAACTTTTTCGGCTACCTAACGTAACCTAACCTGTAAAGATAGGTTAGGTTAGGTTAGGTAGGGTTGGTTAGGTTCGGTCATATAACTACGTTAATTTTAACTCCAATAAAAAAATTGACTTCATACGTAATGAAATGGATAGCTTTATCATTCATAAGAAAAAATTAGAGAAAATATTAATTCATGAAAACTTGGCTTATAAGGCAAATCGGGCCTTGCATAGTAGGCTGAGAAGTGCGTTCTGGCTACTAGGTACGACATATATATATATATATGCCTGTCCCATCATCACCTATTCTACCACACCATACCTACATATTCAAGAATTTACAGCAACAACAACTAGTGCTCAACGTCTAGACAGAGCTCCACTTCCCCTCCCCACTACTCTCCAGCACCCATGACCCCCAAGAACACCTGGTAGCGGCAAGCTCACGCCACTGGCCGGGAACAAGCACTCTGCTAGTTTGTCTCTGCCACCACCAACATTGGTCAAGTCCCGTATAAATAGCTGCCGGTCTCCATCACCTATATATATGCGGGCTCACCATAGGCTGTGCTACTTGGAACTTTTTGTTCCAAGTAGCGAATCTTTATAACAACGAAAATTTGTTTGATAATATCCTATTAAAGTATTCAATTTTTCATATTATATATATATATATATATATATATATATATATATATATATTATATATGTTTGTACTTAGTAGCCAGAACGCACTTCTCGGCCTACTATGCAAGGCCCGATTTGCCTAACAGCCGAGTGTTGTTCTTTATTTTCAATAAATTGTTTCTTATTGGTTTATTTTAATATTATTATATTATATTAAGAACATACATTATTGATTTAGTTAGGTTTGGTTAGGTTAGGTTAAGTTAGGTTAGGTTAGGTTAGGTTAGGTTAGGTTAGGTTAGTAGGGAGGTTAGGTTCGGTCTATGTTAGTTTTAACTCAAATTTAAATAAAATAACTCATACATAATGAAATGAATAACGATCATTTCATAAGAAAAAAAAATGTCAGGGAGCTTAGTTAATAAGCGCCATGACTGACCAATCCTTATAGACGATCATTGGTGCGGTGGTCACGGTACTGTGTACGTTTAGGGGTGATCCTAGACGGCATGGGTTCGAATCCTGCCGGGTCAAAGAGTTCTTAGTGTATATTATATTATATATATATATCGCCCCCCGGGGCAAAATTAAAAAAAATAACTGTAACCCCCCCGGGACTCGTTCACCAGGGGCCCGTTTTCCCCCCTACAACTCCTATTCTTGGGACCAAACCGCTTGGGGACTGTCCTGGGACAAACACCAACACTAGTGACCTGGGACCAGATTCACGAAGTAGTTTTCACAAGTACTTGAGAACGTGTACATCTTCCTCACTCTTTGACGGCTTTGGTTACATTTATTAAACAGTTTACAAGCATGAAAACTTGCCAATCAACTGTTGTTATTGTTATAACAGCCTCCTGGTGCTTCGGAGCTCATTAACTGTTTAATAATTGTAAACAAAGCCGGCAAAAATTGAGGAAAGATGTACAGGTTCGTAAGTGCTTGCGTAACTGCTTCGTGAATCTGGCCCCAGAGACAGTGTGTCAATGTAACAATGAAAACAATGTAAACAGAAGGAAATTGTTACGTACCTTAAAATTGTTGAAGTCCTTTCACTGGATGAGCTATTAATATTACCTGAAATGACATGAATCGAATATTTATATTCATGATGACACTTTTATACAATAAATTCTACGTATATCACAAGAATAATCACATTTTATTTCACGTATATCAGCAGCGGAGGTAATACTTGAGCATCGAGGTGCTGCTTACCTTGGCTGGAGGACGAAGGTGCTGGAGTACCAGGTATAGTTAGGTCACGCTCGGACGAGCAGTTGATCCAACATTAACCTCAAAACGCTCCCATACACCTCGTCAAACACGTCGCCACGTCCAGCAGTGGTAGTGTTGACTACCCTATTGTTACCGCATTCCTCACGAATATGCATGTAACACTTCACGAACTGAGCAAAGGTCGAATATCTGAAGCACTCACGTCCATTATATTAAAAACACACGTACGTCGTAATATATTGACGCTTTCTCCTGATAGTTCAACATCCCTTGCATGCAATAATTTCACGTCAACTAGCCACGAGACGCCAACAGTTTGTCAGTATGACAATATTCACTGAAACACCCGATCAAAACTTATTTTTCCAGCATATAGTGTTTACATTCGTGAATAACGTTTACGTTCGTGAATAACGTTTCACGTTACCAAGACCTTCACTAGAATATGTTCTTCTCCCTCCATACACAATACTCTACTGACGCGAGGAAGAAAAAAAAGATTTAAAACAGGTAGTATAATATACAGTAGTCAACCAGACGGGTCTTTCGTTTCCACGATGGGCTGTGAAACATTGTCTAAATACTTCGTTCAATATCATTGCTCTGAGTGCTTGTTTCTAATCGTCTCGTCCTACTGTTGATAGCAAAAAAAGCTTCTTAATTAACATTCAAACTACAAAGTTTTATGAATGCAAAAAACTTGACACAATGATTATATAATGTTAGTTTATACTTGAGAAACTGACGATTTTCAATATACATTAGCGGCTGAAGACGTCTGCGGGAATGGTCTTAGCTCGTTACATCATTACCCTAACTATGGGGGTGGCCAATTCACCCGCTACGTACTGTAAATACGTATAATTATCTACAGAGCTAAAACACCTAACCCAACCTCTCATAGGTCTAATTATACACAAGATTTTAATGTAAATTAAGTTTATTTATATTCGGGAAAATATCTTTGTTGGTTTATAGTATTTTGAAATTGATGTATATGTGTGTTTTTGGGGTCAGCGAAGGCTTGGTCAGCAGTTTGTCGAGGCTTAGTGTGTTCTGTGCTGTGGTGGGTGTGGGTGGTGGGCTGTGGTGAGTGGTGGGCTGTGGTGTGTGGTGGGCTGTGGTGAGTGGTGTGGTGTGGTGGGTGGTGGGCTGTGGTGGGTGGTGGGTGTTGTGCTGTGGTGAGTGGTGGTGTGCTGTGGTGGGCTGGTGTGTGGTGGGCTGTGGTGTGTGGTGGGCTGTGTGTGTGGTGGGCTGTGGTGGGTGGTGTGCTGTGTTGAGTGGTGAGCTGTAGTGAGTGGTGGGCTGTGGTGGTGGGTGCTGTGGTGTGCTGTGTTGAGTGCTGTGGTGTGGTGTGGTGAGTGCTGTGGTGTGGTGTGGTGAGTGCTGTGGTGTGGTGTGGTGAGTGCTGTGGTGTGGTGTGGTGTGCTGTGGTGAGTGCTGTGGTGTGCTGTGGTGAGTGCTGTGGTGTGGTGTGGTGTGCTGTGGTGAGTGATGTGCTGTGGTGAGTGATGTGCTGTGGTGTGGTGAGTGGTGTGCTATGGTGAGTGGTGTGCTGTGTGTGGTGAGTAGTGGGTGCTGTGCTGTGCTGTGCTGAGCTGTGACGGAAATACGAAAAATTTATCTGAAAAAATCACACCGCTTTTGACGGATAAAAGAACCAAGTGTTTAATCAACATTATTTACTCCAGCTGGATGTTGAAATGTTTATACCTGATCGTGAACGGTGTAATTATAGTGACTTAAAGGGTACAGATACTTTAATTATTCTATTCATATCTGGCAGCGTGCTAAACGTGAATTATAGATTTATTAATGTGCGGGAAACATCAGGACAGACAACACTACTATTGCTGGACGTGGCGAAGTGTTGCCTAGTGATTGATTAGTGTTCCACAGGAAATATTAGAGAAATACGAACGTTAACTACTGTGGTAACATTAGTTAAGTGTCTGTGGCTATAATTGTTTGTAAAGTGTTTCTCGTCTCGTGGTGAAATATACCGTTGGTCAACTGGTGTATGGGAGCGTTTTGAGGTTAATGATGGGTCAACTACTCGTCCCATCGTGACCTAACTATACCTGGTACTCCAGCGCCCTCGTCCTCCAGCTAAGGTAAGCAGCACCTCGATGCTCAAGCGTTACCTGAGCTGCTTATACATGTGGATTAAAATATATATATGATTATTCATGTGGATATGAGAATTTTTATGTATAAAAACGTGTCAAAAAGAATATAAAAAATTGGTTTTTCTGTCATTTCAGGTAAGTTTGCTCATCACGGGACAGAAATTCGCCGATTTTTAAGGTATGTAACAATTTCTTTCTGTTTTTGCGTCGTTTAACGAACACCTTACGAGTCATTTATCAGGTCTAATCACTCAAGACGACACAGTGTCTTAAATAAGCCAAAGACGAGTGTTTGAAGTACTCGCGTCTGTTATCAAAATATTTAATTTCACGTCAACATGCTAGTTGCAACTCGGCAACAGTTTGTCAATATTGCAATATATATTCGGTCAATGTTTTGAGGCGAAATTGATGAAACGCCACCATTTTTCGAGTGGGTTTCTGAGCGTTCATTCGAATCTTGAAAGGTAGACCTGAATCTTTTCCTTTCGCGGGTCAAGTTTTAGCTCGAACTTACATACAAAGGCCTAATACTCCGTATTTTATCCGTTGTGCGGAGTGTGACTTAAATACGGAATGTTTATCTTAAAGAAATTAATCGCTTTTGACGGATGATAGAAACAAGTGTTTAGTCAACATAATTGACCGCGACTAAATGTTGAAATGTTTATGACTGATCGTGTAATATATTTCCAGCGTAATATACTGTTTTATTGAATAATATGCGAGAAACATCCGGTCAAACAACGTCTCTATTGCTGAACTTGTTGAAATGTTGACTCTGGATAGTTTAGTATTTAGCGATATTTCGAGAGCGTTGAATGCAATGATGAATCAACTACTCGTCCCAGCGCGACTTCACTCTACAAGGAACTCCAGCATCCTCGTCCTCCAGCCAAGGTAAGCCTCGATGCTCAAGTATTACCTTTACCTCTGCTGCTTATATATGTGGATTAAAATGATTATTTGTGTAGTATATGATGATTTTAATATGTAAAAAGTGTCAGAAACAATTTAAATAATTCGTTTCATACCATTTTAGGTAAGTTGGCTCATCGCGGGACAGAAATCAATCAATTTTAAAGGTACGTAACAATTCCTTTCCGTTAAAATTTCTGCGGTATTATGATGTATGGAAGTTAACCACGACTTAAGAAAAGTCAGATAAGACAATGAATTAAGTCACTTCGTAAGCAAAGACACTTGCTGTGTCGTCGAGGAGGACCGTCTGGGGGACGTCACGAGAGAGGGACAGTGTCTCTAGTCACTAGGGCAAGGTAGGGGCTTACCCAAGGAAAGGGAACGTCGCCAGGCGTAGAGTCCAAAGAATTGCAGTTGTGAGCAAAGGGATCCTGTGTAATCGGCTCCTGGGTGAACGGTTGCTGTATGAACGGTTCCTGGGGCCCTTCCGTGTTCTGGGTGTGTGTGGAGGTGCACTTGTCGAATGGTTTAAGCCCAGGAAAGTGGATCAAGCTGCTTAGCGAACTAAAAATATAAGTCAGTTATCGTGGAGGACTGAGTCAGAAAGGAAGTTAATTGTCGAGAAAGCACCAAGCCATGACGACTATATAGCATTGGGAAGGGGTCAGGATAAGGATTTGAGATGGGACGGGGGGGAAGGAATGGTGTCTAACCACTTGGACGGTCGGGGGATTGAACACCGACCTGCATGAAGCGAGACCGTCGCTCTACCATCCATCCCAAGTGGTTGGACAGGACTGAGTCAGAGGTTATTGTAGACAGGTTTAGTAAAGGGAGAATTAGCACAGAAAACTAGGTAAACCTCAATTGACTGTCTACCTGTTAGTTTGGTCTGTCAGGTATCTGAATTAGTGGCAAACAAGTGATTTGTAATAAGCTTCTAAGTGTAGAGTAAACAGCTTTAAACGTTCCCAGACTCATAATGTGACACAATGAACAAATTCAGATAATACTGGAACATACAAAGGACGGTAATTATGTATATTGTTGGAGATGGAACAAATTGCAAGCATTTGGGGTTAGTATCTGCAGGGTTTGAAAATATTGCAAGCAACACGCTGATTTATGCTGTTTGAGGCAGAATTCTTCCTCAGTATCGGAAAGTAGGACAGGTGTGTTGAGGAGAGCAGAGGTGACTTGTGCTCCTAATGGTGTAGTGACAGGTGTGTGAAGAAGAGCAGAGGTGTTGTGCTCCTGATAGTGTAGTGACAGGTGTGTGGAGGAGAGCAGAGGTGACTTGTGCTCCAAATGGTGTAGTGACAGGTGTGTGAAGAAGAGCAGATGTGACTTGTGCTCCTGATAGTGTAGTGACAGGTGTGTGGAGGAGAGCAGAGGTGACTTGTGCTCTAAAGGTGTGTAGTGACAGGTGTGTGAAGAAGAGCAGAGGTGACTTGTGCTCCTGATGGCGTAGTGACAGGTGTTGGAAGAAGAGCAGAGGTGACTTGTGCTCCTGATGGCGTAGTGACAGGTGTGTGAAGAGAGCAGAGGTGACTGGTGCACCTGTGACAGGTAAAGAGTGTCGGACAGATCTCGCCTTAACAATAGTACCGGTCGACGAGAATATGTTAGGGACAGATGAAAACCTGTTGATGAAGACAAGACTTCATTACATGGTTCAGTCATGAGACTCAACTAGTGAAGCTTATAGCTGGAGTGGTGATGAATGGAGTTATAAAATGAGAGGTCAGATAAAGCCCGTTATCGAAGGATCTGAGAGATAAGCGAACACATGGTGGGAAGAAGGGATTGGAATGTAAACTTTTAGATTAGAATATAATATTCAATATCCTTGTGCAGAGATACTGACCAAAGAAAGAAGTAGATCTGATATATCCTTGTTCGGTCACGTGACNTATTGCTCTCTTATTTATTATTTACTGTGGCCTCAGGGATGCACATAGGCGGTAGATTGTTTTAAAAACATAGAGGGGGGACGGCAAGCAATCCGGTGCCTGCTTTCAAGCGAACAAATTTATAACATTGAAAACAATTTCTCATATCGTGATTTTTACGAAATAAATCATATGTATTCCATTCATTTGGAACGGGTAGAGATGTTATCCGGTGCTGTGTGGTGAGTTCTGGGTCTGAGCGTAGGCAAGATGAGGTCTGGGTCTAAGCGTAAGAAAGGTGAGGTCTGGTCTAAGCGTAGGAAAGGTGAGGTCTGGGTCTAAGCGTAGGAAAGGTACCGAAGTCGTTTTTCTATGTATTTTGGGCGGGTGTTTTTGGTTTTACAAATATAGCTTCCAGTTTTTGCAGTTATCTTTGGTCAGTCTTGGATAACAGGAATGTTGTATTATCTACTAGAAAAGATAAATACATTTACGATTATCTGCTGCAATTTACATCTATAAAGTAATTATTTTAAAAGAAGGGTTTATAAAACGGGGTTTATAATTCAAACACTAAAATTATCTATATTGAAATAGCTGAATATAACGCTTATCACCAAATCCACTAAATGAAGGCCATTTCGGTGCTGGGTAGAATGTTGGAAAGTGGTAACGCTTTGAGAGATTCATGAATAAATTAGCAGGCACAGCACAAATAGTAGACCTCATTGACATTTTAAATTTATGACGAGAGAATTGAGAGCCAAAGCAGATGAAATTGCATCGCATGCATAAGTCGATCAGGCCGTTTATATTGTTGCAAAGCACGTGAAGATCTTTGATAAAAAGGAAGGAATTTAATTTTTCTGTAGTCTCAAAGTTATCAGAGTGCGACCGGGTGAAATGCCAGGTGATATCCACACTAGTTAGCTTCCTGTTCTTCACTCTTGTGTACCTTGTGGATCTAGTGTGTCTATGTGTAGTAGACACGCAAAAACAGACACGCAAAAAACACACTAACACGCAATACCACACACGCAAAAACACACTAACACGCAATACCACACACGCAAAAACACACTAACACGCAATACCACACACGCAAAAACACACTAACACGCAATACCACACACGCAAAAACACACTAACACGCAATACCACACACACACTGACACGCAAACAATTGCTTCCTCACAAACACAAAAGCTCTCTGAGAGAACTACAGTCTGCTACACAATACACACACACATATAACACTACATAAAAGCCAGTTGTGTAGTTCAGCCTCTATACATATCCCTACGCCTGGCTGCCCGTGAAAAAAGAAATAGTTGCAAGTATCAATTGCACTCCAATGAACAAGGCTAACAATGTTGTCATCAAATAAACTTGTAGTTAATGCGTGTTGAACACACTGAGTGAACTGTTTAGTGTAGCGAGAGTGATTGGATTAAAATATATATATTAAGGATTCACAATTCGTTGGTGCTTAGAGATTATACGAGAAAATAGAGAGATTTATCCGAAAATTGTCCGAACTATATTCTGAATTGCAGGTGAATTTAATGTCTTATTCATATGTTCATGAACCAATATTACAGTATAGCTGCAGTATAAGTATATAAGTATAAGTATAAGCTATAGAAGGCCTGATGAGCCATATATGTCCGTTAGTGGTAGTGAAAAAACCCTAATGGGACGTATTAATGAACTAAAAATGGCTTTTTAATTATCAATTAAAAGGGATCACAATTGTACAATCCATTACTAATATTCATATTGTAGGGTGTTGTAATTAATATCAAAGCAGCTACAATAATGTTTCTATTGAATTTTTTTTTCAGTTTGTTATAGAGAAGGATGTTTCGTAATTAATTTTATGAGAATTTTCTGACACGTGAACAAATAAAGAATTAGATAACTGACCACTTTCTTACAGAATATTTATGCTGGATAATTTCGAATTTTCAAATCTTTAGATGTTTGACTTATATAGAATGTATCAATATCTTTACGAGGTATTTAGTAAATGGCACAGTTATCAGTACAAGGATTGCAGGCGATGAGTCACAATAACGCGGCTAAAGTATGATAGTAAAGTATAAAGAATGGTCCAGAATGGACCGAAACGTCGTCGTCCCTTCACCTTCTAGCGTGTGGTCTGGTCAACAATACAAGTGCTATTTCAAATATTCTTCCTATAGCATTTTCATAATTAAACACCATGTAATTCAAAAAGTTTAAAAGTCTTCAAAATTATTCGATATGGCTAGTATAGGGAGCCGGTCGGCCGAGCGGACAGCACGCTGGACATGTGATCCTGTGGTCCTGGGTTCAATCCCAGGCGCCGGCGAGAAACAATGGGCATAGTTTCTTTCACCCTATGCCCCTGTCACCTAGCAGTAAAATAGGTACCTGGGTGTTAGTCAGCTGTCACGGGCTGCTTCCTGGGGGTGGAGGCCTGGTCGAGGACCGGGCCGCGGGGACACTAAAAAGCCCCGAAATCATCTCAAGACACCAATGCTCATCTTAGGCTACACACACACAATTAGTTACACTAGAGTGAAGAATAGAAAGCGGTCATTTCTAGTATGGTCCCCGCGGACCATACTTTTATTATACTTTTACATTATTTTACTTTACTTTTTTTCGGGGCTTTAGTGTCCCCGCGGCCCGGTCCTCGACCAGGCCTCCATCCCCAGGAAGCAGCCCATGACAGCTGTCTAACACCCAGGTACCTATTTTACTGCTAGGTAACAGGAGCATAGGGTGAAAGAAATTCTGCCCATTGTTTCTCGCCGGCGCCTGGGAATCGAACCCAGGACCACAGGATCACAAGTCCAGCGTGCTGTCCTCTCGGCCGACCAGCTCCCTAGCTAACAGTACCTTTTAAAAACAACATTTCCCTTGATCTCCCACAAGCCAATCAGAGACATGACCAGTACTGGGAAGTGATTGATTACATGGAAACCAATTTAGACAAATTTAAGACATCTAAGACAAGAAATACCACTTCAGCTCACCTAGATCGCATTTAGCGTCACGAAAATGGGAGTTAAATGTGTGTGAGCAATTAATTACAATCGTAACTTCGAGCTGGTTCACACACACACACACGCACGTTTCGCGTTCGTCTACTTGATAGATAAATAAAACCAATTTGGAAATAATCATTGAAAATAACGAAAATCACTCTGCTTGTTATGCAAATCGAGCCTTGGATACAAGGCAAAGTAGTTCAGTACTGACTATTTAGTGCGACACAGTCAAAGACAGATATACAGAGAGACACAGAGAGAGACAGAGAGAGAGACAGAAACACAGACAGAGAGACACAGAGTGAGACAGAGAGAGACAGAGAGACAGAAACAGAGAGAGATAGAGACACAGAATGAGACAGAGAGAGGCAGAGACACAGAGTGAGACAGAGAGAGACAGAAACAGAGAGAGATAGAGACACAGAATGAGACAGAGAGAGACAGAGACATAGAGTGAGACAGAGAGAGACAGAGACACAGAGATAGAGAGAGACAGAGACACAGAGTGAGACAGAGAGAGACACAGGCAGAGAGAGACAGAGACACAGAGTGAGACAGAGAGAGACAGAGAGACAGAAACAGAGAGAGATAGAGACACAAAATGAGACAGAGAGAGATAGAGACACAGAATTAGACAGAGAGAGACAGAGACACAGAGTGAGACAGAGAGAGACAGAGACACAGAGAGACAGACACAGAGTGAGACAGAGAGAGACACAGAGAGACAGAGAAAAGCTCACACTTCACCTGCAAGTCCCAACCTATACTTAACTCATTTATAAAGTCACGTACCTGACGTTTCTAATGAATAAACCTCCAGGTGAGTGTATGTACCTAATTAGTTGTTCTATTTTGAGTCTTCTCCTTAATAATTTCTGCATGACCCGCTTGTATTCACTGTATCCATGCATCATGGCTGTATCCGTGTGTCACAGCTGCTCTCTGAGGATGGCTAGCAAGCAGCTGGATGAGGGAGGATGCGGGTGAATGAGGGATGTGGGTTTGTGGATAGGATCCCATGAATAAAATTCACATTAAGTTGGTAATATGAAGAATAGTGTAGTCGATCCTTGATATACCGCCCAAGCCCAGGACGTCGGAGAAGGAGGAGGAGGAGGAAGCGAAGAGCCAAAGGAGGAGTAGGAGAAGTCGAAGGAGGAGATGTCTCAACAGAAAGAGGAGAAAGCGTTGGACAGGAGAATTACAACCAATAACAAACATTAAACACTATATCTTAAGAGCTATAAGGCGTCATAGAATAGCACCGATTGGGATTAAAGAACAGAAAAATAAGACGTGAGAGAACCTAAGAACAAAGAATGAGAAGAGGTAAAGACTGGTATTGGGACAGTCAGACTAGCTATATAAAGCTTTGATCGGGGGAAATATTAGAGTTTTGACCATCCCCTTCAGCAGACACAGACCCGCTGTGATATCCTGCTCTGTGCCACAGGGCTGACGAGCACAGATAGAAACCTGATGAAATAAAGTTAAAATATTTGAGTACAAAAGTTGGAAAGTTAGAGTAGTTAGTACGTCAGAAATGCGTCATAATTCAAGAAAATCGTCAGTTGTTGCTAATGGCCAGGGGGGCAGATTTACGAAGCAGTTACGCAAGCACTTAGGAACTTGGAGCCAGATTCACGAAGCAGTTACGCAAGCACTTACGAACCCGTTGCCAGATTCAAGAAGCACTAACGCAAGCACTTACAAACCTGGGGCCAGATTCACGAAGCAGTAACACAAGCACTTAGGAACCTGGGGCCAGATTCAAGAAGCAATTACGCAAGCACTTAGGAACTTGGAGCCAGATTCACGAAGCAGTAACACAAGCACTTACTTTCCTGGGGCCAGATTCAAGAAGCAGTTATGCAAGCACTTACGAACCTGTTGCCAGATTCACGAAGCAGTTACGCAGGCACTTACGAACGTGTCCATCTTTCCACAATCTTTGACGGCTTTGGTTACATTTATTAAACAGTTTACAAGCATGAAAACTTGCCAATCAACTGTTGTTATTGTTATAAACAGCCTCCTGGTGCTTCGGAGCTCATTAACTGTTTAATAATTGTAAACAATGCCGCCAAACATTGAGAAAAGATGGTCAGGCTCGTACGTGCTTGCGTAACTGCTTGGTGAATCTGGCCCCAGGTTGTAAGTGCTTGCGTAACGGCTTCGTGAATCTGGCCCCAGGTTCGTAAGTGCCTGCGTAATTGCTTCGTGAATCTGGCCCAAGGTTCGTAAGTGCTTGCGTAACTGCTTCGTGAATCTGGCCCCAGGTTCGTAAGTGCTTGCGTAACTGCTTCGTGAATCTGGCCCCAGGTTCGTAAGTGCTTGCGTAACTGCTTCGTGAATCTGGCCTCAGGTTCGTAAGTGCTTGCGTAACTGCTTCGTGAATCTGGCCCCAGGTTCGCAAGTGCTTGCGTAACTGCTTCGTGAATCTGGCCCCAGGTTCGCAAGTGCTTGCGTAACTGCTTCGTAAATCTGGCCCCAGAAAATTTGCATAGGTTCTATTAGCCACAACAGAGGGAAGGACCTGATATACCTCTGTTCGGCCTATCGGCTCTTGACTATCTTCCACGACACACACACACGCACCGTCAGAACTCGGCCATGCGTTGAGAACCAATTTGCCAAGACCAAATCGAATTTACAGGCTGTGACCCAGACAGAGGAGAGGGTGTTGGGGGACAGGGAGACTGATGGTTCCTCTGTTCCCCAGGTAAAACACCTGTCCATAGTGTTCCTAGTACCCTGTATACAGTGTACTCACCGTGAGGGGGAATTCTACTCCCTTTGACATGGATTACACCCATTGTTATAATGGCTATTTACCCCCTCACCTCTCCCAACAACCAATATTCTCAAAAGCACTTCTCAGTTCTACTATTGCGAAGCTGTTTTCCAAACGTAAACAAACCAGGTGTGAAAACCTGGAAACTCTTCTCTGAAATCTGGAAAATTATCTGTGTAACCAAGGGAAATTATCTTCGATAGCTGGAAAATAATATTTGAAACGTGAAGATACTCTTTGAAAGCAGCCAAATATTATTTTGACAGTAGGAAATTATCTTTGCCACCTGAACGACTTTTTTTGAAACTTGGGAAAATCTTTCACGCGAGAAAATTATCTTTGTAATGTGAAAAATTTTCGTTGAAAGAGATTTTCAAGGATTTGAGATCCTTGAAAGGTCTCAAAGAGATTATTCTTTGAGGCCTGGAACATTACCTTTAGAAACATTGCCCCTAAAACCCGGAAAAAAACTTTGAAATGTGGAAAATTATCCTTGAAATCTAGAAAGTAATGTTCGAAACCTGGAAAAAAATGGGAAACCTGGAAAATAATCTTCGAAAACTCGAGTTTTTGTTTTTGAACGTGTGAATTTTTGTTTTGAAACCTGGAAAGTTATATTTGAAACCTTAAGTATTTTCTGTGAAGCCAGAAAAATTACCTGTGAAACTTAGACAATTATCTTTAAAACTTAAAATCCAAGAAAATTTTATTCGAATCAAAGAAAATAATCTTTAAAACAGGAAAAAAATACCATTGGAACATTGAAATTATTTTCTAGACTTGGAAATTTATTATATAAAAATAACAACCAATTCACTACATTGTTCCAATGAACAAATTGCGGTTTACTTGTCTTAATCTTAAAAACAAATGTACCATTGCCAATATCACGTAAAAGATATCTTTTTCACATTATCACATAAAACACATATCTCCCCTCCCGAAATCACCCAATCAGGCAAGAACAAAATTAAAAAAATTCCTTTCAAAATTCCACAAAAATTCCTTTCATAACATTATTATTTAAAACAATTGTCTTTATATAATTTCCTTTACAGTGGTATTCCAAGTCTTAATACAATAGAGGCTCAACGGAATTAAAATTTAATTATTTTCTCCGAAATGTATGACTCCACCAAAAAAAAAATTTTGTACGAAATTCTATAAATTCCTGCCTTAAGGGAGAGGCGAGACACAAAACCACAGAAGCAATTTCAAGTTAATAAGGTTGGTAATCGCCTTAGCAAAATGAGAGACAATGGAAGCAGAAAAGATATCCCAAGTAGACACGTTGACCTTTAACGTGGGAACCACTATGCTACCAAGAACCAAAGCCAAGGTTCCGCTGCTTCGGGGAACCAGCTACCGAGAGAACCACGAACCACGAGTTAGGAGCTACCGAGGGAACCACTAGCTAGAAAGTTGACCAGACCACACACTAGATGGTGAAGGGACGACGACGTTTCGGTCCGTCCTGGACCATTCTCAAGTCGATTGTCGATTGTCACAATCGACTTGAGAATGGCCCAGGACGGACCGAAACGTCGTCGTCCCTTCACCATCTAGTGTGTGGTCTGGTCAACATACTTCAGCCACGTTATTGTGACTCATCGCCTGCACACGAGCTAGAAACTATAGACATCAAAACTGTGTGTGTGTTTCGATACGAGGACTAAAGATTCAAACTCCATCGACCACTGTTCGGATACCAGAAACCAGGTACCAGGCTTACTATAGGGTATTAAGGGACTTGTTTGTCAAGAAAAAGGCAACCAAAATAAGGTCGAATAAATGTGGGATATTGACCAAACCATAGAAAGTGAAGGGACGACGACGACGTTTCGGTCCGTCCTGGACCATTCTCAAGTCAATTCTCACAATCGACTTGAGAATGGTCCAGGACGGACCGAAACGTCGTCGTCCCTTCACTTTCTAGTGTGTGGTCTGGTCAACATATTTCAGCCACGTTATTGTGACTCCTCGTCTGCAAAGGTGAGATGTTTCTCTACATTCCAGTACACCAACACTCCTGGTATACCATGACGTCCCGTACTCTAACGTACTGATACACCAACACTACTGGTACACCAACGTCCCTGTACACCANTTTTTTTTTAATTACCGTAATTAAAATGTATGAATATATCTACAAAAGACTGTTTTTTATACAATGGACAAATAACAAATTTTTTAAAAAACAACTTTCTAAATTTTTTAAAACAATTTTACTTCTAAATTCCTGTTGAGAACATGATAATATCCATGTTACCAGTCAGGTCAAGGCTAGCGCTGGATAGGTGACCATTCCATTAATGTGGAAACCTCGACGAAACCCACTAAAAGGTTTCTTGTTTTCCGACAATTGGATTCCAAATTATATGTGAGGTCTACTGGCATGATATAGGATTTGTTATAGGCATGATATATGTCTTCTCATCTGGTATGGAAATATGTGTAGTCTCTACTAGCATGATATGTGTTATGTATTGGCAGGATATGTGTTCTTTAAAGGTATGATACGTGTTTTTGTATCATGTCATACTGGCTTGTATGGCTTCCTACTGGCATGATAAATATGTTATCTACTGGCAGGTACTGTTATCATTTCCTTGTTTACTAAGCCTGTGAGGATAGCGGAGCTCAATGACAAAATAAACATGGGTAAATGTTTATTATCTCTGTCTATCTGTCTCTCTCTTTGATACAAAGGTGGGTACAGAAGTAGAATATTTCTGGCTCCTGTAAGCCAAGAACTTTTCCATTCCATAGGTCATTGTAGCCCTTATCCTACTAGTTTCTCCTGAAAACGACAAGGAATGATCTTGCTGGATTCCCAGGACCCTAATTAATATTGGATGAATAGGGGCGACCGGTTATGGATTGGTCCAATCAATCCTCCCTGGGTTTGGTCACGAGACGAATAGAGTGTGTGTGTGTACAGTGTGTTGTGGTGTGTGTACTCACCAAGATCGAATGCATTTGTGGTGTCCCGTCTTCCCAGTACTCTTTGTCATGAAACGCTTTGAAACTAGTGATGGTTTTGGCCTCCATACTACCCTCTTGCTTAGCTTGTTCCAACCGGCTACCACTATGTGTACACGTGTGTGTACTCATCTAGTTGTGTTTTGTGGGAATTGAGCTTTAGCTCTTTGGTCCCGCCTCTCAACCGTCAATCTACTGATGTACAAATTTCTGAGCTTCTCGAGCTCTATCATATCTACATTTGAAACTGTGCATGTGTGTGTGTGTGGTATGAGCGTGCATTTGAGTGCAGGTGCGTTTGGGTGTGCGTGCATCTATTCACATAACATTCGATTTTAAATAAAGCTTTTGACCCTATACTTGCGTGCCACAGAACAGTTCTCGTCTAATCAGGACAGGGGACTTGCACAGGGTCCCTGGACTTGACCTTTAACCTCTGTGTCATTACCGTTAAACAAGCGACCACAACAGCCTGCATAAACACACGAAATATTGCCCTATATACCGGATATTAAGCGTTTGTTCTCCATCGTGGCTGGTACGTGATGTCCATAATCTATTAGAATGGACGATCTTCCAGGTTGAAAACGCTGGGGGAGAGGGGAATTGATGGAGAGGGGGGGAGGGGGGTTGGGAAATTGATGGAAGGGAAGGGGTGAGGAGGGTTGTCATGAAGGAGAAGCGTTTTGGCTTAATTCTGTCTAGTAAAGAGAATTAAGGTGGGAAATGCTAAGTCGGTGGGACATTTTTGGCCCATGTTTCTTCGGTGGGGGGACACACATGGGCCAACACACGCACACAGGTGGACAAGCAGTTGCATATGGGTGCACACATGCAACACGGGTGAACAAGCAATGTTCTCGAGAGTATTAACAGATGCACAGAACACGTGGACAGTGTTTCCATTCGCTATTATATACCACCATCCTCTTTAAAATCACATGTCGCTTCCTCGACCCGGAAACTATTCCCGGTGACTGGATAGACTTTGTGCTATTGTCTATTTCCAAAAAAACTTCAAACAAATGAGCCCAGTTATACACGAGAATCGGACTGTATCTCTTGGACCCCGCCTTTCCATTCAGGCGCTGGTAGTCTATTGCAATGTATCAAAACTTGTTTTTTTTCTATCCACAGAAAAATCACATTATCGTGATATGTGAATTATAAAATCCACAGGCGCGTGCATCTGGGAATACCCAACGCATGGGTTCGAATCCTCACTACAGCTCTACGACGAGTCCACGATAAAGCACGACTTGATGTTGGTTCAAGACGGACCTAAACGTCGTCGTTGTTTCTTTAAGTGATATGTGTCGTGTTGTTATCATATATATAGTGAATGTCAGAGTCGCTTCCTGTTATGTTTCTCTCTCTCTTTCACTCTTTCTCACTCTCTGTCACTCTGTCTCTCACTCTCTGTCACTCTCTCACTCTCTCTCCCTCTCTCTCTCTCCATCAAGCCACGCACAAATTCACCATCTCAAATTGATTGTCTTCAATATATCCGAGAAATATTAAACAGAACAACGCTTTGCAATGATTGTTCACGAGCGCGCAACCCTTCCTGAACATATTTGTTCACTAGCGTGAACAATTCGAGGCAACACTCCTCTCTTGCATACATTAGATATGTACTCCCCACAGACAGATACCACCAAGGAACAGATACACTCCAGCGACAGATACTCCCCATCAACAGATTAATCAAATGATTAGAGACAGAGTCATGCAGACGATGCAGAGTGCAACCCGTCCTCGCAAAATCATATAGTCAATATTGACTTATTAAATAAGTGCATAGGTGACATACTTAACATAATAGTTTCCCTTGAAAATCTTCATAGAAAACACCGACCTTACCTAACCTACTTAGTATGTTAAGATAAGCATCTTATTGCTTCGTAATTACAATTATTACCTAACCTATACCTATAATAGGTTAAGTAACAATTGTAATTACGAAGCTATAAGATGCTTATTTTAACATACTAAGTAGGTTAGGTAAGGTCGGTGTTTTCTATGAAGCTTTTCAAGGGAAACTATTATGTTTAGTATGTCACCTATGCACGTAACCAATAAGTCAATATTGACTATACGAATTTGCGAGGACAGGTTGCAGAGTGACTACAACATTGCAACTGCAACATCAGGCTCTGCCGGCTGGTACAAGAATTCAACCAACTACCAACCACTTATTTTGATTAAAGGAAGCAGTAGATAAAACACAAGTTCACTTGCTTCAGGCTTGGATACCCATGTGCATGTGTGGAAATAGGCTTGCAGGTTGCAGAAGATGAGGAGGGGGGGGGGATATGTTTAACAATTTGTTCTGCTCTGTTAAATCTCAGTTGAAATGGTTTTATGGTTTGCGACAGACCACCGGAATATTAACCAACACAGTGCAGAGTTGCAAAAAAATTTAAAATTTCAACTGAGATTTAACAGAGCGGAAGAAGTTGTTAAACACATTGAATGTAATCACACTGAAGCGAACACACGAATCATAACTACTAATAAACCGCTAAAGCAGGAGAGAAACGAGAAACGAGTAATAACTAGTGGGTCAGTCAGAGGCTTAAGGCCTCCACAGGAACATCCCTGCACAAACAAAAAAAGATAGATACTCTCCCACCGACAGATACTCACTTGCAACAGATAGTCCCCAGCAACAGATATTTCCAAGCAAGAAAAACTCTCCATCAATAGATATTTCCCCCATCAACAAAAATTCTTTATCCACAAATATTCAGACAGTGACAGATATTGAGAAAAATGAGTATTCCACTGACAAAATTTTCTGCAGCGCCAAGTAATCTTAATCGAAAAACATCCCATTGCAACAGATATTCCCTTGCAAGAGATATCCCCTTACAAGAGATATCTCCTTGCAAGAGATATCCCCCCTTCAAGAGATATCCTCTTGCAAGAGATATCCCCCGTCAAGAGATATCTCCTTGCAAGAGATATCCTCCTTCAAGAGATATCTCCTTGAAAGAGATATCCCCCTTCAAGAGATATCCTCTTGCAAGAGATATCCCCCTTCAAGAGATATCCCCTTGCAAGAGATATCCACTTGCAAGAGATATCCCCCTTCAAGAGATATCTCCTTGCAAGATATATCCTCCTTCAAGAGATATCTCCTTGCAAGATATATCCTCCTTCAAGAGATATCCCCTTGCAAAAGATATCCCCTTTGCAACAAATATACTTTTGCAACAAATATACCCTTGCATTCAATATACCCTTGCATTCAATATACCCTTGCAAGAAATATCCTCTTGCAAGAAATATACCCTTGCAAAAGATATAGTCCTGGAACAGAAATCTAATTATAAAATAAGTCAGCTGCATCGGTTTGTCCACAGATGTCAGGTTAGTTACAAGATCAATAACATTGCTGGTGTCCCTTGATCACAAGCGAGATATAACACTTTGATGAACACTTTGATGAACATTCTGTTGAACACTCGACTTGAACACAACAATTGCTGTATTTTCCCTATTGGTCTGATTGTGATGTTGGGTTTTAGGTGTCTCAACCCGTTCTTTACACGTTAGTAAGACCACCACAATATGTTGTCCAGACCACACACTAGAAAGTGAAGGGACGACGACGTTTCGGTCCGTCCTGGACCATTCTCAAGCCCGAAACGTCGTCGTCCCTTCTCTTTCTAGTGTGTGGTTTGGTCAACATGTTTCAGCCACGTTATTGTGACTCCTCGTCTGCCACCACAATAGTTTACCTGGTCAACCAGGCCAGTATAAATGAACGAATCCACAAAGGCCGTGACGAGGATTCGAACCTACGTCCGGGAGCATCCCAGACGCTGCCTTAATCGACTGAACTACGACATGGTCAAAAAGAGTTGAAACCGAAGTTCTACTGAACTTACTGGAGCCTGCAGCCTCTCCGAGACACAAACCAGGGTTTTACACAACTCCCCCCTGCACTCCAGCTATGTTCATTTGATGCATCACGCTATTGTGGTTTCTGCGTGTAATTCAGGCCAGTATACTTTAGTCTTGAATATTCGTCAGTGTATATGCACTGTGAAATGGTGTACAGTGTACACCGCTTAGTGCATAAACCACTCTTTTCACGGTTTATGCGGCTGGTCGTGCAATACGACCTTGCAAGAGCTCTTATATTGGCTCATAACTTATCGATATTACCTTCATGCAACTGTATTTCATCGCATCGTATTACCACAACTTGCAGTGAAAATTTCCCCCATTGAAATTTTCTTATGGGAGGAGAAAATTTTCATATCACGTTGGCTGAGAGGAGGAGAATGGAAGAGATTCGGGAAATTAATTAAAGAGAAACGAAATATATTTTGAGCATAAAGCCATTTTTTTTTCCACCTTTTGAGTCAGGTTGGTGAGATATATTTGGGCGCTGAGGCGGAAATTCTTGCTTTTTACGAGTCAGATTTAATTAGCGAAGCCAGGTATAAAGGTGAGCTCTTTAGCGTAGGAGGGCCGTGACCACGTGGTTACGGAACGAGACAGTTAATGAAGGCTGTTCGTTAAGTGGAGAGAGAGAGAGAGAGAGAGAGAGAGACAGAAACAGAGAGACAGATACAGACAGACAGAAAAGGGATTGTGGTGGCGGTCTTTAAAAAAAAGTTAGTGTAGAAGTATTGCAGAAATTGCAGTGAAAAATATCAAGTTAGACTAACAATTCCGTGTATTCGCCTCGTTGCTCTTGTTAACGTTAATCTCCTTCCCCTCGCTCGTTTAGCTTCCTCACTATTCCTAAACTATTTCACTTTATTCTATATTTATTCTTTTGATTTTCTTAAGCAAGAAAATGTAATTTATATTGCATGTAATGCCAAAGGAGAGAGGTGTGAATGTTGGCAAACATTGACTCAGGTTGCTTGCAACAGAGAGAGTAGGAGAGAAGTAGCGTTATGTTCATGTAAGTATTGACCCAGGGTATCTCCAACATAAGAGGGGTAGCAAGGTAGTATTAGCGTCCGTGCTTAGGTCAATATTGACCCCCGCTGTCTCCAACATAAGAGGGGTAGAAAGGTAGTTATAACGTCCGTGTCTAGGTCTTTCTGGAGTCTTTCCTCATAGCTCTTGAAGCCCTCTTTAAGGCTCTTGAACTCTTTCTTCGTAGCTCTTAAAGTGGATCCTCTTAGCACTTGTAGATTTCCTTGTAGTTCTTGAAGTTATCGTCTTAGGTTTTACAAGTCTTTCCTCAAAGCTTAGGTAGTCTTTTCTTCCTATTTCTTGTGCCAAGACCACAGGAGGTCATCTAGGCTTTCTTGAGGTTATATTGAGATGATTTCGGGGCTTTAGTGTCCCCGAGGCCCGGTCCTCGACGAGGCCTCCACCCCAGGAAGCAGCCCGTGACAGCTGACTAACACCCAGGTACCTATTTTACTGCTAGGTAACAGGGGCATAGGGTGAAAGAAACTCTGCCCATTCTTTCTCGCCGGCGCCTGGGATCGAACCCAGAACCACAGGATCACAAGTCCAGCGTGCTATCCGCTCGGCCGACCGGCTCCAGTCCGGCCTGCATGGGCTTTCTGGATATTCCTGAACCTCCACTCGCTCACACCGGCCTGTACACACCAGCACTAATGACCTCAGCTGTCATTCACTTATACACTGGCTATAATTCGCTTTTCGAACACTGCATTTTACCGTGAATAATCGCTCTTTGTAACGAGACTAATTCACTGTATGTACCATTTTTTCCTTGGTCATTTCTCAGGTGTTGCCTTACCTAAGAAAATAGAACACACGACCACAATGGACAATATGAGGACAAACTACAATGGTCTAACCTATATACCTCACCATCAATCCCTTGTCCCAATCTTTACCTGATCTTTCATTACTCGTCTTTTCCAAAAATATTGTCTCATGGCGTTTGCAAATCGCATATCATTTTCTTACACAAATTTAATGTAACACGCTTTTTTTGTATTCTCAGAGGGTTGTTAAAAACGGTTTAGGTTGCAGCCTGTGTTGCATGCAATGGTGTATTGTTACCGTTGATGTATTGATGGATGTACGTGATGTCACAGCTCCAATGTTGAGACATCACACTAGTTTCAGTGTTTGATTTATGGAAATGTATAGAAATCTGCCTAGTATTGAAATTATATTATATAATATATATATATATATATATATATATATATATATATATATATATATATATATATATATATATATGGGAGAATGTTTGACACACCATCTGGCCCCCACACACACACCCACACACCCACCCACACACACACACACCCACACACCCACCCACACCCACACACACACACACACACATACCCCACCTACCCCCCCCCCACACACACACACATACCCACCTACCTATACCCACCTACCCACACACACACCCACACACACATACACACACAATCACTATACTCATTTACAATCAATTTAGCCCCTTCCCTTTTTGTTAAGTCAGGCAACATACACTTAAAGTTTCGACTATACAGAGGGGACGGAGCTCTGGTGCTGAAAAATCAGTCTCACCTGGTTCTCTAACCTATGTCCTGTTGGTACCTGGTGCAATTGAATAATTTCTCTCCCTCGATCTGCGTCGGAGTGATTTTTGCAGCAAGACAGCTTTGGATTCCTAAGGCCTTGACACACGTGAACGCCTCGAGGCACATGTGTGCCACATCTGCTATAATGCGTGACTCACCTGCTATAATGCGTGACACACCTGCTATAATGCGTGACACACCTGCTATAATGCGTGACACACCTGCTATAAGTCGTGACAACCGTCTCCTTCACTACAGGATCCTAACAATGCCTTGGGTGACCTGGGGCCAGATTCATGAAGTAGTTACGCAAGCACTTACGATCGTGTACATCTTTCCTCAAACTTTGACGGCTTTGGTTACATTTATTAAACAGTTTACAAGCATGGAAACTTCCCAATCAACTGTTGTTGTTGTTATAAACAGCCTCCTGGTGCTTTCAGAGCTCATTAGCTGTTTAATAATTGTAAACAAAGCCGCCAAAGATTGAGAAAAGATGTACAGGTTCGTAAGTGCTTGCATAAGTGCTTCGTGAATCTGGTCCCAGAATCCCGGGTCAATTTTTCAATCAAATATGTAAGTTTGACTCCATGCAAGGTCGTGTTGACTTCGCTAAACCCAGTGTAGCGGACGCCTACCGCTATAATCTAGCACATCTCGCTAATCATTCATACCTAGTCTCTCATTGGCATACTTCATGGACTCTGTTACCTAAGTATACTCTTTAGAGTATGACACAGCACCGTAAATGAGTTCTTTTTCATGCTCTTAATAACCGATAGCATGGGCACTATATTTGCACACACCGCTGATGTTAGCGGGTTTGGATGTGAGACAGGATGTACTTTGGTTCAGGAAACAGGTTGCTTGAGGAATATTAAATTGCACAGCTACAGATGCAATGTTTAGTGAACTAATTGAACAAATCAACTGAAGAACAAATTCGTGAAAGTTGAACCGCTTTTTGGTATCTTAATTCTCTATGGTTTTGTTATCTTGTAGGTAGGGGTGTGACAGCTGAGTGGACAACGCTTCGGATTCGTAGTCCTGAGGTTCCGGGTTCGATCCCGGTGGAGGCGGAAACAAATGGGCAGAGTTTCTTTCACACTGATGCACTTGTTCACCTAACAATAAATAGGTATCTGGGAGTTAGACAGCTGCTATGAGATGCTTCCTGGGGGTGTATAAAAAAGGAGGTCTAGTCAAGGACAGGGCCGCGGGGACGCTAAACCCCGATAACCGATGCATGGGGGGAGTTGTGTAAAACCCTGGTTTGTGTCTCGGAGAGGCTGCAGGATCCAAGTTCAGTAGAACTTCTGGTTTCAACTCTTTTGACCATGTCGTAGCTCAGTCGATTAAGGCAGTGTCTGGGATGCTCCCGGACGTAGGTTCGAATCCTCATCACGGCCCTTGTGGATTTGTTCAGTGATCCATCACGCTATTGTGATTTCTGTGTGTAATAACCGATATCTTGAGGTCATCCTCAAGATATCATCATATGAACAATACACACGCAAGAAATGAACATAAATTGCGACCTGGCGTAGATCTTACGATGTGTCATTTCCTTGCAAGTCGTAAGTCCACCTTTGTCAAGTCTGTCAATAACACAACAGCTCCATTAACTATGTAAATTTATCTATAACTCTAATTTAACTGTTATCTTGAAATAAACACATATCATAAACTGACTACAAATCTAATGTTATTCCATAAATTACTTCGAGAGATTAGTTCTCAATGTAATTAATGACACATTGGTCATTTATTCTCTCTTCCAAATCACCAGTTTCCAAGAGTTAATTTAATTAATAATCTAGAAAAATGATTCTCCTAAAATATTTAATTGAACTTTTAATTGGGTAATGTGTTTTGTGATTCTTGTGGCTGGTCGATACTGCAACCTAGACGAAGTCAGAGTGTGGTCGACATGTGTGTGATATCCGTCGACCAGCCTGGTCGACGGGGGATAATTCTATCCCATATTCACTAAACTGTTGTTATTAGCCGGGACACAGAGCTGTGGCGCGCAGTGAATGTTTATACATTTTATCGTTGGCTTCTTGGTACTGAAATTAAAGTTGCAATGCTTGCACTTTCTGGCGTTGTGGCAATTCTGGACGATAACAAAAAGCTGTGTTTGTTGTTGCTCAGTTGCACGGCACTGTTATATAGGTTCCAACAGGGTTGATATCTGGAGATCCCAACAGGGTTGATATCTGGAGATCCCAACAGGGTTGATATCTGGAGGTCCCATTAGGGCTGATCTCTGGAGGTCCCATTAGGGCTGATATCTGGAGGTCCCAACAGGGCTGCTCTCTGGAGGTCCCAACAGGGTTGATATCTGAAGGTCCCATCAGGGATGATCTCTGGAGGTCCCATTAGGGCTGATCTCTGGAGGTCCAACAGGGCTGATCTCTGGAGGTCCCATTAGGGCTGATCTCTGGAGGTCACATTAGGGCTGATCTCTGGAGGTCCCATTAGGACTGATCTCTGGAGGTCCAACAGGGCTGATCTCTGGAGGTCCCAACAGGGCTGCTCTCTGGAGGTCCCATTAGGACTGATCTCTGGAGGTCCCATCAGGGCTGATCTCTGGAGGTCCCATCAGGGCTGATCTCTGGAGGTCCCATTAGGGCTGATCTCTGGAGGTCCCATTAGGGCTGATCTCTGGAGGTCCCATCGTAGCAGACTTCCTCCTCCTTCTCGTTCAAAGAAACTATTGAATTCACGCCATATTAGAGTAATATATAATAGATCATTGACAGCTATGAACCGCTCAATAACACAACTTTCAAGAGCCCAAATAGAACCGGTACTTCGGTCCACCGAACCACGAACCACCCGGTGGACCGGATTCCTAGTCTCACCCGCGCATCGAACTCAAAAACCTCAATACATTTTGAGGCTAACCCAATCCGCAAGTCCATCCCGGTTCCCAATCCAATACCCAGTACCCAATACAGTATTAAATAAACAGTTTTAATTACATTTCCACATTCCACAATTCGGGTTATTTTACTAACTGACATCTCGGTTTAAGCAGACGAGCCTCCATGAGCAGATATATTCACATGTTCGAAACAAAATTATTTCCCCAATTAGTTACCTCATTAATTGTATGAAAACTGTGTATAACTTGTAATAATCTGCTCCCGTTAATAGGGATTTTGGTTTGGATTAATTATTATTAAAAATGTATAATGTATGGTGTATATCCTAGAGGAATTGAGTGTTTTACTGTAGTAATGGTATCTACTGGTGATTCATGGTTGGGGCCTGATGTTTCATGGTTGTAGCCTGATGTTTCATGGTTGTAGCCAGATGTGTCATGGTTGTCAACCTTCACATGATTGAAACATATGATTGATTAGGNCTTCTCGGTGTATATACACCGAGTTCTAAATACTTGATGATAAATTGATTGGTGGGAATGTTTGCAGTAAATCAAAGTACTTTATTTGATCCGCTATTAAAAGCAAGTTACAATACGTGATTTAAGGTTTGTGAAGAACCTACAGTGTTCGCTTGCATGTTTGATTCCAAAGTCATCCACCTCCGACCCTCGGAATGGAAGTTTTGAAAATTCACTTTTGACGTTTTTCCATATAGAGTGATTCGTTTATATTCTATAAGAACACTGTGGGAACGCCTTCAGGTGATACCTCCAAGAATCTTTTTATTTTTTCAACTCTGTTGTGCCTCCATACTTGTGCTTTCATGTTTGTTGTGCTTTCACACTTGTGCTTTCACACTATTTAAAACCTAATAGGCTCAGGAACCTGTACATCAGTTGATTGACAGTTGAGAGGCGGGACCAAAGAGCCAAAGCTCAACCCCCGCAAGAACAACTATGTGAGTACACTGGTCGTTTTTCCATACTGGAAGTAATTCACGAATATCTAATAATATATTTTTACAAAAAAGTATCTATATTCGGTAATTTTATTTGAATTGATCAATTTAACTGAATGGTTTGAATTAATCAAATGAATAATTAGTTTTAATCTTGACTTGTACTTATGCAGTATTTATGTGGCTTTATTCTCTTGCTAGAGTATTTCCTGGTTTGTCCGAAATCAAATTAATTGTATAATTTTAAAAGAATTTTATACACACAAACTTTATAATTACTAGATTAATTTTAAGCAAAAAATTTCTGTATATCAAAATTCACTCATACCATATTGATATTTATACAATTTTATGCAATTCAGAATTTCATTAAAGTTTTCATGAAAAAGTAGAATTAATACATACAATTTCTTGTATTTTTCTAGATTTATCAAACTGATGAAAATATTTGGAGCATAAATTTATATATTTCTAAATAAAAGTATTGTATATATATTTTTCCTGTAAACAGGAAAATATCTGATATCAGTGTATATTCTCCATTTTACTCATCCCGTATTGATAGGGCGAAACTTAATGGTTTTATGGATCGAACTTGCAATGGTTTTAAAAGTTAAGGAGACCAGCGGATGGATGGTGAAATCAGTGCCATGTTAAGCCTTCAACTCAAAGTATCCAAACACTAATCTTGAAAAATATTTTCAAATTTCTCGAGATAATTTCTTCAGTGTGTTAAGGAAACAAAAATACATAATACATATATTTTCTTGAATGCAGTTTCAAGAAAACTTTACTGAAATTTCTAAATTACAAGTTTTTTTATATATAAATGTGGAGGCGATGAGTCACAATAACGTGGCTAAAGTATGTTGACCAGACCACACACTAGAAGGTGAAGGGACGAAGACGTTTCGGTCCGTCCTGGACCATTCTCAAGTCGATTGTGATTTGAGAATGGTCCAGGACGGACCGAAACGTCGTCGTCCCTTCACCTTAAGTGTGTGGTCTGGTCAGCATATAAATGTGGCTTCCATTTTCTAGTACGAAATTTTTTGCCTTTATGTAACGCAAACGAACGAAAAGCGACGTTCTTTGTAGGAAGACATGTTGGTTTGGCAATGGTCTAGTTTTGCAACGCTACTAACACACTTTTGGGGTCTAATAGCTGAGTGGACAGCGCGGATTCGATTCCCGAAAGGCAGAAACAAATGGGCAAAGTTTCATTCACCCAGAATGCCCCTGTTACCTAGCAGTAAATAGGTACCTGGGAGTTAGACAGCTGTAACGGAGCTGCTTACTGTGTGTGTGTGTGTGTGAAAGAAAAAAATAGTTCGCAGTTAGTAACAGTTGATTGATTGAGAGCTGAGAGGCGGGCCGAAAGAGCAAAGCTCAACCCCCGTAAACATAACTAGGTGAATACAAGTAGGTGAATGCAATGCGTTTTCCAGCAGGTCCAATTAAGCCAATTACAGAAAATTAACTCCAAATTGTTAGTTATAAAGGGAACAGGTAATCGAAAACAAAGAAATGTAATTGTGACTGGGGTATACAAAGAGAAATTAGAGAAATCCGGGAATAAAAATGATTACTGAATATAAGGAATAGGGATAAGGTGATAATAAAGTGTCAATGAAAATTTGAAATGTGAATATTGTAAAGTATCAAGTGACTTACTTGCACAGAATGGGGCACTTTACTGAGAAAATTAGTTACACCATTATTTTACTTTTGAATAAAATATAAATTTAGCAATTTTGCGTTCATTAAGCAAGGAGTTTATTTTACATTGGATCTCTTGATTTGCATTGGGGGTTTGAATAGAATTAGCCAGACTCGAGGACTATCAAAGAGATTCATATCTCTCATGTGATTGATGTTCATTGGTTCTATCACATCCATTTATGAACAGCTTCAAAATAGGATTAGTTTTGAGGAATAATGTTTTGTAACTGAAAATTGCAGAAGAGAATGTGTGTGAGAGTGTGTTTAACATGCATTTGATATTCCTCTTGTGGAGTTGATACTTGTTCCCGATTTTAGTATATAGAACATAAATTATTTGATGATTTATAAACATATTATTCATGCTACTGGTAGTGTTTATACTTATTGCAGATGTGTCAACTGTGACATGCCAATCAATCGAGTTAATTCGATTGGCATCGAGTTAACATGTTAATACCAATCTCCGAAATGTTACCAATGTTACCAATCTCGAGTTACCAATCTCCGAAAAATGGTCCTTTGCCAATCTAGGTCCTAGTCACACCCAGCCAATCTTCTCCCGAAACAAGCCATTGCCCATTTCCCGCTCCTCTTACTACAAGTTAGATCAAACACCTCCTTTCCCTGAACAATTACTGCTTAGTAAATTCTGAAGATTCATCTGAATTCTATTGACCATTTACAAACAAAATTGCATCCATGTCCCTACCAAAAATTCATGTCGTGAGAGGGGGTCCTAATCAAAATGGCTGGTGGGACTATTTTAAGAAATTAAGTTTTGAAGCAGAGCATCTGGGATCATCTACAAAAAACTTGGTTTTCAGGTAAGTCAACCACGAGGATTCTGATTCAAACATTCATTTTTTGTCCCGACATGAGGTTGACCCTGATATCCAAAATGGCTGCTATCTAGTAGAGTGAAAACACAACTTTTAAATGGGAGGAGGTACTGGAGTGCCATCTCCTAGCTGCTTCCTGGATGCTCCGTAACAAGATGTTATCTTTTGAAAGATAACACATTAAAAAACTACAAGCTGATAATAATAAATTTGTCAATTGTGCAAAAGAAAATAACACAATGTTTAACAGCGTTAAATTCAAGGAACTTAAGTGCATCAAAATTAAAAATCTTAAATAAAATACAAAACATAATTAAATCTGTTGATAGTAGGAAAGAAACATTTAAAGGATCCGAGAATTATGATGTCTGACGACCTAACGTTTAGGAAAAATAACCAAACAAATATAGCGTCAGCTAGAAAAATTATAGGATGAATTAGAAATAGAATGAACGTTCATATCTAGGAATCCCATCGCAATGCCCACACTGTACAGGGGCCAGATTCACGAAGCAGTTACGCAAGCACTTACGAACATAGGGCCAGATTCACGAAGCAGTTACGCAAGCACTTACGAACCTGGGGCCAGATTCACGAAGCAGTTACGCAAGAACTTACGAACCTGTACATCTTTCCTCAATCTTTGACGGCTTTGGTTACATTTAATAAACAGTTTACAAGCATGAAAACTTGCCAATCAACTGCTGTTATTGTTATAAACAGCCTCCTGGTGCTTCGGAGCTCATTAACTGTTTAATAATTGTATACAAAGCCGCCAAAGATTGTGAAAAGATGTACAGGTTCGTAAGTTCTTGCGTAACTGCTTCGTGAATCTCACCCTAGATCACTGAGAACATATACAACATTCACTTACACGCTAAAGCACCAAAATTACTGGGATCGCCTCAGAGCTCTCAAAATTTACTCTCTAGACAGGAGAGAAGAGATATAAAATAATATATAAATGGGAGTAGAATAACTCCCTGAACTTCATTAAGATACAATTCAGGTATATAATTATCCTTCTCAATTAGATATAATTTTGTTTCTTCATATAAATACTTCTCTGTGCAATACAAATTTGTTTAGTCTTTGTCTTAAATCTCTCTTTGTTCATCAGTTTTATTTAATTTCCGTCTGTCTGTCTGTCTGTCTGTCTGTCTGTCTGTCTGTCTGTCTGTCTGACTGTCTGTCTGTCTCTCTGTCTGTCTCGCACGGCGTGTTCTCTCTTTCTGTCATCACATATTTGGCAGCGTTTCCCCTATGGCCACATTCCCCCTATCCCACATTCCCCCTATCCCACATTCCCCCTATCCCACATTCCCCCTATCCCACATTCCCCTATCCCACATTCCCCCTATCCCACATTCCCCCTATCCCACATTCCCCTATCCCACATTCCCCCTATGCCCACATTCCCCCTATCCCACATTCCCCCTATCCCACATTCCCCTATGCCCACATTCCCCCTATCCCACATTCCCCCTATCCCACATTCCCCCTATCCCACATTCCCCCTATCCCACATCCTCTCCATTCACCATCACTTGTAATTTTCCACCGAATAACATTCCCACTTCTCCCTCCATAACCTAGCCTCCCCCAGCCTGCAACCTCTCTGTCCTTTTCCTTTTCCCTATCTCTTTCCTGTCCTACACCAACCCACTGTGTCACCTCTTCCACTTTTTCCTAACATCTTGGCTTATCTTCCAATGCCTCCTCTGCTCTCATCCACTCTCATCTTATCATTCTGTAGATCTTCGTCTGTTTTCTTGAGGTTATCTTGAGATGATTTCGGGGCTTTTTAGTGTCCCCGCGGCCCGGTCGAACCCCCAGGAAGCAGCCCGTGACAGCTGACTAACACCCAGGTACCTATTTTACTGCTTGGTAACAGGGACATAGGGTGAAAGAAACTCTGCCCATTGTTTCTCGCTGGCGCCTGGGATCGAACCTAGGACCACAGGATCACAAGTCCAGCGTGCTGTCCGCTCGGCCGACCGGCTCCCCAAAGTCTTGTGGGCTAAGACTTCCACTCTCGCCGACCCCCATCAATCATCCTTCTGGGAGTCTACCAGTGTGTAATCCTCGGTGGATGATGGATGACCAACCTCCCTCTGGTCTCAAGTCTCGCAGCATCCTTTATACCAGGTATATTCATCTCCCTCTCATGGTATTGCGGTTAGTGGATTGGCGTTATGTACCTCCACCAGACGCTTGGAATGGGATAGATATTGTTGCTCTCGGGTTCCCTAGCCCCGTCCCCTCTCCTGGTAAACCCTCCTTCAAGGATTACGTTTCTGATGGTATTCCCTGTGTTGAGACAACAGGAGGAATGTTGCTACAAGGACTTGCTTCCGAGTCAATTCGCAAAGGATGGTGTTTTCTTCTGTCTTGTCAAGTTGAGCAGGTGAGATTGTGGGAAAGATTTCTATCACGCCAGCAACAGTAGGGTAAATATCTGGTGAGATATGCCATTAACATGATAAAATATGGGTCTGGTGTGTTGACCAGACCACACACTAGAAAGTGAAGGGACGACGACGTTTCGGTCTGTCCTGGACCATTCTCAAGTCGAATGGACTTGAAATGGTCCAGGACGGACCGAAACGTCGTCGTCCCTTCACTTTCTAGTGTGTGGTTTGGTCAATATATTTCAGCCACGTTATTGTGACTCCTCGTCTCCATATGAGTCTGATTGTTTGAGTGGAAAGGCATACGTAAGGGAAGTAAGGGAATGAAATGTGGAACAGAAGAACCAGACACTTTAGGGGGTTCTGAATACGTTACCACTAAGGGGTTTCACAATATATATCTGGAATGGGTGGAAGGGGAAGGATTGAAGACCATAAAGGAATGCAATATTGCTACACCTTGCTAAATATTTCAATAATCCAAATATCAATTACAAACTTTTATATGGTAATATGATAAATTATACAATGATCTCAGGAAAATTAACATAAATTTTCTAATCACGATACTTTACTCATGTCATTATAAAGCAGTCCTACACAACCTCGAAGGCATTCTCAAGCCCTGCCCCTTCTTCAAAGCCAACAGGAAGCTATAATATCCTTATGAAAATTTATCATAGCTGATCTTCTCAATAGGAGCCCATACCACTTAAGGACATATGGGACCCATTCAATCAGAAATCACAGTGGAAAGCTGTGTTTGACTTACCTGAAGCGTCTGGCTTCAGACAGACATCATTTTTAGATACAGATGGTTGGTCAGTAATCTATTTTGGTGGGTTTAATAACGTGAAAAGGTTGAGAGGTACAAACCCTTCTCCATCAGGTAGGCGGGGAGTGATTCTCAGAGAGGCAATATCTCTCTGCGATCAAGATAACCTGTAAACTAGTGGTAACAGGGGATATATGAATTCGAAACATCTCTTTGTTTTCTACTGTTTTAGAAACGGTAGAGAACTACTCGTCCCCTTTTCATTTACCCTCATATCTTCATATTACCCTCATAAGATAAGATCATATCTTATCTTCTTGAATTCCCATCTCTATTTCATCCTTTTTTTCCCTACACTATTGTCTATGTCACCCCTTTTTGCCTCTTCCTCACCAATTTCTTTCCCTTCTCTCTCTCTTTCTCCCTATTATCTCCCTACACCTATTTGCCTGTTTTATCTCCATTATCTTTCCCACAATCATCCCTCTATACTCTTAAATCTCCTCTATCACCCTCTCTTATTCTTCCCTCTCCTGTTTATTCCTACGAATTTTTGCCCTTTTTATCACATAATACAATTATTCCATATATTGATTTTGAGGCACTTAATAAATCCAGGATTTTATAACTTAATATATAACTTAATATATACTTCGATGTCACAAAATAATTAATATTCCATCACTCGTAAATATTATTTTCAGGGTTTCCAATAATAATTTTCTACGTTCGCAATATTTGTTTTCCGAAAAGTTTCAGTAATTATTCTCCCAAGCTTGCAATAATGATTTTCCACCAGGGGGTTGCAAATTTTTTTTGGCTGCCTCGCACTCTTTTTTTATGAGAATTAGTGAAGCTGGTCCACTATTGCATTCTGAATATTTTCCAATTTTCTGTGAGTAGTTATGAGGTGGGTAAATTATTTAATTCCTGAACATTCTCCCATTTTCTATATCCATGCGGTTGGTAAAATATTAAATTCCTGAATATTCTCTCATTTTCTATATCCATGCGGTTGGTAAATTATTAAATTCCTGAACATTCTCCCATTTTCTGTATCCATGAGGTTGGTAAATGATTAAATTCCTGAATATCCTCCCATTTTCTATGATTAGACATGGAAACGGGTACATTATTATACTCCTCAACTTTCCCATTTTCTATGCATATTAGTAAAGTCGGTAGAATAATCCTAAACGTTTTTCCCATTTTCTACGAGTGGCCTTCAAGCGGAAATAGAATTTGGATTGTTCCTGGATGCTATAACCTGTGGAGGATAACGTAGGCGAGTTTGAGGAGGAACTTGAATTACAGACAGTGAGTTTGTGTGATTGAAAGAGGCGAACGTAAGAAGGTATGTTTGCATATATTGGATAGCATGTGTGTGTGTGTATTTGCCTAGTTGTGCTTACGGGAGTTGAGCTCTGCTCTTTCGGCCCGCCTCTCATCTGTCAAACAATCAACTGTTACTAACTACTAACTACTTTGTTTCACACACACACACACACACCAGGAAGCAGCCCGTGGCAGCTGTCTAACTCCCAGGTACCTATTTACTGCTAGGCAACAGAGGCATTAGGGTGAAGGAAACTCAGCCCATATGTTTTTTCGGTGGTGCCGGGGGATTGAACCCCGGTCCCTAGGTCCACGAGTCTGCTGTTCACTCAGTCATTACCCACTTGTGTGTGTGTGTGTATCTGTACTTACCTATCTGTGCTTGCAGGTCGAGCATTGACTCTTGGATCCCGCCTTTCCACTATCGTTGTTTACAGCAATGACTCCTGTGTGTGTGTGTGTGTGTGTGTGTGTGTGTGTGTGGGTGTGTGTGTGTGTGTGTGTGTGTGTGTGTGTGTGTGTGGTGTTGTGTGTGTGTGTGTGTACTGTAGTGTGTGTGTGTGTGTGTGTGTGTGTGTGTGTGTGTGTGTGGTACTCACCTATTGTTCTCACCTAATTGTGCTTGCGGGGGTTGAGATCTGGCTCTTTGGTCCCACTTCTCAACTGTCAATCACTGCTGTACAAACAACTTACAAGAGAGTAAGCGGAACTGGCCAACTGGACAAATAGGCAATATTGAAATGGGAAACAGTAGCCCCATGAATTACAGCTGAAAACTAGATACACAGATGAACCGAGGATAAGGAGGATAAGGAGATAAGACGAGATAAGGAGAAATTAGGGAAAGCATTTCCTTTTATACGTCCTAAGTAAATGGAATGAACTTCAAAAAATTGCGATAAGGAAGGCAAAATTAAAAATAGTTTCAAAAAGAAACTATTCAATTTTCTTTGACGGACCGAAACGTCGTCGTCCCTTCACAGTCGACTTGAGAATGGTCCGGACAGAAACGTCGTCGTCACGTCGACTCAGAACAGGACGGAAAAACGTCGTCGTCCTTCACAGTCGACTTGAGAATGTCCAGGACGGACAGAAACGTCGTCGTCCCTTCACAGTCGACTTGAGAATGGTCCAGGAGACAGAAACGTCGTCGTTCACAGCGACTGAGAATGGTCAGGACGGACGAAACGTCGTCGTCCCTCACAGTCGACAGAATGTCGAAACGTCGTCGTCCTTCACTAGTGTGTGGTCTGGTCACTTACTTTAGCCACGTTATTGTGACTCATCGCCTGCATTAAATTGTCTTTTTTCACTGCAGTGAAAAATAGATGGAATGAAAGTTGTTGCATTAACCAAGTGGAGATGGAAAGGCTTGGGAGCTAGCCCGAACCAGTAAACACTTTTTTTCTACCACAGACGTGGCCAGACATTTACAATGCTAACCAGCATATATACATTTTCTTCTGTCCTCCATGGACAGGGTTAGAGATGTGTTAAACATATAGTTCAAGGGTTTATTGAACAATCAACCACTGAAGGTGATTCGGTGCTTTTAAAATGCTAAGCTAACCTACATACGAATACATAGATACACAGATTTACGTATGCCCTACATAAAGTGTTCGATGTGTCTTTTACCAGTAAACATCGCTAGTGAGTATACACACGCCAAAGGAAACTAACTGATTGGGTATTTATCCAATTTCCTCTTCACTAAGTGCTGCCCATGTTGAATATATTCCAGAAATATCATGCAAATGCTAACATCGTCAGAGCGTTTAACACAAAATTCTTTAAAAAAATAATAGGAGTTAATTTCTCTCTATGACGGAGTAAAATAAATGCATAGAACAACATGATTAACATTAACACATGAAATAATACACAAGTTAATATAGAAAATGTTAATTGTTTAAAAAATTACCAACAAATGAATGAATTATAAACATTTGTGCCTAAAAAATCGAGTAATTGTAAAAAAAATTCTCAAATAAACTAGCCATTGGTCTAGTCATTTATTTTTTTTTAATTACCGTAATTAAAATGTATGAATATATCTACAAAGACTGTTTTTTATACAATGGACAAATAACAATTTTTTAAAAACAACTTTCTAAATTTTTTAAAACAATTTTACTTCTAAATTCCTGTTGAGAACATGATAATATCCATGTTACCAGTCAGGTTAAGGCTAGCGCTGGATTGGTGACCATTTCATTAATGTGGAAACCTCGATGAAACCCACTAAAAGGTTTCTTGTCTTCCGACATTGGATTCCAAATTATATGTGAGGTCTACTGGCATGATATAGGATTTGTTATAGGCATGATATATGTCTTCTCATCTGGTATGGAATAAGTGTTCTTCATTGGGAATATATGTATTCTTTACTGGCATGATACATGTGTCTTCTACTCAGATGATATGTGTAGTCTCTACTGGCATGATATATGTGTTCTGTACTGGCAGGATATGTGTTCTTAAAAGCATGATACATGTTTTGTATCATGTCATACTGGCTTGTATGGCTTCCTACTGGCATGATAAATATGTTATCTACTGGCAGGTACTGTTATCATTTCCTTGTTTACTAAGCCTGTGAGGATAGCGGAGCTCAATGACAAAATAAACATGGGTAAATGTTTATTATCTCTGTCTATCTGTCTCTCTCTTTGATACAAAGGTGGGTACAGAAGTAGAATATTTCTGGCTCCTGTAAGCCAAGAACTTTTCCATTCCATAGGTCATTGTAGCCCTTATCCTACTAGTTTCTCCTGAAAACGACAAGGAATGATCTTGCTGGATTCCCAGGACCCTAATTAATGTTGGGTGTATAGGGCGACCGGTTATGGATTGGTCCAATCAATCCTCCCTGGGTTTGGTCACGAGACGAATAGAGTGTGTGTGTGTACAGTGTGTTGTGGTGTGTGTACTCACCAAGATCGAATGCATTTGTGGTGTCCCGTCTTCCCAGTACTCTTTGTCATGAAACGCTTTGAAACTAGTGATGGTTTTGGCCTCCATACTACCCTCTTGCTTAGCTTGTTCCAACCGGCTACCACTATGTGTACACGTGTGTGTACTCATCTAGTTGTGTTTGTGGGAGTTGAGTTTAGCTCTTTGGTCCCGCCTCTCAACCGTCATCTACTGATGTACAAATTTCTGAGCTTCTCGAGCTCTATCATATCTACATTTGAAACTGTGCATGTGTGTGTGTGTGGTATGAGCGTGCATTTGAGTGCAGGTGCGTTTGGGTGTGCGTGCATCTATTCACATAACATTCGATTTTAAATAAAGCTTTTGACCCTATACTTGCGTGCCACAGAACAGTTCTCGTCTAATCAGGACAGGGGACTTGCACAGGGTCCCTGGACTTGACCTTTAACCTCTGTGTCATTACCGTTAAACAAGCGACCACAACAGCCTGCATAAACACACGAAATATTGCCCTATATACCGGATATTAAGCGTTTGTTCTCCATCGTGGCTGGTACGTGATGTCCATAATCTATTAGAATGGACGATCTTCCAGGTTGAAAACGCTGGGGGAGAGGGGAATTGATGGAGAGGGGGGGAGGGGGGTTGGGAAATTGATGGAAGGGAAGGGGTGAGGAGGGTTGTCATGAAGGAGAAGCGTTTTGGCTTAATTCTGTCTAGTAAAGAGAATTAAGGTGGGAAATGCTAAGTCGGTGGGACATTTTTGGCCCATGTTTCTTCGGGGGGGACACACATGGGCCAACACACGCACACAGGTGGACAAGCAGTTGCATATGGGTGCACACATGCAACACGGGTGAACAAGCAATGTTCTCGAGAGTATTAACAGATGCACAGAACACGTGGACAGTGTTTCCATTCGCTATTATATACCACCATCCTCTTTAAATCACATGTCGCTTCCTCGACCCGGAAACTATTCCCGGTGACTGGATAGACTTTGTGCTATTGTCTATTTCCAAAAAAACTTCAAACAAATGAGCCCAGTTATACACGAGAATCGGACTGTATCTCTTGGACCCCGCCTTTCCATTCAGGCGCTGGTAGTCTATTGCAATGTATCAAAACTTGTTTTTTTTCTATCCACAGAAAAATCACATTATCGTGATATGTGAATTATAAAATCCACAGGCGCGTGCATCTGGGAATACCCAACGCATGGGTTCGAATCCTCACTACAGCTCTACGACGAGTCCACGATAAAGCACGACTTGATGTTGGTTCAGGACGGACCTAAACGCCGTCGTTTTCTTTAAGTGATATGTGTCGTGTTGTTATCATATATATAGTGTCAGAGTCGCTTCCTGTTATGTTCTCTCTCTCTTTCACTCTTTCTCACTCTCTGTCACTCTGTCTCTCACTCTCTGTCACTCTCTCACTCTCTCTCCCTCTCTCTCTCTCCATCAAGCCACGCACAAATTCACCATCTCAAATTGATTGTCTTCAATATATCCGAGAATATTAAACAGAACAACGCTTTGCAATGATTGTTCACGAGCGCGCACCCTTCCTGAACATATTTGTTCACTAGCGTGAACAATTCGAGGCAACACTCCTCTCTTGCATACATTAGATATGTACTCCCCAGAGACAGATACCACCAAGGAACAGATACACCCCAGCGACAGATACTCCCCATCAACAGATTAATCAAATGATTAGAGACAGAGTCATGCAGACGATGCAGAGTGCAACCCGTCCTCGCAAATTCATATAGTCAATATTGACTTATTAAATAAGTGCATAGGTGACATACTTAACATAATAGTTTCCCTTGAAAATCTTCATAGAAAACACCGACTTACCTAACTACTTAGTATGTAAGATGCATCTTATTGCTTCGTAATTACAATATTACCTAACTCTACCTATAATAGGTTAAGTAACAATTGTAATTACGAAGCTATAAGATGCTTATTTTAACATACTAAGTAGTTAGGTAAGGTCGGTGTTTTCTATGAAGCTTTTCAAGGGAAACTATTATGTTTAGTATGTCACCTATGCACGTAACCAATAATCAATATTGACTATACGAATTTGCGAGGACAGGTGCAGAGTGACTACAACATTGCAACTGCAACATCAGGCTCTGCCGGCTGGTACAAGAATTCAACCAACTACCAACCCCTTATTTTGATTAAAGGAAGCAGTAGATAAAACACAAGTTCACTTGCT
>WNGS01007182.1:7723677-7749501 GCA_020271785.1 Procambarus virginalis
TTAACATTCAGAAAAAAAACACTTGGTTCTCAAACTCCAAAATTAATGAAACTGAGAATCATGTAACGTTCAAATCAAGATATTTACCAGAGCTCAGCATTGATAATCAGATAGAGGCGGAATATGCTGCCCTGCATTAATATTACAACATTTACTGGACGCAGGAAAGTTACAGTAATGTATAATCATAAAGCAATTAGATTATCAACATAACCAATGTGTTATCAAAGGGTATACCACTGCCAGTAAGTCTGCGGTTACTTCGTCGGGTTGCAATCTGCATTGAATCTTACACCAGGAATAATCCTTAGAATAATGAACTATATTCGAGTAAAGGTGAATATATAAATGCTAGCAACTATAATTGATAATTATTAATTTTTTCATATCAAACTCAGTAATATTAACATATTACGAATGTTAACCACCACAAATATTATTATGCCTGAAACATTATGAGCTTTTCTGGTAAATGTAACTAACATTACTATTTAACATTCTAAACAGATATGGGCCAGGAATAAATCTGATAAGTGTTTTATTTTACGTTTGGTGAAGTCAAGGATAACATCATCACTTCCGCTTCTACTAAGTACATATAGGTATTTTAGTACTCCGAATTTCAAGTGAAGTGAATGTTTATTTCCATATAGAAGTGTATTGACATAATATATATATATATATATATAGCATAATATACTATAGTATATATATATAATATTAGATCAGAGGATAACTATCAGCAGCAATGCCAGGTTGGCGAACATACGAACGGCCTTTAGAAACGTTGGGTAAGGAATCTTTCAGAACATTATATACCACATATGTCAGACCAACCCTGGAGTATGCGGCTCCAGCATGGAGTCCATATCTAGTCAAGCATAAGGACTAAACTTGAGGACTAAACAAAGAAGGAGAAATAGCGAAGGAGGCAGAGGAGGAGGAGTGAGAATAAGTTAGAGGTAATAGAGTAGATGTACAGTGTACCTTTTACAGGGAGAGGAGAGAGGGAGACGGAGAGGAGTAGAGAGGAGAGGATGCCATCATACATATTCAACACACACGCCTCTCACAGCACCTCATATTACAGAACGTCGTAGCCAAGATGGTCAAACATGGCAAGAAAATTACAGTGGAGGAGCTGTACTTGTTTGTAGCGCTCTGCTATATATATGTGTCTCTTTTCTCCACATGTGTCTCTTGCCCACATATTCTGTTTTGAGTCTGTTTATACTTATGGTCTCTTCAATGGGTCAGCAAAAATGCTGCTGTTGATGTTTATGTGAAGTACAGTTGATGCTTCTGCTGCTGTTCGTGATTGGTTGCTTATGCGGTTCCTGTTATGGCTACTGCTACTGTTCCTGTTATTGCTGTTCTTAATGCTGCGTCCGTTGCTGCAACTCTCGCTACTGGTGCTACTGTCCTGCCGCTGTTACTTATCAGTGTTCCTGTGTTTCGATGACACAGCCTCGTCACGGCTACAGATCACAACGGAAAATGCTTCTGTTTTTTTGGTGTTTGCTGGCTTGACGATGCATGTATTTTTTTTTGTCCTAAATATGATGCCGACCCAGAGTGTGTTGTGTATTCTGTTGTAAATGATAAAAGCGTTTGGAAGGTTGTTTTGTGTTGGTTTATTATTGATAATTTTCTAACACACACACCCACGACACACACACATCACATCACACACACCACACACCACACACACACACACACACACACACGTGTGTGTGGCCAGGTAGGTGGCCAGGGCAGGTCGGCATATCTCTGATTATCAGGTGGCAGGGGCCAGGTAGCCTGGTGGATAGCGAGCAGGATTCGTAATTCTGATACGCGGGTTCGATTCCCGCACCCGGCAGAAACAATGGGCAAAGTTTCTTTCACCCTCAATGCCCCTGTTACCTAGCAGTAAATAGGTACCTGGGAGTTAGTCAGCTGTCACGGGCTGCTTCCTGGGGTGTGTGTGTGTGTGTGAGGTGTGAAAAAAAAAGTAGTTAGTGTAGTTAGTAAACAGTTGATTGACAGTTGAGAGGCGGGCCGAAAGAGCAAAGCTCAACCCCCGTAAAATACAACTAAGTGAATATACACACACCAGAAGAATCAAATACAGTACAGGATGAAGGGGAGGCAACTTCCAGCTTCGATAAAAGATAACGACTTAGTAGTGGACATAACAGGAGATCAAACACCAGAGGGCACACATCAGCAGGATAACGAGGCAGCATATGCCATACTGGCAAACGTCCTGTTATCCTTCAGCAACTTGGACAAAAAAAAATTTTCAGGCGGTGTATACATCCATTGTGAGACCCGTTATGAGTATTGTTGCCTCAGCACGAAGCTTCGTTTATAAAGAAAAATGAAACCAAACTTGTAAAAAGTCCAAAAATATGCAACACAGCTGGTTCCGGAGCTAAGGGAACTCTGTTATGAAGAAAGACAGAGGGAACTTCGCCTCCCACACACACACACAAAGAGGCGGGACCAAAGAGCCAAAGCTCAACCCCCGCAAGCACAAATAGGTGAGTACAAATAGGTGAGTACACACACACCACACATACACACACACCACACACACACACCACACACACACACACACACACACACACACACACACACACACACACCATGCATTAGGCTGTGATTGGAATGCACTAGGCAGTGATGTGGTGGAGGCTGACTCCATACACTGTTTCAAGTGTAGCTATGATAGAGCCCAGTAGGCTCAGGAACCTGTACGCCAGTTGATTGACAGTTGAGAGGCGGGACCAAAGAACCAAAGCTCAACCCCCGCAAGCACAAATTGGTGAGTACAAACAGGTGAGTATACACACACACAATGTCTGTGTGTATGTATGTATTGTGTATGTATCACACACATACTCAATTGCCTGGGTAGATAAAGACAGACTATTTAACACAAGGGGCACACGCACTAGGGGACACAGGTGGAAATTGAGTGCCCAAATGAGCACAGAGATATATAAAGATTATTTTACAGTAAAATTAGTTCACAAATGAAATGCTTTAGAAAGTGATGTAAAGGAGGCAGATTCCATTCACCGTTTCAAGTGTAGATATGATAGAGCCAATAGGCTCAGGAACCTGTACACCAGTTGATTGACAGTTGAAAGGCGGGACCAAAGAATCAGAGCTCAACCCCCCGCAAGCACAACTAGAATCATGAACAAACACACGCGCAAACAAAAGCAAAAGAAATTCCGGAATTATCAGGAATTTGGACAAATAAACTATCCGATAACTTTCTACAGCTAATGTGAGACCTTCTCTTTCTCTAATATGCTGCCCAGGTTCGAAACCCTACTTAAAGAAATACAAATAAAAAAATACATATATTAGCATACCTCGTTTCAAGCTAAGGGAAGTGAACCCCACAACACTGGGATTCCAGTAACGATGTTTTCTCTGGAGAGAACTGAGGAAGAAGGTTAAATTTACATGCATTGCCTTTCAGAAGCAAGGTCGAAAGCTAGGACAAGATGCTCTTCTGAAAACACAATGAACTGTGGATCAGGAGACTGTACACACCACACACAACACACACACACACCCACACACACACACAAACACACCACACACACACACACACACACATAAAAATATATAAAGAGGTTTCTCCACATCACACAAAACAGAAGGAGTGGTTCCTGAAAAAAAACATTATTGATAGAAATAGATAGGGGATGATCAAATTTCTGTGACATTCTTCATTGGCCAGAGTCTTAGTTAAAAGAAAAGAGATTGAAGAGAGAGAGAGAGAGGGGAGAGAGAGGAGAGAGAGAGAGAGAGAGGAGAGAGAGAGGAGAGAGAGAGAGAGAGAGAGAGAGGTATAAAACGAGAGATACAGAGAGAAACAGAGATAAAGTCAATCCATTAGCATAATGTCTGCCGCATTAGGGGGCTTCATTACCCATGCTGGCGATCTCACACACACACAGTTTCCTGAACTCATCCTCCTGATGTGGTCATTGTACTGTAAACATTTCTAGATGACAGGACTCCAGGGACCTTCCCAAGATTACTGTTTAACCTTTTGGATGCGTCAAGACAGACTTCACCAAGGACAAGAAGTTGCAATTTACATCAATAAATCTGTTCACATTCAATCTATTGATGTGTCTATCCCTACTATTTTTTTAAATCATTCTTCTAAATTTATACAAATCTCGGAACCTCAATATTGGTCCGATATGAACTCCTCAATTCAATGATACTATTCCCCAACAACTTCCCGATAGACAATCTCAACTCGCTATTAATGTACCTCAACTCACAACACCTTATAATGACCTCAACAAACATCTCATACAAAGGGATTTTGGTGAACTCTGAGCAGTGTTCACCTCGAAAATTTGGTCAGTTTCTCAATACTATTTTCTTCTCTTGATTCTGTCCTAAGTGATCTATCTGCAAGTATATTTCCCTTCAGACCCCTGAGATAAGCTGGCCCACAACCACATATATATATATATATATATATATATATATATATATATATAATATATATTATATTATATATATATATATAATATATATATACATAAATCGTTTTGAGGTAATGGCCCAATTCAGAACTCTATTCAGAACTCTACTAAGTCGTCTGGGAAGTTCTGGAGGCCCTAAACCGGGCCCCCAACAATGGTTTTCTAGCCAAAACGGCTCGGTTTCAGCACCGGTTTGGGTGCTGAAACTTAATTCCTTGACCTTCATATATAACTAAGTAATTAGGTGATATTTCATATCTGATGCGGAATAAACCACATGTGAAAAATAGAGAATACTAAACGCGTTTTCGGCTTATTTCGCCTTCATCAGAACAAAGTAGAATGCTAATGAAAATTATCAAATTCACTCCTATAGCATCATATACAGCATCATCTCGTAGGGAGACAACATCACCAACAACAACAGCTGCTGCCTCACCAACAATATCACCGCTATCACCAACAACAACACCGCTATCACCAACAACAAGATATCTTCTTGCTGTTACTATGTTACTGTCATTTGTATCTTGGAGAGGGGAGGAGACCTCGAGGGAGAAGGGAAGTTCATCTTACTCCAGGAAATGGTGGCAGACTCGGCCCTCCGTCTACCATTTCTCTCTTTAAACACTATTCGCATCCCACAACATTGTATCTATTCGAACACACTTCATAACTCTTTTTTGACCACTTTTCAAGTGTCTATTTAAACACTCTTCATATATCTGTTCGAAGATACTGCATATATAACGATTTTCAAACACTTTTTTATATGCAGACGAGGAGTCACAATAACGTGGCTGAAATATGTTGACCAGACCACAAACAAGAAAGTGAAGGGACGACGACGTTTCGGTCCGTCCTGGACCATTCTGAAGTTGATTGACAATCGACTTGAGAATGGTCCAGGACGGACCGAAACGTCGTCGTCCTTTCACTTTCTAGTGTGTGGTCTGGTCAACACTTTTTATATGATTTCGAATACACATCATATTCCCATTCGAACATGTCACAGATATCATTTCGAACACACTTCCGTTCTTTTCTCACACACTACGAGTCTATTCGAATATTCATAACTATTTTCCGAACAGCTACATTAAGTGAATAATATTATTTTGCCTGTTTTATATATCCCAGTGTATACCACGCTATTTTATATGAACTGTATAGGTGTGTACTCACCTAGTTGTGCTTACGGGGGTTGAGCTCTGGCTCTTTGGTCCCACCTCTTAACTGTCAATCAACTGTGTGTATATCTGGACTCTGCTTGACCTAATGTCTGCTTGTTTCCTAATGTGATACGGGAGCGAATCGATACCTAATGGTATCGATTCGCTCCCGTATCTACATACATGACCACATAACCGGTTGCCTAACAGAGTCTGCTTCTAGATTACTGTTAAGCAAAAACTACACTTGGCTGTTCAACCGGTTTTTAACTCTCGGTTTTCAATGTTCTGCTCGGAAGGAAAAATCGATTTTATCCAAGTTCCTGGTTTTGGACCAACTCTCTTGAGTTCTGTTACCTGATTAACCAGGCTGTGACTCATACGTCAGGCTGCGAGCAGCCGCGTCCAACAGCCTGGTTGATCAGTCCAGCAACCAGGAGGCCTGGTCGATGACCGGGCCGCGGGGACGCTAAGCCCCGGAAGCACCTCAAGGTAACCTCAAGGTAAGGTTCTATAGTTGGTTTAATGATCTAAGACTAAGTAGACAGATAGCTGACAGCGAGATATCAACCTCTATAGTACCCATATATAGTTAACTCATATAAATGAACTATATAAGTTAACTCATGCATGCTAATGTATACTATTTATTTACATCCCTACATTCTGGTTATCACTGAGTATGATTTTCATTGATGGCAGTGTGCTTAATAGGAGTATTATTATACCCTGTGCTAGTGGAGTATGTTACGGAGGTATGAGGTATACTTCATCACGGTATACACCCTGTGTGAGGAGCGAAGTATTTTTCGTTTTTGCATACTGACCGTGTGAGAGGTTTTGCATACTAACTTCGGTCGAGGACAATGAAGTATTTTTATTTTGTTTTGAAACACAATATGACGAAGTATTTGTTGAACTGTGAGCAGTGTAATATATATATATATATATATATATATATATATATATATATATATATATATATATATATATATGTACATATATATATATATATATATATATATATATATATGTTATATATATATATATATATATATATATATATATATATATATATATATATATATATAACTGAAACCTCACACCCCAGAAGTGACCCGAACCCATACTGCCAGGAGCAATGCAACTGGTATTTACAGGACGCCTTAATCCGCTTGACCGTCACTTCCTTTTGTCCGGTCGTGATGGTCAAGCGGATTAAGGCGTCCTGTATATATATATATATATATATATATATATATATATATATATATATATATATATATATATATATATATATATACAGGGTTTAGGGTCTTTCGACTACCAGGTCTTTATCAGTCATTGTGGTGTAATGGTGAAGGTACTCGACACGCTGAAGTGCATGGAACTCCCAGCTGAGTTCGAATCCTTCTGGGGTGAGGAGTATTCTGTTGCATATTGGCTTGGGGACCATTCAAGATTACCCATCACCGTTGGTGTGTCAGTTCATCGATGCTCGTCCACAAATAATCCAGATGAGAATACGAGGGGACCCGAAGGGAAGGTCCCCTGGTCCAAAGGAAAGGTCCCCTGGTCCGAAGGGAAGGTCCCCTGGTCCAAAGGGAAGGTCCCCTGGTCCGAAGGGAAGGTCCCCTGGTCCAAAGGGAGGGGACCAGGCTTGGAAAGGTGATAGCAGGATCATTTGGTTCCTGCTATCAATATAGCAGGAAAATTATCTTCTTAATTACACACAATGTGCGTAATCAAGAACAGAATTGACCGAAAATAGGCGTAGGTATTGAAAAAACTGAACCATGAAATAGCAGACGTAAATTCAGCATTAGCATGGAGAGGTATAGGCAAGGACAAGGACAACAAGAACATGTTCACCCAAGGACCAGAGGGAGCAAGAACAGTTTCACCCAAGAAACAAAAACAGCAAGAACAGGTTCACCCAACAAACAAAAGCAGCAAAAACAGTTTCAACCAACAAATAAAAACAGCAAAAACAGTTTCAACCAACAAACAAAAACAGCAAAAACAGTTTCACCCAACAAACAAAAACAGCAAGAACAGTTTCACCCAAGAACCAAAGTCAGCAAGAACAGAAGTAAGAAAGGTTAGAAGTAAAAAAAAGATAGAAGTTAGCGAGACCATTTAAGTCTCTTCCTTAATATTTTCCTATATATCTCTTTTTCCTTTTTCCAGCCAACAATGACAGTTTCCCGAGCTGAGGCAAATGGCTAACAACCTTCCCCTTGACTGCTGCTGAGGACCTGAAATAATTAATATTGCAATGGCTGGATATGCAAATTAATTCTCCATGTTTCAACTTATGTCTACTTAAAGTAATTTTACAGAGTGTTATTAGTGATATTGAGTCACATGGGAAACTCCAAACAAATTTTAGGAGTGATTTTCATTTCATCTCCCTCAGATGGGTTAAAAAAAAGAATGGGGAGATACTGGATTGGATGTTTTTAATTTGGGTTTTTCAAATTAGTGGGCTGCTCTCGCCGTTAATGAGTTTCAGAGGAGTGGCAACCATGAATCGAGGTTGACATGGTCATGGTGGTGGAGGGGGAGGAGAACCGGACACATAAAAACACGCAAAACCACACAAAACGCTACACGACTGCTTCACTTGTTCTTAAAATTCACTTGTTCTTATGAATCACTTGTTTTTCTCATTCAGGTATTTATCAGCTTCTCTTTTCACCAAACTCTCTCAAACACACACGTGTGTGCACGCACACACGAACTCGCACATGCACGCACACGCGAACTCGCACATGCACGCACACACAATTAAGTGAGTACAAATACACAAATTTATAATTCATTGTGTTTTCTGCTTCTCAGGTTCGTATTTCAATATTAAAAATATTCATTGAGGGATATATATATATATATATATATATATATATATATATATATATATATATATATATATATATATATATATATATATATATATATATATATATATATATATATATATATATATACTCTTATCCACGTCCAATACACTAATATTGCAATCCACGAAGTCGTGGGTAATAGAGAACACTTTGATAATTTGGGATTCGAACTTTGATCTGTAAAATATTTTTCCGCCATTCTACCAACCAGTCTCTGATGTTCTCAATAAAGAAAGTTTCAGAAATAAGCAAACTACACCTAAATTACTTTTACAAATTCCTCTTCCACTTTCTCATACAATCCTTTCCTTCCTTTCACAATCGCTCCCTTACACAATCGTATCCTTACTCACACAATCGCTTATATATTCACTCAGGTTTAAATGTTAATATTAAATGATAAAATGATATTGAACTCATTGCATTAAATGAATAATAGATCAAAAGGCGGGGCTTTGGAGTTGACATTCAACCCTGCAAGCAACTCTTGGTGAGTCTCTCTAGACAAGCACGTACTCACGCTGGGGAACACTGTCCAGTGACGCTAATCAATCAAGCCTTCACTCCTGGCCTCACCAATACCAACTTGTTCCACCAGATGGCATTCAACATCAACTTCAATCAGGGGGTTTTAAAGTTTGGTCTTAGTTCGAATCCTCTGCTCCTCTCCGCTCCAATAATTACCAACCAATCCAACCTCCACGAAGACAAATATTAATTCTAAAACAGCGTTTACCATCGTCAAAATAAAACACACAATCCCCCCCCTCGTTCTGCCTCTTATGTGACCTATTACCAAGAGCCCTACAAAAAAAATGAAGCAGAAAGATTTATCAAACACTTGTCGAGTGATTGTCAATGTTATACCGGAAAGGAGAGTGTGTTGGCTGACAGATTTACCAGGTGGGAATAATTCTGGATGACAGAGTTCGTTCGGGGGGAGCCTGTGACAGCAGTGACCCCAGAGAGAGGGGTGTAAAATGCAGCCAAACTCATCAGCAGCTGACGTGCTTACCTGCATTTTTATCATGGTCGCTTGATTTACCTGCTGTACCTGGAGTACGGGATGGAAAAGGATAGAGCGAAGGAAGGCCATCGATAAGGAGGGAGAGGAGGACAAAGGTCAGGATGGGAAAGTGAGGAAGAAACAGCAGCGAGCACAAGAGAGGGTCTGTAAGGAAAGAAGACTTCCTTACTTCTTCTCCAGTGAAAGAAGACTTCTTTACTTCTCCTCCAGTGAAAGAAGACTTCTTACTTCTTCTCCAGTGAAAGAAGACTTACTTCTTCTCCAGTGAAAGAAGACGTAAAGAAGAGTAAACCGAAAGGCGTAGAAGGAAAACGAGTGAAAGATAATGTAATAAAAGAGAAGAGAGGGAAAACGATGATATAAGAGGTACAAAGAGACGAAATATAATTGAGAATATAGAAACGTGTAAAGATTGTCAAAGAAATGCTGGAATATAGAGCTAAAGAGCAATATAATTCGCCATCAACAGCAAATGAAAAAAAAAATAGCAAAAGTTTACCACCTTTTTCTATTGTTAACTCATAACACAAAATAGAAAAACAATGTGACAATAATTTAATTTCATACTAATTTCATTAAATTTTTGCTCTGCTAAACCATTAGGTTAAGAGAGGCTCTAAATGTTTTCACAGAGAAGAACATATCGAGGGTATGGAATACTTAATCACAGAATACCAAATACAGAACACAGCTTCTGGTGTTCTGTATTTACAATATGCTGCACTTCTCTATTGATATTACAATTAAGTTGATATATCAGCCGTGAAGAACATAATGTTCACATTTTTGAAGAACAAAGGACAAGAGGAAAATTATAACTGTACTAAGCCTCGAGTTCCATTACATTTTAAATAATAAGTTAAGTGCTGGTGTTATACAGTTAGTTCAGTACAGACTCCTATAAAGTCTGAAAAGGGAGCTTCATTGTCCATAGAGTTCCCACAAAATATTTTCAAGCTGTTATATCGATGTTGAATCAACGTTATTAACTGATGTGTTGTTAGTGCATGACGTCAGATATAAACAAACCACGTTCCACTTTTGATACGAGCTGCGGAACGTTCCACGTTCCCCATGCTTAGCAAAGCTTGGTACAGCTTGACAAAGCTTGGTACAGCTTGGCAAAGCATGGTACAGCTTGGCAAAGCATGGTACTGCTTGACAAAGCTTGGTACAGCTTGACAAAGCCTGGTACAGCTTGGCAAAGCATGGTACAGCTTGGCAAAGCATGGTACAGCTTGGCAAAGCATGGTACTGCTTGACAAAGCTTGGTACAGCTTGGCAAAGCTTGGTACAGCTTGGCAAAGCTTGGTACAGCTTGGCAAAGTTTGGTACAGCTTGGCAGAGCTTGGTACAGCTTGGCAAAGCTTGATACAGCTTGGCACAGCTTGGTAAACCTTAGCAAAGCTAGGTACAGCTTGGCAAAGCTTGGTACAGGCTGGTATAAGCTGTCAGGCACCATTAATTTGGGAATATAAAATGTCGAGAGTATCAAACACAAGAATTGTGTTCGACAATTCTCCCTTCTGAGGCCATCGTGAGAATGAGCTCCCAGAGGGAGGCACTTTTCGTCCACCTTGAAACTCGATTCTATCGGATTTCATTTTGGCTGACCCTGAGCACCAATAAGAAATAAGGAATCACCCTAAGCCTCAATTTAATTGGCGTGCGTGTAGAGTAGGTAGACCAGGTGAGGTGTTCGAGAATTATTTGGTGTTAGCTGTGATAGAGTGAGACAATGAAGTGTGAGAGAGTAGTGAGAGTGATAGAATCATGAGTGAAGTGAGTTAGTATGACTGAATAGTGAGGTTTGAGGTTAGTAGGGAATGGGATTGAGGGGTCGTTGGTGTGAAACGACAAACCTCTGGCACGACAATATCCTCAACCCCCATCCCACCTGGCCATCACCTCCATTAATCCCCCCTTCCCAACCCCCTCCCCCGTTGATCGGCGTGACAGTAACGGCAGTAAAGGAGAAAAACGTGAGGTCCAAGAGTCCTGCGGGCCATTAGGCACTGGGGGGCAGTCCTGCCCTCTAGCATGGTCTCCCTCCCACCCTGCAAGAGTTCACAAAACTCCTCCAACAGCAGCGTGATTTTGCAACACCGTAGAGTCAACTAGATTTCATTTACCTGGGTTGCAAGGGTCTCGAACCCTGGACTCTACGTGTGTGTGACGTTGAGCCTCTGTCAAACTGGGCTATGAGCTATTTATTGACATCTAGATTTATTTAAATAAATAGATTTATTTCATATTTTTAAATCTTGATTTCTCACTACACCGTAGTGAAGAAGTAATATGAAATTGTTGTCTATCTTCAAGAAGCTTAAGAATTCACAATTTTGGAGAAAAGGAACTTTGATTATCACAAAAAAACGTGATTTTCCTACATAATGGAGATGAAATTACATATGTTAATAGCTCCTACACACAGGATGCTCCGAGTATATAACCCATATGTGTGTAGTATGGGCTACATATCTCAGTACGAAGCCCATATGTGTGTGTAGTATGGGGTACATATCTCAGTATGTAGCCCATATGTGTGTAGTATGGGCTACACAACTATGTGAAGTCCAAACTGAAGCCCATTCCCCTATAATGAAAGTATTTATGGTAATAATTTGGACAAAAATGCCAATATGAAGTGATGAACGAAGATATATGTATAATATGAATGAAGATATATGAATATATGAATACAATATGAAGATACCATAAAAAATAGACTTGTGTAGTGCTGAATTTGGTCAAGTGGAAAACCTTTTAACCAAACATCTGCTAGAAATCCTAGGCCTGAAACACGCTACATTAGGTCAAATACAATAGATATGAGTGCAATATCAGGCCCAGGTATATTTAGGTTTAACCTTTCAGCCTTTTTCGGGTTAATAAATAATTAAAAGGATACAAAGTTAATTGATGGTGGTGCGTCACTATACGTTGCTAAGCAAATAGTCACTATAAGTACTGTCATTTTACGAAGCTGAGTTGCCTTATAGAGACTGACGAGGGAGATCTACACTACACCTCAACCAGAACACAGTTTGAACATATTTTATAGATTTGATAGAGATCTTGAGATTATCTTGAGATGATTTCGGGGCTTTAGTGTCCCGCGGTCCGGTCCTCGACCAGGCCTCCATCCCCAGGAAGCAACCCGTGACAGCTGACTAACACCCAGATACCTATTTTACTGCTAGGTAACAGGGGCATAGGGTGAAAGAAACTCTGCCCATTGTTTCTCGCCGGCGCCTGGGATCGAACCCAGGACCACAGGATCACAAGCCCTGCGTGCTGTCCGCTCGGCCGACCGGCTCCCTATGGCCGATATGCTCTAGAACCTGTACACCAGTTGATTGACAGTTGAGAGGCGGGACCAAAGAGCCAGAGCTCAACCCCTGCAAGGACAACTAGGTGAATACCGTGTACTCTGCCCTGATATCTCAGCTCTTGAAAGGACAATAACCAAATACCCTTCCAGGACAATAGCTAAAATGTGTTCTGGGACCTCTTTCAAGAGAGGAACTTTTCAAGGTAAACAAACAGGGATTTCTTCCAAAACAGTACACAGGATTTCTTCCAAAACAGTACACAGGATTTCTTCCAGGTGATCTCTTCCTGTTCTTGAACAAAACCCTTTTCCAGGACACCAGAACATGTTCGAAGGTATTAACCAAGCCACACACTAGAAGCTGAAGGGACGACGACGTTTCGGTCCGTCCTGGACCATTCTCAAGTCGATTGTGAAAGTATAGAAAGAAAGAAAGTTACAATCGACTTGAGAATGGTCCAGGACGGACCGAAACGTCGTCGTCCCTTCACCTTCTAGTGTGTGGTCTGGTCAACATACTTTAGCCACGTTATTGTGACTCATCGCCTGCATATTAACCAAGATCTTTTCCAGAACAGTAGCCAATAGGAACAGTGAACGAATATTGCCCAAAATAGCAACATTTGACCACATTTGATAAATTTTGTGTCATGTTCCTTTTATTAAAAAATCTAAGATTTAGTTTGAAGTTTCCACAGCTGCTCGTGAAGGGAGGTGTAGCAGGGTATACCGAGGGAATACACAGGAAAGTTTACAGGGAAGGGTGAGAGGGGGACATAGGGTGCTCACCCCTCTCACACAAGAGGGGGGTGAGAAGGGACATAGGATGCTCATGGCAGGTACGGGGAGAGAGGGGGAATATGATGGACGCCATTCTAAACTTTATCAGTAAAATCTAAACCGAGGAAATCCTCTGGACTTTGAAAGAGACGTTCGGGAACCTGTGCAGGTCGCTTGTACACACAACATAGAGTAAATTAGAATATATAGAGACAGAGAGAACAATGTAGTTTTACGTCGTCGAACAAGCGCTGTGTACTTGCTATTCCAACAGGCGCTGAGTGGTGTTAATAAAATTAGAATAGAGAAAAAGTGGCAATCCTGTAAGTTGTATTGGCATGCACTGTGTTAGCTGTACCCTCTCTAGGGATGACATGACTCCTTTTACCCCCAACCCATAAGTTGACGTAATATCTGCTTTCATGTCTTCCAAAAAAAGGCAAACTTCCCTTTTTAACATGTCTTAACCCCTCCCATCTGACGTACCACTACCCTAAGATGACATGACAGTTCCTTAAGTCGAAGCAGCAGCTTCCTAATATGTCACTTCTATCTTCCCTAAAGGTGACATGATCCTTTCATTACATGATATCGCACCTTCCTGAGGTGCCATGCCACCTCGCTGAGATGGCATGGCATCTTTCCTGAGATGATTTAAGGAAAGGAAACCTTTCTCCTCATCATTTCTTCGTTAATCATCTTGCCTATTCATCTTCAGAATCTTGTTATTTATAGTTTATTGTAATTCCTCGTCTGTCATTGTCCGACTTGTTAGGTTGCATTTCCTTAATATTTATTTGAAAACCTTCGTTTTAAGTTTAGCAATAAACATGTTGCAGATCTCAGCATAGCTTTAAGATTTGCTTTAAATTTCTAGAGGTGGTGGTTATATGCTTTTATAGGCTATATTTAAGTAGCTTTATATATAGTCACTTTGTGTAGACTTGCCTGTCTCATTCCTCGAGTATTAATACCATATTAACCCTCTTCTAACCCTCTGGTAAGTCGCCACTTTTTAGCAAAATAATATATATTTATCCAGGAGTGTAATTAGCATAGCCTTGAGTTGCTGCCGTTCAATGTATCGCCCTTAATGAGGCTAGAGGGTAGGACTAGGCCTATCCAGAAACAGTCTTCCTTTCACGCTGTCCTCATTTCCCGGCTCTTAGGGAATAATACCCAAATACTCCTCCAGAAAAATAAACAGGACCTCTTCCAGGATAATTTTTATGCACGTTTTCCGGAACAATATACAGCACCTCATTCAGAACTATTTTCAAAACAAAATCCCAGACCTCTTGCGGGACATTTCCCAGGACCTTTTCCAGTATAATTCACAGGACCTTTTCCAGTACAATCCACAGGACCTCATCATCTGCCTCTTTCAGTACAACAACCAGTAGAAATGATGAAAGTTTTTTTTTCCAAAAAGATCAATATTTGGCTCATTTTGGGTTATCTGGTATCATGTTTATTTGATTACTTCATCACCAGTTCGTGGGGTGTACAAGGTACATATGAGAATGTGAGGTAATTGAGGTAGATTGTGAGGGAAACACATGTGAGGTAGGGATAGAGGGGATGCACATATAGGAGGGTGTGAGGGAGAAGCACATAGGAGACGCCACTCTAAACTTTTTCACTAAAACCTAAACCGGAAAGTTCTTCGTTACTTTGGAAGAGATGAACGGAAAACTTAGGCAAGACACTGCAGAGTATTGGACAGAGCAGATTAGATTAGTTAAAAAGTTATATCTTCTGATCTGAAGTGGCAATCCTTGGCATAATGTCTGCCTTTCAAGCTGCCTTGCCATCATTCTAAGATGATATGGTGCCTTTCAACGTGACTTGCCATCATTCTAAGATGATTTGGTGCCTCTCAAATTGACTTGCCATCATTCTAAGATAATATGGTGCCTCTCAAACTGACTTGCCATCATTCTAAGATGATATGGTGCCTCTTAAATTGACTTGCCATCATTCTAAGATGATATGGTGCCTCTCAAACTGACTTGCCATCATTCTAAGATGATATGCACTCCCTTAAGTCATTCTGCCTCCTTCCTAATATATGGTACCCCTTCCCCCCATCCATAAAGGGGCCCATCAACGTGTGTCCCTTCCTTAGATGATATGGAATCTTCTTAAGATGATATGGTACCTTATGTTACCTTTCAGACAAGATATGGCACTCTCCTGAGGTAATATGGCACTTTCCTGATTTTTTTAGGAATATTCTTGCGCAGGCACTATGCCTCTGGCTGGCCCACTGGTGCTCGTTTCTGTATTAAGTGATGTATGAGTATTTATGACTCGTATGTTAGCTTCAGTATGATTATGTCTAATATGTTTAAACAACTTCTTCTGCTCTGTTGAATCTCTGTTTAAATATTATTTGTTTTGTGACTCTGCAATGTGTTAGGTAATGTTCTAGTGGTCTGTCGGGCATGTCTGTTGACACTGCTGACGTTTCCTCTCATCTCCTGGAATATGTAAGTCTATTTCTCATGGTGTATCCAACCCTCATGCAGTGAAAATTCGTTTTTCCATTGCTCCCTTTCATGAAAATATGTTGTTTGTGTGTACTCACCTATTTGTGCTTGCGGGGGTTGAGCTTTGGCTCTTTTGGTCTTTGGCTCTTTGTGTGTGTGGATGTGTGTGTGTGTGTGGATGTGTGTGAATGTGTGTGGATGTGTGTGTGTGTGTGTGTGTGTGTGTGTGTGTGTGTGTGTGTGTGTGTGTGTGTGTGTGTGTAAGCTAACAGCAGCAGATAATTAATAGAGGATTGTGCTGAACCTCCAGGCAATCTTTTTCACTTACTGTTTTCATCTCTATCTCTCACTCTCTCTCTCTCTCACTCTCTCTCTCTCCTCGTATTCTTTCACGCACTTACTTTTCCGCCAGCTGCATCTCGAGCCAAAATGCCTCATATATCCAGCTCATTTAGCTGAGTAGGAGGCCTGGGACACGGCAAGCCAAGTCAAACAATCTTCCAATCAGATTAGAGCCTCAAACCATGCGAATCATAATCATCTATCAGCCGAGTGCTCTATATGAGTGCGCGATTGGCAGGCCCGTGATGCAAATGCGTGAAGCTGATGGAAAAAAGTGCGTATTTTTAATTCGTAATTACGTCCGATTCCTTATCTAGATCTGTCAAAGCTGTTGATAAGGGGTCGTCAAGCTTCAGATGACCTTTGAAATATCTTCCCTACACTGTCTAACGCATAGTTAAAAACACACTTTTATCCTTTTGAGGTATAAGCAATGAGAAAATAACCCTATTTTCCTAGGGGCGAAAATTGTGTTTGGGAGTAAATTAATAATGCCATAAGAAAACTCTACGGAAACAGAACCCAGGTTTTACTTACTCTTCGAACTCAGAGCAGGTGACACAGGTTATCTTGAGGTTATCTTGAGATGATTTCGGGGCTTTTTAGTGTCCCCGCGGCCCGATCCTCGACCAGGCCTCCACTCCCAGGAAGCAGCCCGTGATAGCTGACTAACACCCAGGTACCTATTTTACTGCTAGGTAACAGGGGCATAGCGTGAAAGAAACTCTACACACACAGAGTGACACAGCGGAAGAGTGAGACACAGAGAGTCAGACAAGATACATAGAAGGCCTATGACTGCTGTGGGTACTCACCGGAAAGTATCTGTGGCTATTTGATGCTTAATATATATAAGGCGTTATTCTAGTTTGTGAAATCTTGTATTATCCTGAAATATATTTTAAGCAGAGATGAAGATATCTGATCTTGGAACAAAGAAGATTTGTAGTCGCTTTTACTAGTAAGTTAAATGGCTATTTTATGTTTTGTTTGGGAGAATTAAAAGTCTCCAATAGAGAAGATTATTTCGAAAGATATTTGAAGAACGCTGTACTTGAGTGCATGAACTTTGAAACGTGCACAGATGAACCACGCTCATTGAACAGAAGAACATAAGAACATAGGTAACTACAGAAGGCCTATTGGCCCATACGAGGCAGCTCCTATTTATAACCACTCAATAACCATTGATTAGTTTATTAATGAGTTGACTCAGCTGCAGACATGATGATACTCTTTCATTGAATTTACTTGTTAACAAGGTAAGTAGACTATTATCCTGGGCGATAGGATGACCTGTTAAGTGTTTTTTTAGTGTAGATAAGTAAAATACTTATAATATTTAACATGAAATGCTATAGGCAGTTATTCATAAGAATATAGTCTTTTTCTTCCTCCCCCTCCATTTTTTTCATAATTATCTCTCTTACTATTCTCTCTTTTTTCTGTTGACCAGAAAATTCTCTTTTTTCTCTCTCCCTCTTCCTCAAATTCCAAGACACACGTGGTCCCTCTCTTTCCCATCTCCTCCCGCCTCTTCCGGTTCCCCTCCACCGTCCAGCTCAGCTCTAGACTCTGGCTGTAGTGATGTAATGAACGACATTGACGGTCATAACAGCTAATACTCGACATAACGAGGCTCAGCCGAGTGCCTTGAAGCCAGAGACCGGTTTCACAACCGCCGAACTGCCATAGAGGTAACCCCCAAGGGAAATTGTAAGGCTCTTAAATCCTTTAACGAAAGATTTAATTCGGTCAATACAACCTATGATTCTTGTTTTGACTGTCAAAACTCCGTGCAGTAAAAGTTTCACTCTGGCAATGAACAATAACAAAATATAGCTTCCCCATTCACGGTGGAATATAAGGGAAATAAGTGACCAATCGCGTAAGTTGCATCAGATCATATCCAAACCCAGAAGAAAGAGGATTCAAAATGAAGAACAGAAGATGAACAGATCCATGGTGTTGAAACAGGCAAAAGAGGCTGTATGCACAACAATCCCATCAACGTCCATATCCTCCGAAGAAATCCAGCAACACTAATTCAGTTACCAATATTGGACTAATTAGTTCAAAAACCATTACACAATCTGAGTGTTGATCGTGATATAATAGGTCTATCAAACTCACCCATATACAACACACAATATGCAAAGGACGAATATTTTTCACCATACAAGTCCTAAAGTCAACAATTTCTGAATCTCTCGCAAAAGTTCATATTAAAGATTCCATAGACAGTGACATCTGGATAGCAAAATAAAAAATGTATATAATTTTGATTCAGTATGCTAGTCAAATGGAGAGGGCCTGAATATTCAGGAGGAAAATGTATAAACAGAAATCTTAAACTCTATATATGAGTGGATGAAAGTACTTGGAAACAGGCTGGAGTATAAAAGACTTAATAATGTTCTTAAAGTAAATATTTCTAGATGCAACGTTGAGAAATTTTGAAATAGATTTTGAAATAGAATGTTATTTCGATATTATAACAAATCGTGCACCAGCCATTTTCTTCATTTAAAACTTCAATCTGCCAAATTTTAGATAAATAATAACAGGAAACAACAATAAATTGTGAATCCAAAGGAATTTAACCAACAACAGGTCACAGATCTCCACAGCATATTCTTATTTTGTTGACCAGACCGCACACTAGAAGGTGAAGAGACGACGACGTTTCGGTCCGTCCTGGACCATTCTCAAGTCGATTGAGACTCATCGACCTGTATGTATGTACGGCGATGTGACTCATCGCCTCCACAGCATATTCTTAAACTGATTCGCATAAACTGCTGACAACAGAACCATCTAAGAACGAAAATAAGATGTATGTGATCCTCACGAACAATGAAGAAATATTCAGAACATTATTATCACATTTACTACATACTGAGAGCACAAAAAACAAATTAAAACAAATACTAAAACACATAAAACGGCCAAACTAAACAAACAAACAAAGGCTGTATACAAAATATAGAGTCAACAGTAGAGCATAAACAGGGAAAACAAAAGCCAAAAACCAAAAAAACAAAAAATATCAATATTAACTCTCCTACACAAGGAATAACCTAACCTAACCTAACCTAACGTAACCTACACTAGTAATAAAACAATAAACCTCTGAAGTATGCAAAATCTGCTAAGAAAAATATTCCTTCCGGAAAACCAAATACAGGACATAAAAAAAATGGAGAAAGACATTACAAAAGAAGGAAGCGAATAACGAAGTAATGAGATTAGAGAAATTGACATGAAGACAAAATTCTCTTACTAAACAGAAAAAAATTGAAATGAAACAGAATGCTAGACGTGAGATTGGGAAAAATTCAAAATACCATTTCACACAAAAAAACTTACACCAGCATTAGACTTATACATACAAGAACAGGTTAATACACAAACGAAAACAAAAGAATATAAACAGGAAAGAAGAGGATGAGGCTACAAATCCACCAGGGCCGTGGCGAGGATTCGAACCTACGTCTGTGAGTATCCCAGATGCTGCCTTAATCAACTGAGCTACGACATGGTCAAAAGAGTTGAAACTGAAGTTCTACTGAACTAACTGGATCCTGCAGCCTCTCCGAGACACAAACCAGGGTTTTACACAACTCCCCCCTGCACCCCAGCTATGTCAATAGGCCGTTCTCCTTCTTCGCCCTTACATCATTACACACAGAAATCACACACAGGATGAAGCTACGTTTATAAACCCCGAGAGACAACATAAAAGTTGAACACCCATATAACATTTTCTTGAACGAAATCTAAAATAAAAACCGTTCAATAAATATTATCTCAAACACATTAGACTTTTAAAAGTCTCAAAAAAGTGATTACACGCCAAACCTTCAGACTTCAGCCTTTTGGAACACAATACTAATAAGAGAAAAAGTACCAATATTATATACTTCAGCGCCGAGGAGAGGGGGGGGGGACCTGCTGCCTGGGTAACAGCTTCTTCCCCGAATCAACCTACCCTGGCTTTGCGTCCTGGTGAAGCCACTCCAGACCAGGCCGACACCAGAGCGCAGTTCCATAGTCTCCTGTGACTGATGGATGCCTGCTACTTTATACTCGTAGTGAGCCAGAGGCATTTAGAACAGCAAACACAGCCATGTTCCAAAAAGGAGACAGTATACCATTGGTGAAAAGGTACAGGCCAATTCCACTCACATCTCACCCAAAATGGTTTTAGGAAAAGGAAGCAATAAAATTATTTATTGGCAGGAGAAGTGTGGGTAAATAGTAGAGAAGTTTGGCCTGAAAATACTTTCACCTTTAAGGCACACAACACAAACAGGAATATTAACAAACAAATCAGACAATACAAATTTACGTGTGTGTACAACAACAGTTGCTATTGTTTGTACTCATACATGGATGAATAGAGAAAACCGTAAAATATCACCTGAGTAACAAATTTAAAATTTACAATTAACAGGTTTACAAGTGGATGAATGGACATAACAAAGGGGATATTAAAAGGGTATTAAAAGTATCAACACAAGACAGAACACGAAACAATGAGTATCAAGTGAATAAGTTTAGATTTAGGAAAGACTTGGGTTAATGCTGGTTCAGTAACAGGGTTGTTGATTTGTGGAACAAAATACCGCATAACGTGGTCGAGGTGGAGTCCCTCGATTGTTTCAAGCGCGGGTTGGACATGTATATGAGTGGGATTGGGTGGTTATAAATAGGAGCTGCCTCGTATGGGCCAATAGGCACTCTGCAGTTACCTTTGTTCTTATGTTCTTATGTTAAATACCCCAGGACCTGACAAAGCCTTTCCTTCGGGCTCCTATTAGAATGCAAAGAAGGGCTAAGTGGGCCATTTACGTTCATATTTCTTAAATAATTTAGTTCGAACAAAGTTCCGCAATCGCAGAGGTGCAAAGTTTTGTGGCAATATTTAAGAAGGAGAATAGATCAAATTAGCTTAATGTCTATTGTTAGAATCGATAATCTCAAAATCCATTGGTCAACATCTTGAAAATATAGATTAATACATCATTTAAAACATAGTTAAACAAATGGCCGATCATGATTGAAAAGTTTCCTTTCATTTTATTCTAAAATATTCGAGTCAGTTGAAAGTGGAAAGGATTGGGACGTTGTGTACCTTAACTTTAGCAAAGCTTTTGATGCTGTGATTCACAAAGATGGATTATAAAGATTGAGGTTCACGGTATTTTGGTACTATCTGAAATTGGTTGGGAAACAAAAAATTAGTATCAATGGAATTAAGTCAGATTAGGATACGGTTGTATGTTGAGATTGCCCCATGTGTCGTGTCCTGTGAACTCTGTTGCAAAAATCATTTGCTGTTGCAAGCGATTTACATTCAGGATTGGGTAGCAGTATTACACAATTTGCAAATGATAAAAAAGATATTCAGAAAAGGACTCAAAAATATTTCAAGAGTATCTTGATCTTGAACTGGACGAATGATTAGTAGATGTTGTTTAATGCTGAAAAATACTGGGATTCGAGGCATGAAAATGATAATTACAGAATATGAGATACAGAATACAGAATTTACAGAAGTTACATAACTTGAGATAGAGTTACAGAAGTTACAGAATATGAGAGAGATAGTGATGATGCAGACGAGGAGTCACAATAACGTGGCTGAAATATGTTGACAAAACCACACACTAGAAAGTGAAGGGACGACGACGTTTCGGTCCGTCCTGGACCATTCTCAAGTCGATTGTGATCATCTTCCCTTCACTTTCTAGTGTGTGGTCTGGTCAATAGATAGTGACGATTTTGCGAAGTCTGATTACGAAAAAGTGCTGTGGGTCGGAATTAATAAGAATTTCAAATAAAAACGCAATTCATAAATGAACAGAAAGGAACAAATTAGGATACTGGAATTTACTTTTAGAAGCGTTAGCAACATAACAATTAATGTTACTCTTCAGCTATATCATAAAATTGTTACTTTTACGGTTATTCAGTAAACTCTTGGTCGTCATTCCGAAGAATAGACAGAAAATCACTTGATCGCGTTCAACAAAATATGACAAAGTGAATCATAAGAATTAGAAGCCTTCCAAATGAACAGAGATGGAGAAACCTTAATTTACATTCTAATGAAAGACGAAGATTTAGCGATGGAATGATTGAATAGTTAGAGTGGATGAATGGATATAACATAAGAACATAAGAACAAAGAACATTTTAAAAGCCCTATTGACCTTCTAGATACGAGGCAGCTCCAGTTTACATTCACCCAAACTCATTGTCATATATATATATATATATATATATATATATATATATATATATTATATATATATATATATATATATATATATATATATGATGAGTTTGGGTACATAGGAATAAGAGTTGCCTCGAATGGATCAATAAGCCTTCTGCTGTTCCTTTAATTTAAATGTTTTTACTGTCATGAGCAAATTCTAAGCTTTTTATTTTAGAAAATCCAATCTACACAATAACTATTTAGAGTACGAAACTCATAAAAAAATATGGATAACGAGGTAGGATGTTATAGATAATAGAAGCAGTAGGCTAGAGAAAGATGAAGACACAATCAAGGACTTGATCAAAAGAGAGAGAGAGAGAGAGAGATGAGAGGAGAGAGAGAGAGAGAGAGAGAGAGAGAGAGAGAGAGAGAGAGAGAGAGAGAGAGAGAGAGAGAGAGAGAGAGAGAGAGAGAGAGAGAGGCATGCACTTAAACGAAATAAAAGAACAGACCGAAAAGGAGAAAAAGAACAGTGGGAAAAGATGTAGCAAAAATTCTTTACACGTCTCATCTAAGTAGGTTGGCAGGCCACTCCAGGAAGCAGAGACCAAAGGGAAAGGAAGATCTCTTCATCCCTAACCCAACATCTCTCACCATCACCACCCACCTACGTCACCAAGCATAACACATCATCACCATCCTGTAACTTCACACACACACACTACAATCACTGACACTAATAACGATCGTATTCTCACCATTCATCACAATCAGCTCTCATAACCAGTCATTATAATACTAATACGTACACCTACACCATATTGCCTACAGCATAACACACCACACCTACACCATATTGCCTACACACCACGTTGGCTCAGAGTATATCTATCTGGGTTTACCCTAAACTTGGCTCTGGTTTCCATGTACAGATGCACACAACTCTTCAACTCTAGTGGTAAATGGTTTGGTCTAATGGTAAACAATGGTTACTTGTGGGTCATAGCATACGCAAAACAACCTCATCCAGCCTTACCCACTAGTAAAACTACCCATCAGTATTGCCCATCAATTCTCCCTTTCTTACCCTATTGTATTTATCAACTCTAAGTACAGACGAGGAGTCACAATAACGTGGCTGAAATATGTTGACCAAACCACACACTAGAAAGTGAAAGGACGACGACGTTTCGACTTGAGAATGGTCCAGGACGGACCGAAACGTCGTCGTCCCGTCTAGTGTGTGGTCTGGTTAACATATCACCTCTTAACTAACGTAATCCAGAAATGGTTTCCCCATCTCCGATAACACCCATTCCCCACTACCTATCAACATTACCCTTCCACTACACACAGATAAAATCGTAGCTCAGTCGATTAAGGTAGCGTCTGGGATCCTCTCGGACGTAAGTTCGAATCCTCGTCACGGCCCTTTTGTGGATTTGCATGCCCTTCCACTACCACACTTCCCTTGCGGTTAGAAAACACCTTGTTGTTGCGGAACTACATGCTCCAACTACCCGAAGGTAAATGGATAAGTTTAGATTTAGGAAAGACTTGGGTAAATACTGGTTCGGTAACAGGGTTGTTGATTTGTGGAACCAATTACCGCGTAACGTGGTGGAGGTGGGTCCCTCGATTGTTTCAAGCGTGGGTGGACATGTATATGAGTGGGATTGGGTGGTTATAGATAGGAGCTGCCTCGTATGGGCCAATAGGCCTTCTGCAGTTGCCTTTGTTCTTATGTTCTTAAGGTAGTTAAGTAAGGCTTGTGGTACTCATCTGGCCAAAGAATAGAAGATAGACTAACAGTGATTCATCCTCAACACATAAGCCTTGTGAGGCTGTTGAAGCATTGAAACCTCTTCAAAACTATTTAACTCTTCCCTTGGGAACTTGATTCTAAAATAGTTTAGCTATACAAAAAATAAGATAGCTAGATTATTATTTATATGTATACGGTGATAGTGATATCGTTAATTGGAGACAGATGAATTGTTAATTTCTCAATGAGTCACCTTCATATAATTGGTAGTTACAGTTCCACATTCACCTCCTAATATCACCTGTTTCTACAAACATCAAAACTACCACAATCATCTCCACAACAATCAACACCCCACCCAAAAAAACATACAGAATCAAAGGTCGTTTCAATACAGTTGAAACATTGCAGCAACCTTCCTGGAAACACAAACCGAAACACTATTTTCCGCTTGTTACAACTTGTAATAAAGTTGTTACATCTTGGCTTAACGTGTTTATGACGTATTAGAACGTTGTTACAACTTGCTATATTGGTTGTTATAACTGGTTAGGAGGTGTTAAAACTTGTTGGAACGTTGTACCAACGTCGTAGTTTCGGTGTGTGTTTGGCGGGTAGTGACTGTCATCCATCAATATACGCGAATATTAAACACAGTTTTGGCAGCCGAAGGTTAATTTTTTGTAAGAAGGCAACAAAGCCACTTTAAAAAGGTCAACTACAGAGTATAAGTCTATCCTACTACTACTTCAGCTATCCTACTACTACTGATGTCAGACCAATCCTGGAGTATGCGGCTCCAGCATGGAGTCCATATCTAGTCAAGCATAAGACTAAAGTGGAAAAGGTTCAAAGGTTTGCCACCAGACTAGTACCCGAGCTGAGAGGTATGAGCTACGAGGAGAGACTACGGGAATCACAATCGACTTGAGAATGGTCCAGGACGGACCGAAACGTCGTCGTCTCTTCACCTTCTAGTGTGTGGTCTGGTCAACAACAACAGCTGCACCACGACTGCCAGGAGAAACGCCCCCCAAAAACACTAACCCTGCTATTCCTAGGTTGTAAATAATCACCATTCCTCTTGTTCAAGCTGGGGGTCCGCAAGCGCCCTCCCGACACCGTCGGGACAAAAGTAGTTGTGGAAACAACCAGACGTCTCCAGCAGTGCTGGCTAACGACGCCATCTATTGTTTGGCGGCGTCACTAACAGAGTAAGAGAGCTGGTTGGGGCTCTTCCATAACGGCAGGTTAGAGGCAGCCTGGTGGAGG
>WNGS01007182.1:7749526-7762787 GCA_020271785.1 Procambarus virginalis
TGACGGTTGAGAGGCGGGACCAAAGAGCCAGAGCTCAACCCCCACAAGCACAACTAGGTGAATACACACACACACACAACACACACACACACACACACCACACACACACAAAAAAAATGCAGACGAGAATTATCCAAAATTCCCTCAATGTTTCTTCCCACTAAATGCCGGCAAGAGAAGAGTTTGTGAGTCAAGAAGATTAGAGGCGCCGTTTCCAAGGGTCTCGAACCCTGGACTTACGTGTGTGTGACGTTGAGCTCTGTCAAACTGGGCTATGAGCTATTTATTGACATCTAGATTTATTTAAATAAATAGATTTATTTCATATTTTTAAATCTTGATTTCTCACTACACCGTAGTGAAGAAGTAATATGAAATTGTTGTCTATCTTCAAGAAGCTTAAGAATTCACAATTTTGGAGAAAAGGAACTTGATTATCACAAAAAAAACGTGATTTTCCTACATAATGGAGATGAAATTACATATGTTAATAGCTCCTACACACAGGATGCTCCGAGTATGTAACCCATATGTGTGTAGTATGGGCTACATATCTCAGTACGAAGCCCATATGTGTGTGTAGTATGGGGTACATATCTCAGTATGTACCCATATGTGTGTAGTATGGGCTACACAACTATGTGAAGTCCAAACTGAAGCCCATTCCCCTATAATGAAAGTATTATGGTAATAATTTGGTCAAAAAGCCAATATGAAGTGATGAACGAAGATATATGAATAATATGAATGAAGATATATGAATATATGAATACAATATGAAGATACCATAAAAATAGACTTGTGTAGTGCTGAATTTGGTCAAGTGGAAAACCTTTTAACCAACATCTGCTAGAAATCCTAGGCCTGAAACACGCTACATTAGGTCAAATACAATAGATATGAGTGCAATATCAGGCCCAGGTATATTTATTTAACCTTTCAGCCTTTTTCGGGTTTATAAATAATTAAAAGGATACAAAGTTAATTGATGGTGGTGCGTCACTATACGTTGCTAAGCAAATAGTCACTATAAGTACTGTCATTTTACGAAGCTGAGTTGCCTTATAGAGACTGACGAGGGAGATCTACACTACACCTCAACCAGAACACAGTTTGAACACATTTTATAGATTTGATAGAGATCTTGAGATTATCTTGAGATGATTTCGGGGCTTTTTAGTGTCCCCGCGGCCCGGTCCTCGACCAGGCCTCCACCCCCAGGAAGCAACCCGTGACAGCTGACTAACACCCAGATACCTATTTTACTGCTAGGTAACAGGGGCATAGGGTGAAAGAAACTCTGCCCATTGTTTCTCGCCGGCGCCTGGGATCGAACCCAGGACCACAGGATCACAAGCCCTGCGTGCTGTCCGCTCGGCCGACCGGCTCCCTATGGCCGATATGCTCTAGAACCTGTACACCAGTTGATTGACAGTTGAGAGGCGGGACCAAAGAGCCAGAGCTCAACCCCTGCAAGGACAACTAGGTGAATACCGTGTACTCTGCCCTGATATCTCAGCTCTTGAAAGGACAATAACCAAATACCCTTCCAGGACAATAGCTAAAATGTGTTCTGGGACTTCTTTCAAGAGAGGAACTTTTCAAGGTAAACAAACAGGGATTTCTTCCAAAACAGTACACAGGATTTCTTCCAAAACAGTACACAGGATTTCTTCCAAACAGTACACAGGATTTCTTCCAGGTGATCTCTCCTGTTCTTGAACAAAACCCTTTTCCAGGACACCAGAACATGTTCGAAGGTATTAACCAAGCCACACACTAGAAGCTGAAGGGACGACGACGTTTCGGTCCGTCCTGGACCATTCTCAAGTCGATTGTGAAAGTATAGAAAGAAAGAAAGTCACAATCGACTTGAGAATGGTCCAGGACGGACCGAAACGTCGTCGTCCCTTCACCTTCTAGTGTGTGGTCTGGTCAACATACTTTTGCCACGTTATTGTGACTCATCGCCTGCATATTAACCAAGATCTTTTCCAGAACAGTAGCCAATAGGAACAGTGAACGAATATTGCCCAAAATAGCAACATTTGGCCACATTTGATAAATTTTGTTTCATGTTCCTTTTATTAAAAATCTAAGATTTAGTTTGAAGTTTCCACAGCTGCTCGTGAAGGGAGGTGTACCAGGGTATACCAAGGAATACACAGGAAAGTTTACAGGGAAGGGTGAGAGGGGGACATAGGGTGCTCACCCCTCTCACACAAGAGGGGGGTGAGAGGGACATAGGATGCTCACGGCAGGTACGGGGAGAGAGGGGGAATATGATGGACGCCATTCTAAACTTTATCAGTAAAATCTAAACCGAGGAAATCCTCTGGACTTTGAAAGAGACGTTCTGGAACCTGTGCAGGTCGCTTGTACACACAACATAGAGTAAATTAGAATATATAGAGACAGAGAGAACAATGTAGTTTTACGTCGTCGAACAAGCGCTGTGTACTTGCTATTCCAACAGGCGCTGAGTGGTGTTAATAAAATTAGAATAGAGAAAAAGTGGCAATCCTGTAAGTTGTATTGGCATGCACTGTGTTAGCTGTACCCTCTCTAGGGATGACATGACTCCTTTTACCCCCAACCCATAAGTTGACGTAATATCTGCTTTCATGTCTTCCAAAAAAAGGCAAACTTCCCTTTTTTAACATGTCTTAACCCCTCCCATCTGACGTACCACTACCCTAAGATGACATGACAGTTCCTTAAGTCGAAGCAGCAGCTTCCTAATATGTCACTTCTATCTTCCCTAAAGGTGGCATGATCCTTTCATTACATGATATCGCACCTTCCTGAGGTGCCATGACACCTCGCTGAGATGGCATGGCATCTTTCCTGAGATGATTTAAGGAAAGGAAACCTTTCTCCTCATCATTTCTTCGTTAATCATCTTGCTTATTCATCTTCAGAATCTTGTTATTTATAGTTTATTGTAATTCCTCGTCTGTCATTGTCCGACTTGTTAGGTTGCATTTCCTTAATATTTATTTGAAAACTTTCGTTTTAAGTTTAGCAATAAACATGTTGCAGATCTCAGCATAGCTTTAAGATTTGCTTTAAATTTCTAGAGGTGGTGGTTATATGCTTTTATAGGCTTTATTTAAGTAGCTTTATATATAGTCACTTTGTGTAGACTTGCCTGTCTCATTCCTCGAGTATTAAGCCCATATTAACCCTCTTCTAACCCTCTGGTAAGTCGCCACTTTTTAGCAAAATAATATATATTTATCCAGGAGTGTAATTAGCATAGCCTTGAGTTGCTGCCGTTCAATGTATCGCCCTTAATGAGGCTAGAGGGTAGGACTGTGCTAGGCCTATCCAGAAACAGTTTTCCTTTCACGCTGTCCTCATTTTCCCGCTCTTAGGGAATAATACCCAAATACTCCTCCAGAAAAATAAACAGGACCTCTTCCAGGATAATTTTTATGCAAGTTTTCCGGAACAATATACAGCACCTCATTCAGAACTATTTTCAAAACAAAATCCCAGACCTCTTGCGGGACATTTCCCAGGACCTTTTCCAGTATAATTCACAGGACCTTTTCCAGTACAATCCACAGGACCTCATCATCTGCCTCTTTCAGTACAAGAACCAGTAGAAATGATGAAAGTTTTTTTTTCCAAAAAGATCAATATTTGGCTCATTTTGGGTTATCTGGTATCATGTTTATTTGATTACTTCATCACCAGTTCGTGGGGTGTACAAAGGTACATATGAGAATGTGAGGTAATTGAGGTAGATTGTGAGGGAAACACATGTGAGGTAGGGATAGAGGGGACGCACATATAGGAGGGTGTGAGGGAGAAGCACATAGGAGACGCCACTCTAAACTTTTTCACTAAAACCTAAACCGGAAAGTTCTTCGTTACTTTGGAGAGAGATGAACGGAAAACTTAGGCAAGACACTACAGAGTATTGGACAGAGCAGATTAGATTAGTTAAAAAGTTATATCTTCTGATCTGAAGTGGCAATCCTTGGCATAATGTCTGCCTTTCAAGCTGCCTTGCCATCATTCTAAGATGATATGGTGCCTTTCAACGTGACTTGCCATCATTCTAAGATGATTTGGTGCCTCTCAAATTGACTTGCCATCATTCTAAGATAATATGGTGCCTCTCAAACTGACTTGCCATCATTCTAAGATGATATGGTGCCTCTTAAATTGACTTGCCATCATTCTAAGATGATATGGTGCCTCTCAAGCTGACTTGCCATCATTCTAAGATGATATGGTGCCTCTCAAGCTGACTTTCCATCATTCTAAGATGATATGGTGCCTCTCAAGCTGACTTGCCATCATTCTAAGATGATATGGTGCCTCTCAAGCTGACTTGCCATCATTCTAAGATGATTTGGTGCCTAACAAGATGACTTGCCATCATTCTAAGATGATATGGTGCCTCTCAAGCTGACTTGCCATCATTCTAAGATGATATGGTGCCTCTCAAGCTGACTTGACATCATTCTAAGATGATATGGTGCCTCTCAAGCTGACATGCCATCATTCTAAGATGATATGGTGCCTCTCAAATTGACTTGCCATCATTCTAAGATGATATGGTGTCTCTCAAACTGACTTGCCATCAGTCTAAGATGATATGGTGCCTCTCAAATTGACTTGCCATCATTCTAAGATGATATGGTGCCTCTTGAGCTGTCTTGCCATCATTCTAAGATGATATGGTGCCTCTTGATCTGCCTTGCCATCATTCTAAGATGATATGGTGCCTCTTAAATTGACTTGCCATCATTCTAAGATGATATGGTGCCTCTCAAACTGACTTGCCATCATTCTAAGATGATATGCACTCCCTTAAGTCATTCTGCCTCCTTCCTAATATATGGTACCCCTTCCCCCATCCATAAAGGGGCCCATCAACGTGTGTCCCTTCCTTAGATGATATGGAATCTTCTTAAGGTGATATGGCACCTTTCAGAGAAGATATGGCACTTTCCTGATTTTTTTTAGGAATATTCTTGCGCAGGCACTATGCCTCTGGCTGGCCCACTGGTGCTCGTTTCTGTATTAAGTGATGTATGAGTATTTATGACTCGTATGTTAACTTCAGTATGATTATGTCTAATATGTTTAAACAACTTCTTCTGCTCTGTTGAATCTCTGTTTAAATATTATTTGTTTTGTGACTCTGCAATGTGTTAGATAATGTTCTAGTGGTCTGACGGGCATGTCTGTTGACACTGCTGACGTTTCCTCTCATCTCCTGGAATATGTAAGTCTATTTCTCATGCACCTGTGTATCCATCCCTCATGCAGTGAAAATTCGTTTTTCCATTGCTCCCTTTCATGAAAATATGTTGTTTGTAGTTGATAAAATTGTTGTACCACTTCCCAGATCTTGAAATTTCAGCTGCTGTTGTCTACTTCATATATTTTTATCTCTAACACACACACACACACACACACACACACACACACACACACACACACACACATACGCCCAGGAAGCAGCCCGTAGAAAATTTTTAACTCCCAGGTACTTATTTACTGCTAGATAAACAGGTGATTCAGGATGAAAAAAACTCTGCTTATTAGTTTCTGTCTCGGCCCGGAATCGAACCTGGGTTCTTAGGACTACGACCCCCGAACGCTGTCTTCTCAGCCGCATGACCCACTGTGTGGATTTGTGTGTGTGTGTGTGTGTGTGTGTGTGTGTGTGTGTGTGTGTGTGTGTGTGTGTGTGTGTGTGTGTGTGTGTGTGTGTGTAAGCTAACAGCAGCAGATAATTAATAGAGGATTGTGCTGAACCTCCAGGCAATCTATCTCACTTACTTTTTTCATCTCTATCTCTCACTCTCTCTCTCACTCTCTCTCTCTCTCTCTCACTCTCTCTCACTCTCTCTCACTCTCTCTCTCTCTCACTCTCTCTCTCTCTCACTCTCTCTCTCTCTCCTCGTATTCTTTCACGCACTTACTTTTCCGCCAGCTGCATCTCGAGCCAAAATGCCTCATATATCCAGCTCATTTAGCTGAGTAGGAGGCCTGGGACACGGCAAGCCAAGTCAAACAATCTTCCAATCAGATGAGAGCCTCAAACCATGCGAATCATAATCACCTATCAGCCGAGTGCTCTATATGAGTGCGCGATTGGCAGGCCCGTGATGCAAATGCGTGAAGCTGATGGAGAAAAGTGCGTATTTTTAATTCGTAATTACGTCTGATTCCTTATCTAGATCTGTCAAAGCTGTTGATAAGGGGTCGTCAAGCTTCAGATGACCTTCGAAATATCTTCCCTACATTGTCTAACGCATAGTTAAAAACACACTTTATCCTTTGGAGGTATAAGCAATGAGAAAATAACCCTATTTTCCTAGGGGCGAAAATTGTGTTTGGGAGTAAATTAATAATGCCATAAGAAAACTCTACGGGCACAGAACCCAGGTTTTACTTACTCTTCGAGCTCCAAGCAGGTGACTCAGGTTATCTTGAGGTTATCTTGAGATGATTTCGGGGCTTTTTAGTGTCCCCGCGGCCCGATCCTCGACCAGGCCTCCACTCCCAGGAAGCAGCCCGTGACAGCTGACTAACACCCAGGTACCTATTTTACTGCTAGGTAACAGGGGCATAGCGTGAAAGAAACTCTGCACACACAGAGTGACATAGCGGAAGAGTGAGACACAGAGAGTCAGACAAGATACATAGAAGGCCTATGACTGCTGTGGGTACTTACCGGAAAGTATCTGTGGCTATTTGATGCTTAATATTTATAAGGCGTTATTCTAGTTTGTGAAATCTTATATTATCCTGAAATATATTTTAAGCAGAGATGAAGATATCTTATCTTGGAACAAAGAAGATTTGTAGTCGCTTTTATTAGTAAGTTAAATGGCTACTTTACGTTTTGTTTGGGAGAATTAAAAGTCTCCAATAGAGAAGATAATTTCGAAAGATGTTCTAAGAACGCTGTACATGAGTGCATGAACTTTGAAACGTGCACAGATGAATCACGCTCATTGAACAGAAGAACATAAGAACATAGGTAACTACAGAAGGCCTATTGGCCCATACGAGGCAGCTCCTATTTATAACCACTCAATAACCATTGATTAGTTTATTAATGAGTTGACCCAGCTGCAGACATGATGATACTCTTTCATTGAATTTACTTGTTAACAAGGTAAGTAGACTATTATCCTGGGCGATAGGATGACCTGTTAAGTGTTTTTTTAGAGTAGATAAGTAAAATACTTATAATATTTAACATGAAATGCTTTAGGCAGTTATTCATAAGAATATAGAGTCTTTTTCTTCCTCCCCCTCCATTTTTTTCCATAATTTTCTCTCTCACTATTCTCTCTTTTTTCTGTTGACCAGAAAATTCTCTTTTTTCTCTCTCCCTCTTCCTCAAATTCCAAGACACATGCGGCCCCTCTCTTTTCCATCTCCTCCCGCCTCTTCCGCTTCCCTCCCACCGTCCAGCTCAGCTCTAGACTCTGGCTGTAGTGATGTAATGAACGACATTGACGGTCATAACAGCTAATACTCGACATAACGAGGCTCAGCCGAGTGCCTTGAAGCCAGAGACCGGTTTCACAACCGCCGAACTGCCATAGAGGTAACCCCCAAGGGAAATTGTAAGGCTCTTAAATCCTTTAACGAAAGATTTAATTCGGTCAATACAACCTATGATTCTTGTTTTGACTGTCAAAACTCCGTGCAGTAAAAGTTTCACTCTGGCAATGAACAATAACCAAATATAACTTCCCCATTCACGGTGGAATATAAGGGAAATAAGTGACCAATCGCGTAAGTTGCATCAGATCATATCCAAACCCAGAAGAAAGAGGATTCAAAATGAAGAACAGAAGATGAACAGATCCATGGTGTTGAAACAGGCAAAAGAGGCTGCATGCACAACAATCCCATCAACGTCCATATCCTCCAAAGAAATCCAGCAACACTAATTCAGTTACCAATATTGGACTAATTAGTTCAAAAACCATTACACACTCTGAGTGTTGATCGTGATATAATAGGTCTATCAAACTCACCCATATACAACACACAATATGCAAAGGACGAATATTTTTCACCATACAAGTCCTAAAGTCAACAATTTCTGAATCTCTCGCAAAAGTTCATATTAAAGATTCCATACACAGTGACATCTGGATAGCAAAATAAAAATGTATATAATTTTGATTCAGTATGCTAGTCAAATGGAGAGGGCCTGAATATTCAGGAGGAAAATGTATAAACAGAAATCTTAAACTCTATATATGAGTGGATGAAAGTACTTGGAAACAGGCTGGAGTATAAAAGACTTAATAATGTTCTTAAAGTAAATATTTCTAGATGCAAAGTTGAGAAATTTTGAAATAGATTTTGAAATAGAATGTTATTTCGATATTATAACAAATCGTGCACCAGCCATTTTCTTCATTTAAACTTCAATCTGCCAAATTTTAGATAAATAATAACAGGAAACAACAATAAATTGTGAATCCAAAGGAATTTAACCAACAACAGGTCACAGATCTCCACAGCATATTCTTATTTTGTTGACCAGACCGCACACTAGAAGGTGAAGAGACGACGTTTCGGTCCGTCCTGGACCATTCTCAAGTCGATTGAGACTCATCGACCTGTATGTATGTACGGCGATGTGACTCATCGCCTCCACAGCATGTTCTTAAACTGATTCGCATAAACAGCTGACAACAGAACCATCTAAGAACGAAAATAAGATGTATGTGATCTTCACGAACAATGAAGAAATATTCAGAACATTATTATCACATTTACTACATACTGAGAGCACAAAAAACAAATTAAAACAAATACTAAAACACATAAAAAGATCCAAACTAAACAAACAAACAAAGGCTGTATACAAAATATAGAGTCAACAGTAGAGCATAAACAGGGAAAACAAAGACAAAAACCAAAAAACAAAAAATATCAATAATAACTCTCCTACACAAGGAATAACCTAACCTAACCTAACCTAACCTAACCTACACTAACCTAACCTAACCTACCTAACCTAACTACACTAACCTAACCTACACTAACCTAACCTAACCTAACCTAACCTACACTAACCTAACCTAACCTAACCTACACTAACCTAACCTAACCTACACTAACCTAACCTAACCTAACCTACACTAACCTAACCTAACCTAACCTAACCTACACTAGTAATAAAACAATAAACCTCTGAAGTATGCAAAATCTGCTAGGAAAAATATTCCTTCCGGAAAACCAAATACAGGACATAAAAAAAATGGAGAAAGGCATTACAAAAGAAGGAAGCGAATAAGGAAGTAATGAGATTAGAGAAATTGGCATGAAGACAAAATTATCTTACCAAACAGAAAAAATTGAAATGAAACAGAACGCTGGACGTGAGATTGGGAAAAATTCAAAATACTATTTCACACAAAAAAACTTACACCAGCATTAGACTTATACATACAAGAACAGGTTAATACACAAACGAAAACAAAAGAATAAAAACAGGAAAGAAGAGGATGAGGCTACAAATCCACCAGGGCCGTGGCGAGGATTCGAACCTACGTCTGTGAGTATCCCAGATGCTGCCTTAATCAACTGAGCTACGACATGGTCAAAAGAGTTGAAACTGAAGTTCTACTGAACTAACTGGATCCTGCAGCCTCTCCGAGACACAAACCAGGGTTTTACACAACTCCCCCCTGCACCTGAGCTATGTCAATAGGCCGTTCTCCTTCTTCGCCCTTACATCATTACACACAGAAATCACACACAGGATGAAGCTACGTTTATAAACCCCGAGAGACAACATAAAAGTTGAACACCCATATAACATTTTCTTGAACGAAATCTAAAATAAAAACCGTTCAATAAATATTATCTCAAACACACAGTAGACTTTTAAAAGTCTCAAAAAAGTGATTACACGCCAAACCTTCAGACTTCAGCCTTTTGGAACACAATACTAATAAGAGAAAAAGTACCAATAGAACTAGCAAATAATGCAGGCGAAGAGTCACAATAACGTGGCTGAAGTATGTTCACCAGACCACACACTAGAAGTTGAAGGGACGACGACGTTTCGGTCCGTCCTGGACCATTCTCAAGTCTTCCTCCAAAATAATCTTTTCTGCCTCTACTCTTCACAGACGCCGTCTTGTAGAATCGGCTCTTATGCACAATGTACCCAACATGAACTTGAGTCCTGGCTTTGTTGCTGTGGACTCTTCCCTTTCACAGTACATACTCAATGCTCTAATCTTTCTAACAAACGTGACTTAACATAAGCTTACCCCTTCCATTTATCTTTCTTTCTCTTTTCCTTTTCTTTCTCTCTTCTCCCCTTTTTCTGTTCATTGTCTTCTCCTACACTCCCTTGCTATCCTCTGTTCTCGTACCTGAAAGTTGCATATTTTACCATAGGTTATCTTGAGGTTATCTTGCGGTTATCTTGAGATGACTTTCGGGGCTTTAGTGTCCCCGCGGCCCGGTCCTCGACCAGGCATCCACACCCAGGAAAGCAGCCCGTGACAGCTGACTAACACCCAGGTACCTATTTATTGCTAGGTAACAGTGGCATAAAATGAAAGAAACTCTGCCCATTGTTTCTCTCCGGCGCCTGGGATCGAACCCAGGCACCACAGGATCACAAGTCCCGCGTGCTGTTCACTCGGCCGACCGGCCGACCTCTATCTACTAATCCTATAAAGATGCGACGCATTAGTTAAAATTAAAGCACCAGAATATTAAACATTCATATGCATCCGCCTCGATAGGTTAGGAGGGTTGAGTGGGCTCGTACGCTTATGATTAGGCAATATAGTGGCATTTTAAAGAAGCAAAGTGTTCAATCATGCAACATTATAAAAGCAGCTCATATCTTTCGAGGTGAGAAACGATTGGGCCGTCATCCATGCTCACCCAGCAGTAACCGCGAACATGGTTGTAAAACCGTTTGTTAGCTCGTGTTCCAAGGGAGAAACTGGTTAGATGAGCATTAAGATAAGCCGTGAGAGTGCTCGAAGCCGAGTAACAGAGATCGTTGGTCATTCATCACAAATCCTTATCGTGACCCCTTACCAAGTGATATACATATATATATATATATATATATATATATATATATATATATATATATAATATATATATATATATATTCATATATATATATATATATATATATATATATATATATATAGAGAGAGAGAGAGAGGAGAGAGAGAGAGAGAAGAGAGAGAGAGAGAGAGAGAGGAGAGAGAGAGAGCAGAGAGAGAGAGAGAGATGAATGTCGTAATGGCTTAGCGCTTCTCCTGACAGTTCCCTTCTCTCCTTACCTGAATGTGTAAAAAAAAGTATTAATTTAAGTTTATCATCAATCGAGATCTAAGCTGATATTCGACACACATCTATTGAAAATAATTTGCCATAAGTTAATGAAAAATATACTGAATAATTGCATTTCCTCCTTAACTTGTAAGATAAGGACTATATCGTTGTCATTTTCCTAAATAACATTATTTTCTAAACTGCTGATGTTGTAGGAAAGCTCTTGATTGTTACTGAATAAAGAGTGACTTACTATATACATTCTCAAGGAGGCAGCTTCCTTCCAAAAAGTCAAATTCAACATACATATTTTACCAGAAAACGAATAGTACAATACGAGGAAACGCAAGATAAGCAGGAAAATACTTGAATGAGAGGTAATACTAAGTATACTGAGGCGAGTTGGTTCGATAACCGGCTATCATCTAGACCATCTTTCAGACATTCAAAAACTGAATTTTTGGTTCCCTGAGTGTATTCACTGAGTGCTAGGTTTGCTATTTCATGAGACGTCATTTCATGTAATTCTCTGACTGTAAAGATTAGAAATCTGGGGCTGACCCTGAAACCTGTGGATCTTCTATTGATGGCAAGAAAGAGGGTTCGACTCCCTTAGGACCACATCAATGAGGTATTCTCCTCTTGTAGGGTGCTCTCGATTGATGCAAGGAAGAATACCGTATCTCATCAAGCATCTTTACACTAGACATGAGAACTCATCTCACGTACATCTTCTCGTTGAGATCAGGAGCAGATTTCACCTCTCAAAGAAGAAAAAGAATAGTGCGAAACACAGAAAGACTTTCGAGGAAACGAAAAACTCTCCTGTGAGTTTTTTTCCCCAGAGCGATCCACTCTTCAGGCAGAGAGGAACTGACTGCCTTTCGTAATTCGTGAAATTTGGGTATCCTGAGAGCTGCCCTGAGATCGAAGCTGTGACATGGGAATGATTTCAGACTGATTTGACTTTAATTTAGTTTTTGCTATGCGCCTCTTCGCTGTGCCTGTGGAGGAATTAGACAAAAAAACAATCCCTTAACAGGTTCTAAAGCTCTACATTAATTTTTTAAACAAAGTTGCTATTAATATACAATATAACTATGCCAGAGGAGGAAATTGTCACTAATTATATAAAATACAATTTTGGTTTAGTTACATTTCGAGAATTCTTTAATATTCTGGCGATGAGTCACATAACGTGACTGAAGTATGTTGACCAAGACCACAATTAAAAGGGAAGAGGACGACGAGCCTTTCGGTCCGTCCTGGATCATTCATAATCGACTTCAAATGGTCCAGGACGGACCGAAAACGTCGTCGTCCCTTCACCTTCTAGTGTGTGTCTGCAATCTTAATATTTATAAAATAATTATATGAAAAAAGTTTTGCTTTCATATTCACCAACAAGTGCTTACAAAGTAAAATAATAATTCAATTTACAGAGATTACAATTAATGACAGCATATATACACACATGTTTATCAAAATTATCAAGTGTGATAGACTTGTCTTAGAGAAATGTGCAAAATATCAGTAGTTGCAAGTCATTCATTTCAAAGTCATACATACATATATACTTATTGCAGTGGTCATCACCCACACAATAACCAGGTTACATATTCAAGACTCTCTAGGAGGAGACGTCCACCTGCGCTGAGAAACAAATCACTTCTTAGGAGCAAGAATATCCTCAATTTAAGAAAAGAAAAACTTCTTGTAGAAGTTTGAACTGAATGGGATCAGGATCTCCTAATGGGAAAGATTCAAGTACGAAAGAGCTTCAACGACAATTTCTTGAAATATATATAATTTACTACTAGTATATATTATGATATATATAGATAATTAGCTATATATATATATATAATATATATATATATTAAATATTGTAAGCAGTCCTTTCTTGTAAACATATGGAGTTTAATGAATCTTACCCTTGACTGAA
>WNGS01007182.1:7769267-7779480 GCA_020271785.1 Procambarus virginalis
AGGGTAAGATCAATAATTCTAACACGAAATTTCATAATATTTCTGATGTTTTTCTTCACTTGACGAGGAAAGTTGAAAATTTAACTGCCCAAAGCACTTTTTCACAATTTTAAGATGGTCTGACGCCATGGGATGCTTTTCACAAGGTACTCCTTACACTACTTGCTTTACATAAACATGCAAGTGAAACCGGTCACAAAATTATATGGGATATTAGTTAACAATCGTTAGTATGCGAACACTTCCCAGCGGCGGAGTGTTGGGAGTAAGGACGTGGTTTTGCGACGGTGAAGGGAAGTATCAGGGCGAAAGCGCCAGCCATTACGACTATGTAACGCGTGGAGGGGGTCTGGATAAGGGTTTGGGATGGGTCGGAAGGGAAGGAATGCTGCCCAAATACTTGGACGATCGGGGATTGAACGTCGATCTGCATGAAGCAAGAGCGTCGCTCTACCGTCCAGCTTAAGTGATTGGGCAAGGGGGCTTGGAGTAGGGTGCACATGCAAGTGAGTACACATACACATTGACACACATACGCTCACAAAACCACACAAACAAACACATAACCCGTCCCCTCTAATAGTACATCGCATTTTGAGGTATAAATCCCATACGACCAATAACTGGTGTACTAAAAATATCATAGCGACTCGCAAAATGTACGTGATATCCCGTTTTCCATTAGCGGATCCTTGGTTACGTTAGGTTAGGGTAGGTTCATGCGTTGAAGTACATCAGTTTAATGACGTTGGGAACGCTCAAGAAAACAGGCTGAACACACACACACACACACACACACACACACACACACACACACACCCACACCCACACCCACACCCACACACACACACACACACACGGGAGTTTTAAGTGTAGATATGATAGAGCCCAATAGGCTCAGGAACCTGTACACCAGTTGATTGACAGTTGAGAGGCGGGACCAAAGAGCCAGAGCTCAACCCCCGCAAGCACAATTAGGTAAGCACACACACCCACACACACACACACACACACACACACACACACACACACACACACACACACACACACACACACACAGAGTCTAATTTTTAATCAGAAACATTTTTCTTTACCATTTTTAATTAAACATCAAGCACCTGCAGGCCAGAAATAAACAAGAAAAAAAGCAACAGCGAGTTACCAGCCGCACACAATGCCTATGCTGGCATAATGCTGGCGATCGTGCGTCTAACGATGCTTTTCCGGGCTTAAAATGGCTCGTTAAACCCAAGCCCAGTTACGCCAGGCGTTGCTACCCTTGGAGTGGGCTGTAAGAGCCAGTGAATAAACTGGACTTCAAACTAGACTTGAGAATGGTCCAGGACGGACCGAAACGTCGTCGTACCTTCACCTTCTAGTGTGTGGTCTGGTCAACATGCGTTCACTACCATGAGGACAGCAGGTCGGCGTTCAATCCCCGATCGACCAAGTGGTTGGACACCATTCCTTCCCCCTCGTCCCATACCAAATCCTTATCCTGATCCGTTCCCAGTGCTATATAGTCGTGATGTCTTGGCGCTTTCCCCTCTGATAATTCCCAACAATTAGGACAGTGTGTGTTCTCTCCATCCCTATCTCTAACCCCTCTATCCTCCACTTTGTCTCTTATTCTCCTTTCTTTTAGCATTCCCCTCTTCACTTTGAGAATTTCTTTCCTGCTTTAAGGTAAGAGATCATCGTCATTTGCCTTCAGGTCTTGGGGGTGCGGAGGAAAGAGAGAGGCAATGCGGTGTTTTTGGTCTGTGGTGAAGGTTTAGTCCAGGACTTGTGTGGTGGTGGTGTGGTGTGGCTCTGTTGTGATGCCTGGTTGTGTGGTGGTGTAGTGTGGCTCTGTTGTGATGCCTGGTTGTGTGGTGGTGTAGTGTGGCTCTGTTGTGATGCCTGGTTGTGTGGTGGCGGTGTGGTGAGGCTCTGTTGTGATGCCTGGTTGTGTGGTGGTGTGGTGTGGCTCTGTTGTGATGCCTGGTTGTGTGGTGGTGGTGTGGTGTGGCTCTGTTGTGATGCCTGGTTGTGTGGTGGTGTAGTGTGGCTTTGTTGTGATGCCTGGTTGTGTGGTGGCGTGGTGTGGCTCTGTTGTGATGCCTGGTTGTGTGGTGGCGGTGTGGCTCTGTTGTGATGCCTGGTTGTGTGGTGGTGTAGTGTGGCTCTGTTGTGATGCCTGGTTGTGTGGTGGTGTAGTGTGGCTCTGTTGTGATGCCTGGTGGCTTATCATAGGGATATTTTGATGACGTTTTGAATGTGGTGTTGGTGTGTTCTTGGGTGTAACTCATCATTTATATTGATGATGTGATGAAATTATCATAAATGTGATTGTTTTTACATGTATATAAGACCCCGAAGCAAACTATTAACAGTTTAAAGACCAGTGCTAATATACAGAGATTGTAAACAACATTATATACATATAATTGTATATAACCTATACACAACATTGTATATAGGTTATATACAATCACGTATGTGCACTTTGTTTCAAGTAAGTTTCACGTTAAACATTCAGAAAAAACCACTGGTTCTCAAACTCCAAAATTAATGAAACTGAGAATCCTGTAACGTTCAAATCAAGATATTTACCAGAGCTCAGCATTGATAATCAGAGAGAGTAAATATGCTTCCTGCATTAATATTACACATTTACTGGCGCAGGAAAGTATACAGTAATGTATAATTCATAAAGCAATTAGATTATCAACATAACCAATGTGTTATCAAAGGGTATACCACTGCCAGTAAGTCTGAGTTTACTTCGTAGGTTGCAATCTGCATTGAATCTTACACAGGAATAATCCTTAGAATAATTAATATATTTCTAGTAAAGTGAATATATAAATGCTAGACACTATAATGAATAATTATTAATTTTTTCATATCAAACTCAGTAATATTAACATATTACGAATGTAACCACCACAAATATTATTATGCCTGAAACATTATATGAGCTTTTCTGGTAATNGAGAGAGAGAGAGAGAGAGAGAGGTAAAACGAGAGATACAGAGAGAAACAGAGATAAAGTCAATCCATTAGCATAATGTCTGCCAGCATTAGGGGGCTTCATTACCCATGCTGGCGATCTCACACACACACAGTTTCCTGAACTCATCCTCCTGATGTGGTCATTGTACTGTAAACATTTCTAGATGACAGGACTCCAGGGACCTTTCCAAGATTACCTGTTTAACCTTTGGATGCGTCAAGACAGACTTCACCAAGGACAAGAAGTTGCAATTTACATCAATAAATCTGTTCACATCCAATCTATTGATGTATCTATCCCTACTATTTTTTTTTAAATCATTCTTCTAAATTTATACAAATCTCGGAACCTCAATATTGGTCCGATATGAACTCCTCAATTCAATGATACTATTCTCCAGTCAACTTCCCGATAGACAATCTCAACTCGCTATTAATGTACCTCAACTCACAACACCTTATAATGACCTCAACAAACATCTCATACAAAGGGATTTTGGTGAACTCTGTGCAGTGTTCACCCTTGAAAATTTGGTCAGTTTCTCAATACTATTTTCTTCTCTTGATTCTGTCCTAAGTGATCTATCTGCAAGTATATTTCCCTACAGACCCCTGAGATAAGCTGCCCCACAACCCACATATTATATATATATATATATATATATATATATATATATATATATATAAATCGTTTTGAGGTAATGGCCCAATTCAGAACTCTATTCAGAACTCTACTAAGTCGTCTGGGAAGTTCTGGAGGCCCTAAACCGGGCCCCCAACAATGGTTTTCTAGCCAAAACGGCTCGGTTTCAGCACCGGTTTGGGTGCTGAAACTTAATTCCTTGACCTTCATATATAACTAAGTAATTAGGTGATATTTCATATCTGATGCGGAATAAACCACATGTGAAAAATAGAGAATACTAAACGCGTTTTCGGCTTATTTCGCCTTCATCAGAACAAAGTAGAATGCTAGTGAAAATTATCAAATTCACTCCTATAGCATCATATACAGCATCATCTCGTAGGGAGACAACATCACCAACAACAACAGCTGCTGCCTCACCAACAATATCACCGCTATCACCAACAACAACACTGCTATCACCAACAACAACACCGCTATTACCAACAACAACACCGCTATCACCAACAATAACACCGCTATCACCAACAATAACACCGCTATCACCAACAACAACACCGCTATCACCAACAACAAGATATCTTCTTGCTGTTACTATGTTACTGTCATTTGTATCTTGGAGAGGGGAGGAGACCTCGAGGGAGAAGGGAAGTTCATCTTACTCCAGGAAATGGTGGCAGACTCGGCCCTCCGTCTACCATTTCTCTCTTTAAACACTATTCGCATCCCACAACATTGTATCTATTCGAACACACTTCATAACTCTCTTTTGACCACTTTTCAAGTGTCTATTTAAACACTCTTCATATATCTGTTCGAAGATACTGCATATATAACGATTTTCAAACACTTTTTTATATACAGACGAGGAGTCACAATAACGTGGCTGAAATATGTTGACCAGACCACAAACAAGAAAGTGAAGGGACGACGACGTTTCGGTCCGTCCTGGACCATTCTCCAGTTGATTGACAATCGACTTGAGAATGGTCCAGGACGGACCGAAACATCGTCGTCCTTTCACTTTCTAGTGTGTGGTCTGGTCAACACTTTTTATATGATTTCGAATACACATCATATTCCAATTCGAACATGTCTCAGATATCAATTCGAACACACTTCCGTTCTTTTCTCACAAACTACGAGTCTATTCAAATATTCATATCTATTTTCCGAACAGGTACATTAAGTGAATAATATTATTTTGCCTGTTTTATATATCCCAGTGTATACCACGCTATTTTATATGAACTGTATAGGTGTTTCATAGAACCCCCGGAGGTTCTATATTCTATAGTATGACTGCCGAGTTCCTTGTCCGAAACTCTGGTAGGAATCACAGTACTATAGAGTAATCACATAGTACTAATAGGAATCACATAGTACTATAGAACCCCCGTAAGCACAACTAGGTGTGTACTCACCTAGTTGTGCTTACGGGGGTTGAGCTCTGGCTCTTTGGTCCCGCCTCTTAACTGCCAATTAACTGTGTGTATATCTGGACTCTGCTTGACCTAATGTCTGCTTGTTTCCTAATGTGATACGGGAGCGAATCGATACCTAATGGTATCGATTCGCTCCCGTATCTACATACATGACCACATAACCGGTTGCCTAACAGAGTCTGCTTCTAGATTACTGTTAAGCAAAAACTACACTTGGCTGTTCAACCGGTTTTTAACTCTCGGTTTTCAATGTTCTGCTCGGAAGGAAAAATCGATTTTATCCAAGTTCTTGGTTTTGGGCCAACTCTCTTGAGTTCTGTTACCTGATCAACCAGGCTGTGACTCATACGTCAGGCTGCGAGCAGCCGCGTCCAACAGCCTGGTTGATCAGTCCAGCAACCAGGAGGCCTGGTCGATGACCGGGCCGCGGGGACGCTAAGCCCCGGAAGCACCTCAAGGTAACCTCAAAGTAAGGTTCTATAGTTGGTTTAATGATCTAAGACTAAGTAGACAGATAGCTGACAGCGAGATATCAACCTCTATAGTACCCATATAGAGTTAACTCATATAAATGAACTATATAAGTTAACTCATGCATGCTAATGTATACTATTTATTTACATCCCTGCATTCTGGTTATCATTGAGTATGATTTTCATTGATGGCAATGTGCTTAATTATACCCTGTATTATTATACCCTGTGCTAGTGGAGTATGTTACGGAGGTATGAGGTATACTTCATCACGGTATACACCCTGTGTGAGGAGCGAAGTATTTTTCGTTTTTGCATACTGACCGTGTGAGAGGTTTTGCATACTAACTTCGGTCGAGGACAATGAAGTATTTTTATTTTGTTTTGAAACACAATATGACGAAGTATTTGTTGAACTGTGAGCAGTGTAATATATATATATATATATATATATATATATATATATATATATATATATATATATATATATATATATATATATATATATATATATATATATATATATATATATATATATATATATATATATATATATATATATATATATATAACTGAAAACTCACACCCCAGAAGTTACCCGAACCCATACTCCCAGGAGCAATGCAACTGGTATTTACAGGACGCCTTAATCCACTTGACCATCACGACCAGACAAAAGGAAGTGACGGTCAAGCGGATTAAGGCGTCCTGTAAATACCAGTTGCATTGCTCCTGGCAGTATGGGTTCGAGTCACTTCTGGGGTGTGAGTTTTCAGTTGCATATAGTCTTGGGGACCTTTCAGGCTTGTTCGCATATATATATATATATATAGATAATATATTATATATAGATATATTATATTATATATATTATATACATATATATATATAATATATATATATATATATATATAGTATATATATATATATATATATATATATATATAATATATATATATATATATATACCTGTTATATTATCATATTATATATATATATATACAGGTTCTAGGGTCTTTCGACTACCAGGTCTTTTATCAGTCAATGTGGTGTAATGGTGAAGGTACTCGACACGCTGAAGTGCATGGAACTCCCAGCTGAGTTCGAATCTTCTTGGGGTGAGAGTATTCTGTTGCATATTGGCTGGGGACCATTCAAGATTACCCATCACCGTTGGTGTGTCGTTCATCGATGCTCGTCCACAAATAATCCAGATGGAATACGAGGGGACCCGAAGGGAAGGTCCCTGGCCAAAGGGAAGGTCCCCTGGCCCAAAGGGAGGGGACCAGGCTTGGAAAGGTGATAGCAGGATCATGGTTCCTGCTATCAATATAGCAGGAAAATTATCTTTTTAATTACACACAATGTGCGTAATCAAGAACAGAATTTACCGAAAATGGCAGACGTAAATTCAGCATTAGCATGGAGAGGTATAGGCAAGGACAAGGACAACAAGAACATGTTCACCAAGAACAAGGACAACAAGAACATGTTCACCCAAGAACAAGGACAACAAGAACATGTTCACCCAAGGACAAGGACAAAAAGAACATGTTCACCCAAGAACAAGGACAACAAGAACATGTTCACCCAAGGACAAGGACAAAAAGAACATGTTCACCCAAGGACAAGGACAACAAGAACATGTTCACCCAAGGACAAGGACAAAAAGAACATGTTCACCCAAGAATCTGAGGCAGCAAGAACAGCTTCACCCAACAAACAAAAACAGCAAAAACAGTTTCACCCAAGAAACAAAAACAGCAAGAACAGTTTCACCCAACAAACAAAAACAGCAAAAACAGTTTCACCCAAGAAACAAAAACAGCAAGAACAGTTTCACCCAAGAAACAAGAACAGCAAAAACAGTTTCAACCAAGAATCAGAGGCAGCAAAAACAGTTTCACCCAACAAACAAAAACAGCAAAAACAGTTTCACCCAACAAACAAAAACAGCAAGAACAGTTTCACCCAAGAAACAAAGTCAGCAAGAACAGAAGTAAGAAAGGTTAGAAGTAAAAAAGAGATAGAAGTTTGCGAGACCATTTAAATCTCTTCCTTAATATTTTCCTATATATCTCTTTTTCCTTTTTCCAGCCAACAATGACAGTTTCCCGAGCTGAGGCAAATGGCTAACAACCTTCCCCTTGACTGCTGCTGAGGACCTGAAATAATTAATATTGCAATGGCTGGATATGCAAATTAATTCTCCATGTTTCAACTTATGTCTACTTAAAGTAATTTTACAGAGTGTTATTAGTGATATTGAGTCACATGGGAAACTCCAAACAAATTTTAGGAGTGATTTTCATTTCATCTCCCTCAGATGGGTTAAAAAAAAATAATGGGGAGATACTGGATTGGATGTTTTTAATTTGGGTTTTTCAAATTAGTGGGCTGCTCTCGCCGTTAATGAGTTTCAGAGGAGTGGCAACCATGAATCGAGGTTGCCATGGTCATGGTGGTGGAGGGGGAGGAGAACTGGACACATAAAAACACGCAAAACCACACAAAACGCTACACGACTGCTTCACTTGTTCTTAAATTCACTTGTTCTTATGATTCACTTGTTTTTCTCATTCAGGTATTTATCAGCTTCTCTTTTCACCAAACTCGCTCAAACACACACGCGTGTACACGCACACACGAACTCGCACATGCACGCACACACAACTAAATGAGTACAAATACACAAATTTATAATTCATTCTGTTTTCTGATTCTCAGGCTCGTATTTCAATATTAAAAATATTCATTGAGGGATATATAATATATCCCTAGAAAATCAGAGACTGGTTGGTAGAATGGCGGAAAAATATTTTACAGATCAAAGTTCGAATCCCAAATTATCAAAGTGTTTTCTATTACCCACGAGTATATATATATATATATATATATATATATATATATATATATATATATATATATATATATATATATATATATATATATATATATATACTCGTGGGTAATAGAAAACACTTTGATAATTTGGGATTCGAACTTTGATCTGTAAAATATTTTTCCGCCATTCTACCAACCAGTCTCTGATTTTCTCAATAAAGAAAGTTTCAGAAATAAGCAAACTACATCTAAATGTTTAAGTTTAAATCTTTCCTTGAACCCTTACTTGCCAATTCAAGGCTTCATTACTTTTACAAATTCCTCTTCCACTTTCTCATACAATCCTTTCTTTCCTTTCACAATCGCTCCCTTACACAATCGTATCCTCACTCACACAATCGCTTATATATTCATTCAGGTTTAAATGTTAATAATAAATGATAAATAATATTGAACTCATTGCATTAAATGAATAATAGATCAAAAGGCGGGGCTTTGGAGTTGACATTCAACCCTGCAAGCAACTCTTCGTGAGTCTCTCTAGACAAGCACGTACTCACGCTGGGGAACACTGTCCACTGACGCTAATCAATCAAGCCTTCACTCCTGGCCTCACCAATACCAACTTGTTCCACCAGATGGCATTCAACATCAACTTCAATCAGGGGGTTTTAAAGTTTGGTCTTAGTTCGAATCCTCTGCTCCTCTCCGCTCCAATAATTACCAACCAATCCAACCTCCACGAAGACAAATATTAATTCTAAAACAGCGTTTACCATCGTCAAAATAAAACACACAATCCCCCCCTCGTTCTTCCTCTTATGTGACCTATTACCAAGAGCCCTACAAAAAAATGAAGCAGAAAGATTTATCAAACACTTGTCGAGTGATTGTCAATGTTATACCGGAAAGGAGAGTGTGTTGGCTGACAGATTTACCAGGTGGAATAATTCTGGATGACAGAGTTCGTTCGGGGGGAGCCTGTGACAGCGGTGACCCCAGAGAGAGGGGTGTAAAATGCAGCCAAACTCATCAGCAGCTGACCTGCTCACCTGCATTTTTATCATGGTCGCTTGATTTACCTGCTGTACTTGGAGTACGGGATGGAAAAGGATAGAGCGAAGGAAGGCCATCGATAAGGAGGGAGAGGAGGACAAAGGTCAGGATGGGAAAGTGAGGAAGAAACAGCAGCGAGCACAAGAGAGGGTCTGTAAGGAAAGAAGACTTCCTTACTTCTTCTCCAGTGAAAGAAGCCTTCTTTACTTCTCCTCCAGTGAAAGAAGACTTCCTTACTTCTTCTCCAGTGAAAGAAGACTTCCTTACTTCTTCTCCAGTGAAAGAAGACTTCTTTACTTCTTCTCCAGTGAAAGAAGACTTCTTTACTTCTTCTCCAGTGAAAGAAGACTTCTTTACCTCTTCTCCAGTGAAAGAAGACTTCTTTACTTCTCCTCCAGTGAAAGAAGACTTCTTTACTTCTTCTCCAGTGAAAGAAGACTTCTTTACCTCTTCTCCAGTGAAAGAAGACGTAAAGAAGAGTAAACCGAAAGGCGTAGAAGGAAAACGAGTGAAAGATAATGTAATAAAAGAGAAGAGAGGGAAAACGATGATATAAGAGTTACAAAGAGACGAAATATAATTGAGAATATAGAAACGTGTAAAGATTGTCAAAGAAATGCTGGAATATAGAGCTAAAGAGCAATATAATTCGCCATCAACAGCAAATGAAAAAAAATAGCAAAAGTTTACCACCTTGGCTATTGTTAACTCATAACACAAAAATAGAAAAACAATGTGACAATAATTTAATT
>WNGS01007182.1:7804986-7834892 GCA_020271785.1 Procambarus virginalis
TGTGTGTGTGTGTGTGTGTACTCACCTAGTTGTACTTACCAAGTTGTGCTTGCGGGGGTTGAGCTCTGGCTCTTTGGTCCCGCCTCTCAACCGTCAATCAACAGGTGTACAGATTCCTGAGCCTATTGGACTCTATCATAATCTACACTTGAAACTGTGTATGGAGTCAGCCTCCACCACATCACTGCCTAATACATTCCATCTGTTAACTACTCTGACACTGAAAAAGTTCTTTCTAACGTCCCTGTGGCTCATTTGGGTACTCAGTTTCCATCCGTGTTCCCTTGTTCGCGTACCATCCGTGTTGTGTATGTTTGTTGTGTGTGTGTGTGTGTGTGTGTGTGTGTGTGTGTGTGTGTGTGTGTGTTGTGTGTGTTGTGTGTGTGTGTGTGTGTGTGTGCACTCATCTAGATGTGCTTGCAGGCTCGATCTAGGATTCTTGCGCCCCATTTTTAAACGTTGAAAGATTAATGCAAAGAGTCCATTTCTCACGCTTTAATCATATTACATTTAAAATAAGAAGCTAATTAGCTTCTACGACTTCTACATCAAACCTATTCCGTTTACGAACAGCTCTAACAATGAAAAAATTTCTTCCCAAGATCTCTTTGACTCATTAAGTCTCCAGTCCTCCTCCACAGCAGCTGACAACCTAGTGAAGGAAATTCTACCTGTTCACTTAATACAAGTGGCAGGGGTACACGATCCCAACTTTGTGCACTGTGTCACAGAGTGGGCTTCTCTCTCAGTCTCAGGTGTTCAATCCCCGACGTCCAAGTGGCTAGGTACCATTCCTTCCGCCGTCCCATCCCAAATCCTTATCCTGGGCTCTCCGCAGTGCTATATAGTCGTAAAAGCTTGACGCTTTCCCTTGATTATCATCTGTCATCTCTCTCAGTCTCAGCATCCCATCCTCAGCATTCCCTGTTACCTAGCAGTAAATAGGTACCTGGGAGTTAGTCAGCTGTCACGGGCTGCTTCCTGGGGGTGGAGGCCTGGTCGAGGACCAGGCTGCGGGGACACTAAAGCCCCGAAATCATCTCAAGATAACCACCACCATAAAAAGCCCTTAAACAACATAGCAGGAATGGCCCCATTGTGGACCGAACTATTGCAATATGCCTAGAGGCTGCAAAAACGTCCATTGACAACTCGCCTTACAGCAGTAGCAGCCCCCCATGCAGGTGATTTTCTATTAGCAACCCCATGTCGGCAACTGGCACACGTCTCACACCGCAGGACCTCCGCATTGCAGTGGTCCTTTGCTTTGCAACTTGAATCCACACATAATAAAGGTACATTTGCATTGAAGCAGTGTCTAACAAAGCTGGGGAATTAAGCTGAGAGAGCCTCACTGAGTCCCTAATGCCGTGTAATACTAATGATCTTGTGGGCTAACCTGATTGGATCACAGTGAACCCTTGGAAGAACGGCAAGCAGTTGGTGTGGTGGAACTACACGCGTGTATTAACCTCAGCTAAAAACCTACATTGACTTCAGCGTTGCACATCGAAGTGGTGTTGCTGCACACAGGGAATCAGACAAGTTTCATATGTACAGAAAACTGGATCGCCACTACAATTTATCCCCAGTATTCCGAAACTCTTGGCGCCAGGGGTAAGAGTGCCAACAGTTTTAGAAATGAGTTCATAGCTAATTGAACCAACAAGATACCCTAAAACTGCAAGCTTTCTTTTCCAGCACCTTAGCTTGGCAATACAGAAAGGAAATACACACGGAATTCAAGGTTCCAGCCAACCATCTGATTAGCTATAGGAACACAACAGACTATAGCCAATAACTTTGCATTTTTGTTTATGTAACCAAGTTTCTAACTTCAGTAATAAAGTTTAAATAAAACAAAATAATTGCAATATACATAGAAGTAGAAGAAGACACTATGTGTAAGTGGTAAATGGATGCATCATAAGTCTCCCCTTCGGGTATATATATATATATATATATATATATATATATATATATATATATATATATATATATATATATATATATATATATATATATATAGGTGGGGCGGCCAACCACAGGGAAACAGCAAAATCTCTCAAATATAGGCGACTGGCAGGCCAATACCTCTTTGTTCCCATAGCGTCTGAGACACATGGCCCCTGGGGCAAGAGTGCCTTGGGATTTCTCAAGGAATTGGGTTCCAAGCTCATCGACGTCACCAGAGACCCAAGGGCTTGCAGTTTTTTGTTTCAGCGCCTCAGTGTGGCGATCCAGAGGGGAAATGCTTGCTGCGTCCTCGGTTCCTGTCCGGAAGCGGAGGAGCTTCAAGAGATACATAACCTTTAGGCATTTGTCTTGTATGTTTTGTAACCTTTAAATACACAATAAAGCATAAAAAAAAAAAATAAAAAAAAAAAAAAGGAAGGGGGTGGTAGGAGAAAAGCACACAGAAACTGTATGGAGGGGACCTACATTCCCTCCAATGCGTTATGTGTGATTTCCTCCGAGGCTATGGGTCCCCCTTCTTCCAGCCAGAGGTGGTACTCCCTTCCTATTTTAAAAATCAAAAAAAATATATATATATATATATATATATATATATATATATATATATATATATATATATATATATATATATATATATATACCAGACAGGGCGATATAGTAATTGCCAGGATCAGGTTGGGCTCCCTGTATCTGAGACAGTTGGCTGCAAGAGACGAATCTCCCAATCCCGAGCACCCTAAGTGTAAACCTCGCTATCAGGAACTGATATCATGGTCTCTCACACTACACAATTGAAAGCCGAGTCATTAGGCTCTTTAGACTTCACAATGTGATGTGGAATCTTTCAGTTTGAGGTAGCTAGAGTTTTGATATTTGTCAGTTCTTGGTTTGAAGGATATCCTGATGTTACATGCACAAGTTGCTAGTGCAGGCTTCTAATGTCATTCCCTCCTGTATAACTACCCTTGATTGTTTCAAGCGTAGGTTAGATATTTATAAATGAGATTAGGTGGTTATAAATAGGAGCTGTCTCGTATGGGCCAACAGGCCTTTTGCTGTTGCCTTTATTCTTATTCTCTTATCTTCTTAATGCTAATTTGTAACTTTACAATACATTTTCCGTGCTTAGATTCACTGTTGTTGTTGTTAAAGATTAGCTATCTGGAACAAAATTCCAAGTAGCACGGGCTATGGTGAGCCCGTAGCATTTAATTAGATTCACTGTTCCTTATCACTTAGATACAGCTGAGTGCGACTTGAAAACCTCTATTATAGTGAGACGACATGAAAAAGTCTAAGAGCGTTCCATCGTCAAATAAAAAGCCCTGTTTTTGTGTTGGACCACCGAGCAATGTCCTTTCCGGTTTGACTTTTCCTGATTGGAATAATTTTTGTATTCTCACGGCGTTAATAAGCTCATTAGTTGCTTCGCCAGACAAAAAAAAAATGCATCATTAGTCAACCACGTTGGCGTCGCTGCCTCTGTCATGCACTGTGGAATGTGTGTTGTGTCATTAGTCTTGCCTTCATGCTTGTAACCATCGACTTTTCCACCGTTGTGATTAATTAGACTGTTAAGTCTGGCTGTGGGTGTGCTTGCTAACGCAAACATTCACAAGTTACATTGGTTTAAGATTGGTTAGAGTCACATATTTTGGTTCATTTTTCTTCAAATCATCTTCACATGGGGAGGCTGGCCGGCCGAGCGGACAGCACGCTGGACACGTGATTCTGTGGTCCCGGGTTCGATCCCGGGCGACGGCGAGAAACGATGGGCAGAGTTACTTTCACCCTATGTCCCCTGTTACCTTGCAGTAAATAGGTACCTGGGAGTTAGTCAGCTGTCATGGTCTGCTTCCTGGGAGTGGAGACCTGGTCGAGGACCGGGCCGCGGGGACACTAAATCCCCGAAATCAACTCAAGATAACCTCAAGATAATCACTAATGTTGATTGTTTTTTCTGCAGTCTTCAATAAGTTATTTTAGTTTCACTTAAATACAAAGATTATTTGAGTTCCTTTTGGGGCCTCATGGTGGGCCAGAGGTCATCAATAGACAGTAAATAATGTGCCCCGTGAGGCCACCTGTCTGCTGGTAGGTGAGACAGTGCTGGGGGAATCCCAGACGCAGGTTCGAATCCTCGTCACGGCCCTTGTGGATTGGTTCAGTGCTGGGGGCGTTCTAGTGTCCTCCGGAAAGGTGATGGGGACGAGGAAGGGACGAGCGGAGACAACGGAAGGGGGAGGGGACAGAAAAACAGGAAGGGAAGGCATGAAGACGGGACGAAAAGAGGAAAGAGGAAGGGACTTAAGGGGAAATAAAGAAAGAGAGGAATGTAAACACACAATCGACTTGAGAATGGTCCAGGACGGACCGAAACGCCGTCGTCGTCCCTTCACTTTCCAGCGTGTGTCGGGTCAACACCAAAAAAAAAAAAGAGAATTGATAGATCCACGAAAATAACGTCATGTTGCATGCCACACTGTCGTTTGCAGGCGTTGTTGCAAAGCGAGAGGTGGAAGGAGGGACCCCATCCCCCACCAGCTCCAAGGCAAGGAGGAGTGGCACTCATCAATTTCAGACAAACTGTAACTAACCGGAAGAACTCACCCCCCACACCTAGCAACCCAGGCCAGGTCCAAGTAAGTCAATACCTCGAGGTAAATGATAATACAGCTGAATTATTTTCACCATCTCTTGATTCAGTGGAAAATTGATTCTTGAAGACTCGTATATAGTCTATAATTTAAATGAATCTATCATTTATGTGACTACTCTTGTGGTATACTTCTGGGCATAAGCATATAAAGTTTGTCCCAAAAATGTCCAGGTAGAATGGTGACCAATACTTGCAAGAGGGGAATGAGAGATAGGGAATGAGAGAGGCAGTAGTGACCAAAACTTGCAGGTGGAGAATGAGAAATAGGGAATGAGAGAAGCAGTAGTGACCAAAACTTGCAGGTGGGGAATGAGAGATAGGGAATGAGAGAGGCAGTAGTGACCAAAACTTGCAGGTGGGGAATGAGAAATAGGGAATGAGAGAGGCAGTAGTGACCAAAACTTGCAGGTGGAGAATGAGAAATAGGGAATGAGAGAAGCAGTAGTGACCAAAACTTGCAGGTGGAGAATGGGAGATAGGGAATGAGAGAGACAGTAGAGAGAGACAATTTCATCCCTGAAGCCCAAAACGCCCCAATTTTTCAAGCCATGTGATAAAAAATATTGTTTAAACAGATTATATGCTTCAAGGCTTATCATATTTTTTGTTTACATTTTTATGCAAAAGCCTTTAATTAATTATTTGAATTATTTGACCGAAATTTGTATGACGTTTTAAGACGTTAAAAAGACGTCTTCAATTTAATAATCGACGCAGATAATTCACAGCCTCTGTTCACCTTACAAGAAACAGGTACCTGGGTGTAAAGCAACTGTTGTGGATTGTATATTGTAGAAAATCAATTGTTAGGATGTCACTAAGCCTAATTTAATTCCTCCATGTCGCTGACAGTGGAGGAATTAAACATTCTCAGCCGAGGGACCCAGGTTCAGTCTCTAGGCTAGGATAGGATAGAAACTAGGATAGAAACAATTGGGCACGTAGTTCCTCTCTCCCTTTCCCTCTCTCTCTCTCTTTCTCGAGGCGAAATGATCGCTACGTGATGGTATGTCGGGAACATGTCTCTGTGGGTAGAGTTCACTCATAGGAATACCTATCTTTGTTATTTCTATGATAATTTGAAGATATTTCTTCTGCATAATTAAGAGAAATTGAGGTGGAATATAGCTTTCACTAATTGATATAACCCTTATTATATGAGGCCAGTTATGTGTTACTCTTTTAACATGAAGCCAGTTATGTATAACCAATTTTACATATTGCCACGAATGTGTGACTCATTTTACATATAGCTCGTGATGTGTAGGCTACAGATATTAGCCAAAGAAGATTTCAACTAATATTTTAATGCAGGCATATTTTATTTACATTCGAAAAGTTTCTATGTTTATTCTATCAAAAGTTTATTCTCTATAATCCTATTGAGGCAAATATTTTTATATTATTATTATTTGGTGCTGGAAAATAGATGGCTTGAATTATTTGACCCTTCCAACAGTAGGGGGATTTTGGATGGACGTTGCAATGTATGGGGCTATTGAACGGACGTTGCAATGTATGGGGCTATTGAACGGACGTTGCAATGTATGGAGGCTATTGAACGGACGTTGCAATGTATGGGGGCTATTGGACGGACGTTGCAAAAGTAGGGTTCTAAGACCATCCGGTGCAACTGTATGGGTCTTAACACTGATCTCTGCAGCAGTACAGGGTCTGCAATTACCCTTGCAACGGTACGCGTTCTAAAATCCGACTTCGGAACATAATGGGAGTATAGAACAGGATATTTCAAGGATATGACTGTCTAGGACTATTATTTGCAACATTTTGGGGTCTTTGACTGACCCGTGAAAAAGACTGTTTCTTTTTATTTAACCATTACAACATAATGAGGTAAAAGACTGGCTCTTGAAACAGTACAGAGTACTTTGCAACAGTCAGGACTGACTGTTGCATAGAAGCATTCTAATCCTGACAATACTTTCGGCTATTATTTCTTCTTTATTTTTATTTTAATATTTCTTTATTTTTGATATTTCTTTATTTTTATATTTCTTCTTTTTACAGCCTTGTATTTTCCATTCATAATTTACATCTGCCTGTCATTTGACCATTTTAAAACCCTTACTAGATCATCTTGAAGTGATTTTGAGTCTTATGAGTTTATTTCCCTCCCGACTTTCGTATCGTCGGCAAATTTGCGAAATATTGCTGCTCACACCTGATTCTAAATCAGTTGTTGTTGTTGTTATAGATTCGGCTACTCGGAACAAGTTCCAAGTAGCACGGGCTATGGTGAACCCGTAACTTACCTGGCACAGGAGCGGGGCAAGAAGCACGGGCTATGGTGAGCCCGTAGTGGACAGGAGATGTCTTCCGTGTAAATCAGTTATAATATATATTTTATAAATGACAGAGGTCCCAAGACAGAGTCTTGAGTCAGTTATAACATTTTCTCAATCTGACTTAACTCTATTTATACCATTACTTTCCTATGGAAGAACCTTGCTATCATCCAGCTTAAGATATCATCCCAATACCATGAGCCCCTATCTCTTTACTCAATGTTTCATGTGTATCAAAAACTTTGATATCAAAAACTTTGATATCAAAAACTTTGATATCAAAAACTTTGATATCAAAAACTTTGCTAAAAATCATTCAACGTCGAATAGCTTTACACCCACAAATTCTTCAATTTTGCTGGAATAGAACGATAGCAAATTTGTCAAACATGAACGGTTGTTAATAGAACCATGTTGTGAAGCGTGTATTAATCTGTGTTTTTCAAGATAAAGATAAATGACTTTACACACAGAAATCACAATAGCGTGATGCATCAATGAACAAATCCACAAGGGCCGTGACGAGGATTCGAACCTACGTCTGAGATCATCTCAGACGCTGCCTTCATCGACATGAAGGCAGCTACGACATGGTCAAAAGAGTTGTAACCAGAAGTTCTACTGCTCTTACTTGGATCCTGCAGCCTCTCCGAGACACAAACCAGGATTTTACACAACTCCCACATTTTTTGCACAAAAAGTCATTTGTAAAAGTCATTTACAAATGACTTTTGCAGTTATCGATTCAAGCAGTTTTTCCCACAATAGTCGTTAAGCTAACTGGCCGATAGTTTGATGCAAATGACCACTCTCCTTTCTTGAAAATTGATACCACATTAGGATCTCTCCACAACTCTGGCACTCTGCCTGACTCTTATGATTTATTAAATATTCTTAATAATGGCTCACAAAGCTCCTCTTTGCATTTGTTAAGCAGCTTGGCAAACACTTTGTTTTTGAGGATTTCGTTAGACTAAGGTTTTCCATTTGTTTACTAACTTCCTTCCCTGCTTACTACTAAACAGGTCAACCTGTCCTCTCCTAAAATATTGACTTGTTTGACTGAAATCATAATGTTAAAATCTTCTTTAGGAAATACAGGTTAAATATATATTTAAAACACAATTCATCTCTTTCTCGTTATTAGTTACGCGACTATTCTCATTAAATTGTTTGTGGAGTGGTTGAAACGTTCTCATTAAATACAATGTAGGGCTTAAAGGCTAGGAATTATTATTATATAGATTGTCGAATAGTTGAGATATATTTTATACACAGACTCGAAAGAAGATATCAACGTGATCAATTAAACTATGTTTGAAGGTACAGAGACAGAACCCAAGAGCTAAATCTCAACACCCCCACAAAGCCTCACAAATTCCCATTAGATAATGAGGTTTAAACATTTCCTGGTCTGTATCAGGTAATGAAGAACGATTTCAGAATCCAGTAAATAAGGAATCCACTACCATTATAACTCAACATCTTTATGTGGCTGGCTTCCCTTGCTCTATCCTTCTACGTCTTGGCCCCTAGCCCCTCTCCTTCACCCCACCTCCCATCCCATCATCCTACCCTCTCCTATCCTCCATCCCAAGTTCGTTTAGTCCCAGAGAGCTGGCGAGCGCATCTACAGGATGGTGAATTTTTCTTCTTTTTCAATTCCTTCTTCCAGCCAAGACTCAGTGTTTACAAGAATTCCTTCGCTCGTTCATTAAAGCTTGGAATTCGATAATTTCGCGCCGCACACATTCGGTCTTTTCAGACTTGAGTTCGCATTGGTATTAGTAGAGTAGTTCTGATAGATGGAAGGCAGGGAAGACCTCGTAGACATTAGTGCATGAGACTTAATAGGAGGGAGTAGAACAGTCCACGTAGACGGATATATGTACGTCCTCGTAGGTAGGTGTATGGAAGACCTCGTAGACGGGGTGAAGGGAAGACCTGGTAGACAAGATGTAGGTAGGTTCCAGGTAGACAGGTGAAGGGACGACCTCGTAGACAAGATGCAAATTAGTCCTTGTACATTTATCTTGTCCACAAGATGTCTACGTCTTGTACTTGTCTACAAGACGTATCCTGGTAGAACGCATCTTGCAAATTGCACTCAACAACTAGTGATCCAAGTTTAATTGCGAGTCCTTGTCAGGGAGCAACAAGAAGTCTGCTGGAAGTGACATTATTCGTCTTAATAAAGATACGCAGCGCTGTCTTAACCATTTAGAGAGAGACAATAACCTTATCAGATCCATACTCTAGTAAATTAGATTTGCAATAAAACACTAATGTGCAGACGAGGAGTCACAATAACGTGGCTGAAGTATGTTGACCAGACCACACACTAGAAAGTGAAGGGACGACGACGTTTCGGTCCGTCCTGGACCATTCTCAAGTCGATTGTGTGAGGTTACAGATTTTCAACTGTAAGAATTGTTCATACATTTCGGGTAAATTGTATGGGAATTTCAGGTGTTTTTTTATACCCTAAATCGAGCAGTTGTAGAGGACTGAAAGTAATTCAATATCTGGCCCCTCAGTTGTGTCATTGTATTGTTAGTTCATGCTCAGGCGAGGTAGCAAAAGGCCTTCTTCTTGAGATCTTGAGATGATTTCGGGGCTTTAGTGTCCCCGAGGCCCGGTCCTCGACCAGGCCTCCACCCCCAGGAAGCAGCCCGTGACAGCTGACTAACACCCAGGTACCTATTTTACTGCTAGGTAACAGGGGCATAGGGTGAAAGAAACTCTGCCCATTGTTTCTCGCCGGCGCCTGGGATCGATCCCGGGACAAGAGGATCACAAGTCCAGCGTGCTGTCCACTCGGCCGACCGACTCCCTTCAGTTAATTCAATTGATATCTATTTAACCTGTCCTCTTAAAATGAACGTCGATTTCCCCTCACATGCATTACATACGGCCATAAATTGTCGTACTAGAAAATAGAAGCGGCTGACGAAAGTGGCATACTGTCCCGTTTTCTGTTTTGGGTCCTCTGGCAGGTTAGGAGAGACTACTTTAAATTGACCGTTTTCTTGACGTTGGGAAACTTTAGGAGGATTGACTGGCCTGTTGTGTTAGTCACTCAACATAATGATCCAAGGAACAGGGACGTAATAGCCGAAACGATTAGTTTATTAGTGGCTTTAGGCATAGTATATATATTAGCTTTACTAAAAATCCAACATTCTCTCTCTCTCTGCTTATACACGTTCCATCCCCACCCCTTGTCACCTCTTTCTTTGCACCCACAAGTCCTTTTCCAGTTACTGTAACCAAAAAGGTTTCACCCAGAATGCGAATCTGTCATCTGAACATAAATTCCAAATGTAAACATGTAAATTGACATATATTTGGATACGTGCTAAAGTCTACGGACTTGGTAATGAATATTTCAAAACTAGAGACTGTCGGGGAGAGGCATTCTTTCTTTCTTCTAAGAGGTGCAGGGACAACCTCGATCCTCCCTATAAACCTGATAAAGTCACCATTAATCCTGCAGGGTTTAATGAGGCTAGCCATAAGCATCTGAATTCCAACTTCAGACAGATAGACATTATCTTTAACAGATATAGAAAAATACATATATACATATATACATACATACATACATACATACATACATACATACATACATACATACATACATACATACATACATACATGTGCATCAACATACCCATCAGAGATAAAAACTCTAAAATTATAATTCCTTTTATGATCAGTAATTTGACGCAGATTAAACTGAAGCTATGAGCGGTCATTGGACTGGTTTATAAGTATAATCTTGGCTGTAACTCCGATTAATCTCGTTTTTACGACGTCTTCTAAAAAAAAATTTCATATAGATACTATCTAATGGGTATAACAGAACCGTGTGACTGGGTTATGTTGAGGATAGCAGGGTGGCTGGGTTCTGCTATCGTTAACAGACTGAAAGGGCTCTGTAGAAAGAATAAATTTACTAAGGGGGAAGAATATTGTAAATGATGTAGGTGTAAATGAAGGAGGTAAAAAATAAATTTGTCTCCCACACTTGCAGAATTTCTCCATGTTATGAAAAACCGGAATAGCTAAGTGAAATCTGTATATTATGTGATTTCAGGAAATAATAGAGTTCAGTTTAGGAATTCATTTCGGAGTTCATTAATTCAGTAATATTATAATTACGAAAATGTGACCCATTGCTATATTTTTGCAGTTTTTAATTACGACTTTTTATACCTCTGCCAATTACTGAAAACAGCGATTGGTCATATTTTGCTCAAACCAACCCTTCAGTTTTCAAAATTTCTGAAATATCGGAAATTTGGATCATGAGCTTTTTGAGTCGAATTCTGGCTCTCTGCACATTTTTTGAGTATGAAATTACTACTTTTTTTATACCAAAAATATGCCAAATAGTGAAAACAGCAATGCGATGGGGTCACATTTTACACCCCCCCCCCTGCAGTTTTCAAAATATCGGAAATATCGGAAATTTGACTCATGAACATTGTTTTTGAGCCGAATTCTGGCTCACTGTAAATATTTACAGTTTGAAATTTAAAAATTTTATACCGAAAATATGCCAATTACTGAAAACGGCGATGATTCACATTTTGCCCAAACCACCCTGCAGTTTTCGAAATATCAGAAATATCAGAAATTTGTATCATAAGCGTCACTTTTGACCCAAATTCTGGCTCACTGCACAAACTTGCATTTATAGTTAAAAAAATTTTATACCGATAATATGCTAATTACTTAAAACAGAGATGGGTCATATTTTGCCCAAACCCCCCCTTCAGTTTTCAAAATATCGGAAATATCGGAAATTTGAATTATGAGCGTTATTTTTGAGCCGAATTGTGGCTCATGCACATATTTGCAGTTTGAAATTACGACTTTTTATTCTACTTTCCAGGCCGAAGTGGCAGGCCAGGCCTAGAGTATGGGAAGCCCAGGGCCCCTTGAAAGGGTACCAGCTCTGTACCCCAGACCATTTTCCTTGCAAATTTGAGTGAGACTATCCCCTAGCATCTGTTCTCTAATTGTGTCTACACAAATGGACTGACAGACATGCTTTCGTATTGTATAACTATATACTACCATGAAGCTTTCCTGCCTATAGAACTTTTTTTAGAAATTTATTTACAATTTTTGATTTCTAATTAAATTTTTAGAAATTTACAAATTTTGTAATCAATATTAATTAATTTTTTAGAAATTTAGAAGTGAAATCGTGAAAATTTAATCCTACCCAAAACACAATTTGCGACTTAGTGAAATTGTTCAGATTCACAAAATTTAGGGAATTTCACCTAAAGGAAGATATATTAAATATGTCTCAGTCGACAAGCTCCCTCCACTGGTCGAGATCCAGGAAGCCATACAGACGTAAACATGTATTGTAAATCCCAAATAATGTGTCGTTAGCATTCTAGGTAACGAATGTGTCCGGATATTATGGCAATACGGTGGTCTGGGGCCGGATAGATATAGCCTGGCAAGGGAAAGCCAGCTATATTCAGGTTAGAACCGCCAAAACGGTTACTTTTTGGATAATAAGGTAATAAATTGGTTGGAATCGGTTAAATAAAACACGGAATGGAAGGGCAAGTATCATACTTTGATAGACTTATGAAGACCGGATGTTTATTCGGTTAAACCGCTATCCGCTGCCCAGAGGTGAATATACATTCAACTTCGAATAGATGGACAAAGTTTATTTTCTAATACAATTTTGCAACAACGACATTTGGCAAATAATGTTGAATAAGGGAACAAACAGCGAGTAAATTACACNTTTTTGGGTTTTTGTGGGACATTAATGACTGTGAGAGAGCAGCTAGGCAAGGAAATATTCCAGGGTAAGGGGAAGTGGTTACAGATTAGGAGTAAGAGTTCAATGGAAATGATAAGTTTCTGGAGGATTGGGAGTGAGAGGTCAGGGGATGACGCTAAGTTCCAGGGAAGGGAAAGTTCCAGGGAAAGCTAAGTTCCAGGGAAAGTTAACTTTCCATGGGAAGTTAAGTTCCATGGGAAGTTAAGTTCCATGGGAAAGTTAAGTTCCATGGGAAAGTTAAGTTCCATGGAAACTGAAAACTCCGCAGAGAAGAAACGCTACGAAATAACACATAAAACATTACGGATCATATTTGAAAAACTCTTCCATCTTCTAAAGAATGGATCAATAAACTGTGACTGCTTTGTCGCCACCAGAGACGTACTCAGTACTACGAGGCTGGTCTTATACACATCCAGTGATCACTCAGCCACACAATACTCAATATTATCCTTTACTGAAGCAATAACTCATTACATAATAATTCCGATCATTCAGTGATTAATATATAATAATTCCGATCATTCAGTGATTAATATTTTAAATTGTGTTAGTATGATCGTCTTAAATTGTATCAGAGGCTGATAAGGTAATTGGGATCACGATGCAAAGTCGGAAAAATTAGGTGATGCAATGTTCAAGCAACTCTAGAATTAATGCATTAAATGGATGGTATAAACTGATAAAAAGAGATATAAACAGGGAAAAAAACATCGAAAGAGAAAACGAAGGACAGAGATCAACAGAGATTATATTTAAAGAAAGGGAGAGAGAGAGAGAGAGAGAGAGAGGAGAGAGAGAAGAGAAGAGAGAGAGAGAGGAGAGAGAGAGAGAGAACATAGAGACAGACAGACGACACGACAGACAGACACAGACAGACAGACAGACAGACAGACAGACAGACAGACAGACAGACAGACAGACAGACAACAACCCAGAGGCATAACCTAGGCACTTGCAAATCACTTACACCACACAGACCCCATCACATATCCAGACTGGTGAAAATAGAAAAAGGAGTAATAGACAGAAACCGAGATAAAAATTGAAATAAACATAGACCAAAAAAAAAATAGAAACAGAGAGAAAGGGGGGCGTGTAGATAGATAATACATATAGATAAAGACCGAAATAAAAGAGACAGAGAAAGAGACAGAGAAAGACCAGATCCACCTGTGCTTCCTAAACTTAAATGGTTCAACCTTTAAGGCTGAACCACCCGCCTGACCAACAAACTACACAAGTTCAACATATATACGAGTTAAACGTCGCAGAGACGGAACGTGAGGACCTAGACACAGCATAAGAGAACCTAAAGTCGAAAATAAGCTTTAAACATCATAGAAAATAGGAAAGGAATCTGCCTATAGCAGAGAAAAAGTGTCAAATGGAATCTGTAGTTGAAGCTGGTCGATTAAAACATCAATTAATGTGCATAGTTGTAAGAGTCAGTTGCAGGCGATGAGTCACAATAACGTGGCTGAAGTATGTTGACCAGACCACATACTAGAAGGTGAAGGGACGACGACGTTTCGGTCCGTCCTGGACCATTCTTAAGTCGACTTGGGAATGGTCCAGACGGACCGAAACGTCGTCGTCCCTTCACCTTGTAGTGTGTGGTCTGGTCAACAAGATGCAGTTGTGTGTAGTGTAACACCTGAGTTGATTTAGACATTTAAGTGTACCCAGGACACAGTATTCTTGGTTTGTTCCACCAATTAGCACCACGAATTTACTGAAATTAGTTGAGCTAATTACAGGTCATATGTCAAGGGACAGAGAATCCTTGTTGTCTGGCTGTCACAAATTACTGTCAATTAGATACTTCAAAGATGGTCAAGGGCTTGTTAATGGAGGCCCAAATTGGAAAGGTCTACACTTGACTATTCCAATACAAGAGATGTGTAGGGGAATGTGTAGTTCATTGATGTGGCCATGAATCTTATCTTAATACAATGTGGCCAAATATCTTAATACAATATGGTATTAAGATATTTCTGAGGAATATCATTGGTGGGGGTATTCCATATAAATCTTACCCATAATTCAGTAAATACTATTAATTTCCATTTGTTTTTTGTCATACATAGAATACGATACATAGAATACAAATTCTCAGTACATAGAATGTGTTTAAACCCAATTTGTTGTTATTCAATAAACTAATTTTGTGATCTGAAAACCTTCTGCTATTGCTTCTTTTAATTTATCTGTGTGTTAAATGTTAATGCCTAATTGGTTATATTAATCAGTAATCCCTCATTCAATAACTGTGCTTTTAATAACTCACTTATCCTCCTATTTAATTTAGAGTACTAAGCTTGTGTAAGTGAACAAATATTAGTTTTCCCAAATGGTTAACAAAATGTTTAACCAGACCACACACTAGAAGGTGAAGGGACGACGACGTTTCGGTCCGTCCTGGACCATTCTCAAGTCGATTAACAAAATGAAATGAAACATTTCATGTTCAATGAAAGGACATTGAATGTTCGGTACCAGTATTATCAAGTGAGGCCTCTTAAGGTTAGTAATTATATGCTCTGATTTAAGTGTCGCCTCTGAGTGACAGAAGACTCTATTATAAGTGAACAGGTATCGTAGCCAGATTATATTTGTGTTCAGAAACGATAAAACTATGTTCAACCTATGTTAAACTATGTTCTTAAACACCTGAGTGTGTAGAGAAGGAAATTGTCGGGAAAGGGCCAAGCCATTACGACTATATAGCACTGGGAAGGGGTCAGGATAAGGATTTGGGATGGGACGGGGGAAGGAATGGTGCCCAACCACTTGGACGGTCGGGGATTGAACGCTGACCTGCATGAAGCAAGACAGTCGCTCTACCGTCCGGACCAAGTGTGTAGAGAGAGGTTGTTGAATCGTATAAGGGTTATTACAGTCGTGAACAGGTGACAAAATGAAACATTTGTCAGAGGTAAACTTAACATGACAAAAGTGGTCACACCAGAGTAAGCACAATTAGACTTCACTTTACATTACTATAATTATAAGTAGAGCTGGAAAAGACAGTAGTTACAAGTAGACAAGACACTAAAAATATAAAGGCTGAAGTGAGCTGCAATTACTAGTAGATAAGACTGCAAACAATGACCATTGCAGAGCAACTAGGAACCTCACAACTCAAGAGATGCACGAGCCACCGAGTTTCAATTGCAGAAAAAATACCCTAAGGTCAACAAATCAGAGGCGTGGTAAACAAGGCTGGGAGCAGCATAAATGCGAAGCCACTCCAGCATATTTCCCTAGTGGGTTACCTCTCCCACCAGTGATAGTTTTTGGCAGCCATCCACACGCAAACATTTCCCTCATTTTTTTCGTCGGTGAGAGATCCCAGAGGACGAGCTGGTGATTCTGGGAGTCTGTAGTGACGACGGTTCACACTGTTGGGGTCTGAACTGCATGGTTGTAGTGGTTGTAATTGTGGTGCTTACCTAATAGAGTTTGTCTGATGGTAACTATGAGGGGAGTCTATAACCTGGAAACACAAACCGAAACTGTCTCTATTTTCTGCTTGTTACAACTTGTAATGAAGTTGTTACATCTTGGCTTAACGTGTTTATGACGTATTAGAACGTTGTTACAACTTGCTATATTGGTTGTTATAACTGGTTAGGTGTTAAAACTTGTTCGAACGTTGTACCAACGTCGTAGTTTCGGTGTGAGTTTGGCGGGTAGTTCCTCATGACCTGAAATGGAGACTTGAAATAGCTGGTGATATATATATGTTGTTGAATGTGACCGAAAGGTTAAGATTAATGATTGTAACACGAATCTTCTCAATATTTCTTATGTTTTTCTTCACTGTGGAGGGTAGTTGAAAAATTAACTCTCCAAAGTTCATTTTCACACTTTATTTATGGTGTGACACCTAGAAGCGTTTCGCAAGACACTTCTTACATTTTCAAAGAGAATTTTACATACTCTGTTAATATATTCGCTTGGGGTGAGGTGATAGAGGACATGAGTTAACGAGTGAATCAATGGGTTATCTTGAGGTTATCTTGAGATGATTTCGGGGCTTTTAGTGTCCCCGCGGCCCGGTCCTCGACCAGGCCTCCACCCCCAGGAAGCAGCCCGTGACAGCTGACTAACACCCAGGTACCTATTTTACTCCTAGCTAACAGGGGCATAGGATGAAAGAAACTCTGCCCATTGTTTCTCGCCGGTGCCTGGGATCGAACCCAGAACCACAATGGGTACACCATTGCTTGTTCTATCTTCTTGCTTCTGTATTGGTTCGGGGTCTTGAAGTGGGTAGAAGATAATTATATGTTAATTGGCTGTTGATTGCTAGTTTTGACTTTTTGATGTGTAGGGTCCTACACATAGGGCCTAATATTCTCGAGGCACAAACTCTGATTGGTTCGACACTTTTATGTACGACAACGCCCTTTATTGCCGTATAAAAAAGAGACACCGAAGCTTTTGAATCTTTGTTATTGCTGTCGTCAGGTGATTGAGACTCTGTTTTATGAGTTTATTGCACTCTTGGAGTTTTTATGTAGCGATAACCGTTCAAAAAAAAGGAAGAACTTTGAATATAGTCATAAAACAAGAGGAGAATATTTGGTTCAACTTTGTCATCACGTCAGTTTGTTCCGTAAGGCATCACAGTATCCAAGCTGTTATCTCTTTATCTGTCAGTATCCAAGGTGTTATCTCTTTATCTGTCAGCATCCAAGGTGTTATCTCTTTATCTGTCAGTATCCAAGCTGTTATCTCCCTATCTGTCAGTATCCAAGCTGTTATCTCTTTATCTGTCAGTATCCAAGCTGTTGTCTCTTTATCTGTCAGTATCCAAGCTGTTATCTCTTTATCTGTCAGTATCCAAGCTGTTATCTCTTTATCTGTCAGTATCCAAGCTGTTATCTCTTTATCTGTCAGTATCCAAGCTGTTATCTCTTTATCTGTCAGTATCCAAGCTGTTGTCTCTTTATCTGTCAGCATCCAAGCTGTTGTCTCTCTATCTGTCAGTATCCAACCCGTCCTCGCAAATTCGTATAGTCAATATTGACTTATTAGTTACGTGCATAAGTGACATACTAAACATAATAGTTTCCCTTGAAAAGCTTCATAGAAAACACCGACCTTACCTAACCAACTTAGTATGTTAAAATAAGCATCTTATTGCTTCGTAATTACAATTGTTACTTAACCTATTATAGGTATAGGTTAGGTAATAATTGTAATTACGAAGCAATAAGATGCTTATCTTAACATACTAAGTAGGTTAGGTAAGGTCGGTGTTTTCTATGAAGCTTTTCAAGGGAAACTATTATGTAAAGTATGTCACCTATGCACATATTTAATAAGTCAATATTGACTATACGAATTTGCGAGGACGGGTTGCAGTACCGCAGGTCTTCTTTATGTCAGTATAATTCGAGAAATAATTTTTTATGACCTACACATTACAGTATTGCGATTAGTTAAGCGAATCCATTTGGGGATTTTATAATAACCAAACAATTAAAACATTTGTATTTGTCTGTGGGTAATTGTTACAATTGTGTATTTGTTTACAATTAGTGTTTTTGTTAATCATTTTTAACATGAACCCACGTGAATTATTATTCACGTGGGTTCACTAGCTGTTTGGAATGGCTTTTCTCGTGATATATATGAGGTTCTAGCGCATACAACACGACCACTTACGAGCCGTTGTAGCCGAGGAATTAACGACTCTTAACTCGATTGATGGTGTAAGTCCTGGAGGTCACATATCTTCTCTGAATGGCCTGCATTAGGTCTATTGTACCTTGCAATGAGGGGTAGCAGGCGTAGCTCAGGGCAGCTACTGGCAAGCACTTTAGTAATCGTCTCTTTTTCACTTTTTTGTTTTCTCCTTATACACCAATCTTTGCTCTTATTTCTCGATTATTTCTGTCCTTTTCTGTACGTTTCTTCGGTCCTTCTCTCTCTTATTTCGTTATTGCTGTTGCTTTCTTGGGTCTTTTCTAGTCTATTTTCACATCCTCTGAGCAGCCTTTCATCCCATTCCTTTTCTCCGTGTCTCTTCTTTCTCTCTTTTCCTCCATTCTCTTCTTGTTCTATATACTGTTTTCTATCTTGTCACTCTTCTTTCCCCCCTCTTCCTTCTTCCCCTCTACCTTACTTCCCTCCGTTCGATCCTAACCTTCTCTCCCTCCCTCTCTACCTCCCTTCACTGCCTCTCCTACATGGCTCATTAAGTAACCATGGAACAGCTTTACCAAGCATGACACCTGTCTTATTAACTTTGTACAGATACAAATGTTCAGTGTACCATTAGTACTCTCTGAGTGTGTGTGTGTGTGTACAAGCACGAGGGAACACTTAATAAATATAGACCTGTTTTCACTAAATGTCTTCTCCAAGACGAAATTAAAAAAAACAGCTGTTCTAAAATTACATTGGAACTCCACGTCAATGGTGGAGTTAAAATGCTGTTTAGAAAAGTAGAATACAAAGTGATATTTCTCTCTTGGAAATGAAGAGCACTTTGCCCAGTCGCCAAAGACCAGGCTTGGGGCTTAATAATGAAGTCCTCTTTTTATGCCTCTCGCGAACAGTGGAACAGCAAGAGTGGGCATTGAGTCTGTCAGTTGCCTTTGTTGGTGTGTATTGTGCGTGTTGTTTGCGTGCAGGGGGAGCAGGTGGAGTGCTTGGGGGCCGGGGAAGGTAAGGTTGGCGTGTTTATGTTTGAGAAACGGAGGTATGTTTGGTGGTGGTGGGGGAGTGTTGGTGTGGTGTGTGTGTGTGTGTGTGTCTGTGTGTGTGTGTGTGTGTGTGTGTGTGTGTGTGTGTGTGTGTGTGTGTGTGTGTGTGTGTGTGTGCACTCATCTAGATGTGCTTGCAGGCTCGATCTAGGATTCTTGCGCCCCATTTTTAAACGTTGAAAGATTAATGCAAAGAGTCCATTTCTCACGCTTTAATCATATTTACATTTAAAATAAGAAGCTAATTAGCTTCTACGACTTCTACATCAAACCTATTCCGTTTACGAACAGCTCTAACAATGAAAAAATTTCTTCTCAAGATCTCTTTGACTCATTAAGTCTCCAGTCCTCCTCCAAAGAGGCTGACAACCTAGTGAAGGAAATTCTACCTGTTCACTTAATACAAGTGGCAGGGGTACACGATCCCAACTTTGTGCACTGTGTCACAGAGTGGGCTTCTCTCTCAGTCTCAGGTGTTCAATCCCCGACGTCCAAGTGGCTAGGTACCATTCCTTCCCGCCGTCCCATCCCAAATCCTTATCCTGGGCTCTCCGCAGTGCTATATAGTCGTAAAATCTTGACGCTTTCCCTTGATTATCATCTGTCATCTCTCTCAGTCTCAGCATCCCATCCTCAGCATTCCCCTGTTACCTAGCAGTAAATAGGTACCTGGGAGTTAGTCAGCTGTCACGGGCTGCTTCCTGGGGGTGGAGGCCTGGTCGAGGACCAGGCTGCGGGGACACTAAAGCCCCGAAATCATCTCAAGATAACCACCACCATAAAAAGCCCTTAAACAACATAGCAGGAATGGCCCCATTGTGGACCAAACTATTGCAATATGCCTAGAGGCTGCAAAAACGCCCATTGACAATTATCGCCTTACAGCAGTAGCAGCCCCCCATGCAGGTGATTTTCTATTAGCAACCCCAATGTCGGCAACTGGCACACGTCTCACACCGCAGGACCTCCGCATTGCAGTGGTCCTTTGCCTTGCAACTTGAATCCACACATAATAAAGGTACATTTGCATTGAAGCAGTGGCTAACAAAGCTGGGAAATTAAGCTGAGAGAGCCTCACTGAGTCCCTAATGCCGTGTAATACTAATGATCTTGTGGGCCAACCTGATTGGATCACAGTGAACCGCCTGGAAGAACGGCAAGCAGTTGGTGTGGTGGAACTACACGCGTGTATTAACCACAGCTAAAACCTACATTGACTTCAGCGTTGCACATCGAAGTGGTGTTGCTACACATAGGGAATCAGACAAGTTTCATAAGTACAGAAAACTGGATCGCCACTACAATTTTCTCCCCAGGATTTCCGAAACTCTTGGCGCCAGGGGTAAGAGTGCCAACAGTTTTAGAAATGAGTTCATAGCTAATTGAACCAACAAGAGACTCCTAAAACTGCAAGCTTTCTTTTCCAGCACCTTAGCATGGCAATACAGAAAGGAAATACACACGGAATTCAAGGTTCCAGCCAACCATCTGATTAGCTATAGGAACACAACAGACTATAGCCAATAACTTTGCATTTTTGTTTATGTAACCAAGTTTCTAACTTAAGTAATAAAGTTTAAATAAAACAAAATAATTGCAATATACATAGAGGTAGAAGAAGACACTATGTGTAAGTGGTAAATGGATGCATCATAAGTCTCCCCTTCGGGTATATATATATATATATATATATATATATATATATATATATATATATATATATATATATATATATATATATATATATAATATATACCAGACAGGGCGATATAGTAATTGCCAGGATCAGGTTGGGCTCCCTGTATCTGAGACAGTTGGCTGCAAGAGACGAATCTCCCAATCCCAAGCACTCTAAGTGTAAACCTCGCTATCAGGAACTGATATCATGGTCTCTCACAGTACACAATTGAAAGCCAAGTCATTAGGCTCTTTAGACTTCACAATGTGATGTGGAATCTTTCAGTTTGAGGTAGCTAGAGTTTTGATATTTGTCAGTTCTTTGTTTGAAGGATATCCTGATGTTACATGCACAAGTTGCTAATGCAGGCTTCTAATGTCATTCCCTCCTGTATAACTACCCTTGATTGTTTCAAGCGTAGGTTAGACATTTATAAATGTGATTGAGTGGTTATAAATAGGAGCTGTCTCGTATGGGCCAACAGGCCTTTGCTGTTGCCTTTATTCTTATTCTCTTATGTTCTTAATGCTAATTTGTAACTTTACAATCCATTTTCCGTGCTTAGATTCACTGTTGTTGTTGTTAAAGATTAGCTATCTGGAACAAAATTCCAAGTAGCACGGGCTATGGTGAGCCCGTAGCATTTAATTAGATTCACTGTTCCTTATCACTTAGATACAGCTGAGTGCGACTTGAAAACCTCTATTATAGTGAGACGACATGAAAAAGTCTAAGAGCGTTCCATCGACAAATAAAAAACCCTGTTTTTGTGTTGGACCACGAAGCAATGTCCTCTCCGGTTTGACTTTTCCTGATTGGATTAATTTTTGTATTCTCACGGCGTTAATAAGCTCATTAGTTGCTTCGCCAGACAAAAAATAAATGCTTCATTAGTCAACCACGTTGGCGTCGCTGCCTCTGTCATGCACTGTGGAATGTGTGTTGTGTCATTAGTCTTGCCTTCATGCTTGTAACCATCGACTTTTCCACCGTTGTGATTAATTAGACTGTTAAGTCTGGCTGTGGGTGTACTTGCTAACGCAAACATTCACAAGTTACATTGGTTTAAGATTGGTTAGAGTCACATATTTTGGTTCATTTTTCTTCAAATCATCTTCACATGGGGAGGCTGGCCGGCCGAGCGGACAGCACGCTGGACACGTGATTCTGTGGTCCCGGGTTCGATCCCGGGCGACGGGGGAAACGATGGGCAGAGTTACTTTCACCCTATGTCTCCTGTTACCTAGCAGTAAATAGGTACCTGGGAGTTAGTCAGCTGTCATGGTCTGCTTCCTGGGAGTGGAGGCCTGGTCGAGGACCGGGCCGCGGGGACACTAAAGCCCCGAAATCAACTCAAGATAACCTCAAGGTAATCACTAATGTTGATTGTTTTTTCTGCAGTCTTCAATAAGTTATTTTAGTTTCACTTAAATACAAAGATTATTTGAGTGCCTTTTGGGGCCTCATGGTGGGCCAGAGGTCATCAATAGACAGTAAATAATGTGCCCCGTGAGGCCACCTGTCTGCTGGTAGGTGAGACAGTGCTGGGGGAATCCAGACGCAGGTTCGAATCCTCGTCATGGCCCTTGTAGATTGGTTCAGTGCTGGGAAAGTTCTAGTGTCCTCCGGAATGGTGATGGGGACGAGGAATGGACGAGCGGAGACAACGGAAGGGGGAGGGGACAGACAGAAAAACAGGAAGGGAAAGCATGAAGACGGGACGAAAAGAGGAAAGAGAGGAATGTAAACACACAATCGACTTGAGAATGGTCCAGGACGGACCGAAACGTCGTCGTCGTCCCTTCACTTTCCAGCGTGTGGTCGGGTCAACACCAAAAAAAAAGAGAATTGATAGGTGAAACGAATATAGATCCACGAGAATAACGTCATGTTGCATGCCACTCTGTCGTTTGCAGGCGCTGTTGCAAAGCGAGAGGTGGAAGGAGGGACCCCATCCCTCCTCCAGCTCCAAGGCAAAGAGGAGTGGCACTCATCAATTTCAGACAAACTGTAACTAACCGGAAGAACTCACCCCCCACACCTAGCAACCCAGGCCAGGTCCAAGTTAGTCAATACCTCGAGGTAAATGATAATACAGCTGAATTATTTTCACCATCTCTTGATTCAGGGGAACATTTGATTCTTGAAGACTCGTATATAGTCTATAATTTAAATGAATCTATCATTTATGTGACTATTCTTGTGGTATACTTCTGGGCATAAGCATATAAAGTTTGTCCCAAAAATGTCCAGGTAGAATGGTGACCAATATTGCAAGTGGAGAATGAGAGATAGGGAATGAGAGAGGCAGTAGGGGCCAAAACTTGCAGGTGGGGAATGAGAGATAGGGAATGAGAGAGGCAGTAGTGACCAAAACTTGCAGGTGGGGAATGAGAGATAGGGAATGAGAGAGGCACTAGTGACCAAACTTGCAGGTGGAGAATGAGAAATAGGGAATGAGAGAGGCAGTAGTGACCAAAACTTGCAGGTGGAGAATGGGAGATAGGGAATGAGAGAGGCAGTAGTGACCAAAACTTGCAGGTGGGGAATGAGAGATAGGGAATGAGAGAGGCAGTAGAGAGAGACAATTCATCCCTGAAGCCCAAAACACCCCAATTTTTTCAACCATGTGATAAAAAATATGTTTAAACAGATTATATGCTTCAAGGCTTATCATATTTTTTGTTTACATTTTTATGCAAAGCCTTTAATTAATTATTGAATTATTTGACCGAAATTTGTATGCCGTTTTAAGACGTTAAAAAGACGTCTTCAAATTTATAATCGACGCAGATAATTCACAGCCTCTGTTCACCTTACAAGAAACAGATACCTGGGAGTAAAGCAACTGTTGTGGATTGCATATTGTAGAAAATAAATGTTAGGATGTCACTAAGCCTAATTTAATTCCTCCATGTCGCTGACAGTGGAGGAATTAAACATTCTCAGCCGAGGGACCCCAGGTTCAGTCTCTAGGCTAGGATAGGATAGAAACTAGGATAGAAACAATTGGGCACGTAGTTCCTCTCTCCCTTTCCCTCTCTCTCTCTCTTTCTCGAGGCGAAATGATCGCTACATGATGGTATGTCGGGAACATGTCTCTGTGGGTAGAGTTCACTCATAGGAATACCTTCTTTGTTATTTTCTATGANCAATATTTCCACCAATTTATCCATAGCCAACAAATAACTCCACCAAGTTCTTTAAAATCAATTTAAAGTACCGCCTTCTGATTCATCGAATATATCACAAAAGGACAGAATCTCAACTGTATTGATATAAGTGATAAGTTGTTGAGAAAACTAAAGATTGTTCTCAAATCATGCTACAGACTATTGTATGACCTGTTGTATGATCTAGTGTATGCCCAGGCTATTGTATGACCTGTTGTATGATCTAGTGTATGCCCAGACTATTGTATGACCTGTTGTATGATCTAGTATATGCCCAGACAATTGTATGACCTGTTGTATGATCTAGTGTTTGCCCAGACAATTGTATGACCTGTTGTATAATCTAGCGTTTGTCCAGACTATTGTATGACCTGTTGTATAATCTAGTGTTTGCCCAGACAATTGTATGACCTGTTGTATAATCTAGCGTTTGTCCAGACTATTGTATGATCTGTTGTATGATCTAGTGTTTGCCCAGACAATTGTATGACCTGTTGTATAATCTAGCGTTTGTCCAGACTATTGTATGACCTGTTGTATGATCTAGTGTTTGCCCAGACAATTGTATGACCTGTTGTATAATCTAGCGTTTGTCCAGACTATTGTATGATCTGTTGTATGATCTAATGTATGCCCAGACTATTGTATGACCTGTTGTATGATCTAGTGTATGCCCAGACTATTGTATGACCTGTTGTATGATCTAGTGTATGCCCAGACTATTGTATGACCTGTTGTATGATCTAGTGTATGCCCAGACTATTGTATGGCCTGTTGTATGATCTAGTGTATGCCCAGACTATTGTATGACCTGTTGTATGATCTACTGTTTGCCCAGACAATTGTATGACCTGTTGTATAATCTAGCGTTTGTCCAGACTATTGTATGACCTGTTGTATAATCTAGTGTTTGCCCAGACAATTGTATGACCTGTTGTATAATCTAGCGTTTGTCCAGACTATTGTATGATCTGTTGTATGATCTAGTGTATGCCCAGACTATTGTATGACCTGTTGTATGATCTAGTGTATGCCCAGACTATTGTATGACCTGTTGTATGATCTAGTATTTGCCCAGACAATTGTATGACCTGTTGTATGATCTACTGTTTGCCCAGACTATTGTATGACCTGTTGTATGATCTAGTGTATGCCCAGACTATTGTATGACCTGTTGTATGATCTAGTGTTTGCCCAGACTATTGTATGACCTGTTGTATGATCTAGTGTTTGCCCAGACTATTGTATGACCTGTTGTATGATCTAGTGTTTGCCCAGACTATTGTATGACCTGTTGTATGATCTAGTGTATGCCCAGACTATTGTATGACCTGTTGTATGATCTAGTGTATGCCCAGACTATTGTATGACCTGTTGTATGATCTAGTGTATGCCCAGACTATTGTATGACCTGTTGTATGATCTAGTGTATGCCCAGACTATTGTATGACCTGTTGTATGATCTAGTATTGCCCAGACAATTGTATGACCTGTTGTATGATCTACTGTTTGCCCAGACTATTGTATGACCTGTTGTATGATCTAGTATATGCCCAGACAATTGTATGACCTGTTGTATGATCTACTGTTTGCCCAGACTATTGTATGACCTGTTGTATGATCTAGTGTATGCCCAGACTATTGTATGACCTGTTGTATGATCTAGTGTATGCCCAGACTATTGTATGACCTGTTGTATGATCAGTTGTATGCCCAGACCACCTGTTGAGCTGTAGAAGTGTGTTAGAGGATGAGTGACTGGCCTCCTTTAAGTACAATCTCTACATTGTTTAATTGACTTTCTGTATCCCAGTCTTAGTGATCAGTTTGATTTTCTCACCTGTTCCACAACTGAATCACATGTTGTTTCAAGATACAGACAGACCCAATGGTGAGCATATGTTTATCTGTGTCGTACCATGGTATTGCATCTCTCACAGTGAATGTGATTTACATATACATCACATTTAGTCATTTCCACTTTGATGTTTCGATAAATGTCTCATTGACAGGTGATTTGTGTGTGTTGATTATTGTGTGTGTAATTATTGAGGGTCATTTTGACAGGTCATTTGTGTGTTGATTGTTGTGCATGATTATTGACTGTCCCTTTGATAGTGCGATTGTTGATTGATCATGCCATTGTGGTGACTCGAGTATCCTGATTAGAACTCTTGTGCATTCTTTTCCAATCATCAACATGACAGGAAGCCATGTTGATGATTGGTTGCCAAGACAGTCTTAGGTTAGGTGCTGGCCATGTGTGTATCAAGATCTATCAGTTAGATACCCCTGTCTATCGGATGCAATAATAGATTTCCGACATCAATCTTGAGTAACGAAAGTATCTAATCCATCAATACGGAAGTTTGTTGAATAAATGTTGCTAATCGTTGCACTGTAATCAATTAATAAATTTATAAATACTACTATTCACACTTGCACCCTAAGCACTGAGATAGCTCTGGTGTCTTCAACACCTAGCCTGGCCTCGAGCCTGGGCCGGGCTTGGGGAGTAGAAGAACCCCATCAACCAGGTATCAACCAGGTATCACCTATTAGCCTATTAGTTAGGAATTAAATCAATTCTGATGACTCTAAGAGAAGGCCTTTAAGAGTGTTTGACAGCCAAGAAGAGATGCTCAAGATGAATATGGTCTAAGAAAGGATTAATCAACAGAGATCTTGGTTAACTATTGCACTCAGATCCTGTACGAAGTGCTTCTGTAGTTATGAATTTCCGTTAGCTTCTGTGGAGCTGTCTACCATATGCAAATATTATTCCCAGATCTTAATCTACGAGAGAAACATTTATCGAACTGCGACGATCCAAGGGACACATGTACCCACTCCCTTTCACCCTGGTGGTGAACCAGACCACACACTAGAAGGTGAAGAGACGACGACGTTTCGGTCCGTCCTGGACCATTCTCAAGTCGATTGTAAATGGTCCAGGACGGACCGAAACGTCGTCGTCTCTTCACCTTCTAGTGTGTGGTCTGGTTCACATACTTTAGCCACGTTATTGTGACTCATCGCCTGCACGCTGGTGGTCCTGGACCTTCCCGGATGGATTTTGAAGTCCCTGTGATAAATTCTTGACTTGTTTCATTGTTCCTATCATAAATTCACTTCTATCTTCATTTGACCCAAACACTGGAAGGATGATCCATAAGGGATACATGGATATTGGAGCAGGAATGATTGACTTTTACAGGGTGCTAGCTTTTTGTGTGTTAGAAAACTAGCAAGGATGACTCGCTTACTGACAAACACACACTGCCACTAGCAAACATTATTCCCACACTAACAAATACGACACCTCCACTAGCAACCATTATCCCCCTCACTAACATTATATATGACTCCACCAATAGCAATCATGACCACCCCATTAGCAAACATGACTCCCACACAAGCATATGACTCCAACACCAGTAAACGTCCCTTCCCTGCTACTTCCCTACTTCTACTTCCCTACATCATAACTCTCCTTCTAGCAAATATGACTTTCCCCAGTAGGACACGTGCCTCCCTCCCACTGTAAGGCCTGATGGGGTATTTATATCATGAGGTTATAATCTGTAAACATGAGGAGGGAAAGTGAAGGGTATGTTTACTACGGCTGACGGTCATGAAGGGAGGGAGTAATCTACCTCAATGAGGGAGTAATCTACCTCAATGTGGGGCTCTTACCTTCAAGAGTAAATCACAGTCCTAGGTCAGGAACGTGGACGCGAGTCAGAATCTAGCTGCTTACTGATCCAACTCTTAGAACAAGATATTGTAGAGAATCTTAAGTTTAGGAAAGCATTCGGTGTGGCGTTTTCTTGTGCCTTAACACCTAGTTATGTTACAACTTTAAGTTCTGGTGTCATAACCAGTTTTGTCAAGAAAGTCAAGTTCGATCCATTTTGGGCTAGTGTGGGTGAAATATATTGCAAGTATGAGACATGTAGCGTTGATAGGCTGGAAACAAGGAAATGGGTCAATTACAAGCCGCAGTTTGACTAAATGTATCACTTGTATAAGATAGACTTCTTCAGTGCCCATTTGTACAGGGTGTTTAACAAGCAGTCGTCAGGATTTGGTGCAGAATACAAATTACATAAAATTGTTTGAGTGAAGATACCCACCGGGGTCTGAATTTTGTGACCTGTTATCTCTTTAACGCAGCCGCTCACAGAAATTCACTTCTCACCTAGTACTCACCTAGTTGGGCTTGTGGGGGTTGAGCTTTGGCTCTTTGGTCCCGCCTCTCAACTGTCAATCAACTGGTGACAGAATGTACAACAATCTAGCTGTCTATATCAATCGGTAACAATGAAAGCAGCACATATTCATAAGAACATAAGAACAAAGGTAACTGCAGAAGGCCTATTGGCCCATACGAGGCAGCTCCTATTTATAACCAGCAAATCTCATTCAAATACATGTCCAACCTTCGCTTGAAACAATCGAGGGACCCCACCTCCACCACGTTACGCGGTAATTGGTCCCACAAATCAACAACCCTGTTACCGAACCAGTATTTATCCAAGTCTTTCCTAAATCTAAACTTATCCAATTTATACCCATTGTTTCGTATTCTGTCTTGTGTTGATACTTTTAATACCCTATTAATATCCACTTTGTTATGTCCATTCATCCACTTGTAAACCTCTATCATGTCACCCCTAACTCTTCGCAAACCAAAGATAAGATTTTATAACCACCAAATCTCACTCATATACATGTCCATCCCACGCTTGAAACAATTAATGGACCCCCCCCACCTCCCTTGATTGGTTCATTATTATTCATTATTCGACTGAGACCATAGTGGTTCCAAGTATCCACCTCACGGTGGCCCTAATATATATATATATATATATATATATATATATATATATATATATATATATATATATATATTATATATATATATATATATATATATTCCTTCGCATTCTTAGTTGATGATATATAAATGAATAAAGTTACCTACTCACAATCATTGATTCACTGAATGTCATTGCTCCTTATTTTAATGTAGTTTTAAAGGCATATAAATATACATATATTTCAATTGATGCTTTATTCCCATACTCACTAAAATAATTATTCTAATTTAAGGGTTTTGAAGTAAAGTGAAGGCAAGAGAGAGCTGGGATTTAATCACTAGTTGTTAGGTTAATATTACATTTAATTTTATAGTTATCTTAAGATATTTTGGAGATTTAATACAGCAACAACGCTTCCCTCTCCTGAAAGATACTAGACACTAGCAAACATGACTTCCTCCCTTGTTAACATGGCTTCCTCCCTTGTTAACATGGCTTCCTCCCCTGCTAACATGGCTTCCTCCCTTGTTAACATGGCTTCCTCCCCTCTAACATGGCTTCCCTCCCTTGTTAACATGGCTTCCTCCCCTGCTAACATGGCTTCTCCCTTGTTAACATGGCTTCCTCCCTTGCTAACATGGCTTCCTCCCTTGTTAACATGGCTTCCTCCCTTGCTAACATGGCTTCCTCCCTTGTTAACATGGCTTCCTCCCTTGCTAACATGGCTTCCTCCCTTGTTAACATGGC
>WNGS01007182.1:7872782-7890998 GCA_020271785.1 Procambarus virginalis
TTTGCAATATATTGTTCTCACTATAGCCTCTTGAGCTACTTGATATCATACGTCTGCTCTCTATACGACACTCTTTTCCTCCCCTTTGACCTCTTGTCCTTGATATGATTTTCTTGATATGATATGATACGAAAAAGAGGATTTTCCTCTTTTCTTCCTGTCTAAATCCCATTATCTCTTTACTACACCTGATGCTCATGGATCATTAAGAGAAAACTAAGTTGCTGGTTTTGTCGTTAATTCAGTCACTAATGTAAACTGAAATTACTGGATCCTGCAGCCTCTCCGAGACACAAACCAGGGTTTTACACAACTCCCCCCTGCACTCGAGCTATGTCAATAGGCCGTTCTCCCTCTTCGCCCTTACTTCAAAAACCCTGGTTTGTGTCTCGGAGAGGCTGCAGGATCCATTGAGTTCAGTAGAACTTCGATTTCAACTTCTTTTGACCATGTCGTAGCTCTGTCGATTAAGGCAGCGTCTGGGATGCTCTCGGACTCAGGTTCGAATCCTCGTCACGGCCCTTGTGGATTTGTTCTTATGAGTTGGCCTCATTTTGACGTGTTTGAACTGACAAAGACGTGTGACTGCTTTTTTGGACCTGGACAAAATTGATTGATATTTAGATCAGGACAAAATTTCGTCGGTTTTATACATGTTTAAAGGTATATTGCTGTTGACCAGACCACACACTAGAAGGTGAAGGGACGACGACGTTTCGGTCCGTCCTGAACCATTCTCTATCGACTTGAGAATGGTCCAGGACGGACCGAAACGTCGTCGTCCCTTCACCTTCTAGTGTGTGGTCTGGTCAACAACGTTATTATGATTTACATTAATACGATAGTACCTACGGGCTCACCATAGCCCGTGCTACTTGGAACTGTTTGTTCCAAGTAGCGAATCTTTAACAACAACAACATATATTAATGTGACTTACTCTCTGCATATTTTATCTTGCACGCTTCTGTAAAACCACTTTGCACTTTTCAGGAAGCCAAAAATATATATAATCGAGGCGATAAAAGTTACCAAAACGTACAATTTTGTAAGCTAAAAATGAAAGGCGTTTACATAGCACGGGAAGCATGAAGAAGACTAGAAGGCGCGTCTTGACAGCTAAGATGGGTTGAACTGGCTTTCTGAAAGATTTGCCGCGCACTAGAGTGGGGTCATATCACCCTGAGATGGTCGTCCCCTCCTTGAGAATCGTCTAGGGGATGGCATTACCGCAATGAGGAATCCTTCCTCTCTGCGACATGTTGAAGGGAGGCATGAGACTCCGGTGGGTCGCATTTGCCGGTGACGTTAATTCCCCTGCTCTCTAGGCCATTTATAGAAGCCTCAGTATACCAGTGAGAGAGAGAGAGAGAGTGAGAGAGAGAGAGAGAGAGAGACCCCTCACTCACCCCAACTCGACGGCCATTACCACTGAGGAAAAGGGGAAAAAGGACGTAAAGGGGAAGAGAGATAGGTCGGAGGCTAAGGAGATTTCCCTCATTTCCGTCGGCTTATTGATTTTATAAACTCACGTGGGGGGCTGGGAGTATACCTACTGCACGTCGATGAGTTTGCCCGGGGGGGGGTTCTTTCCGGCCTTGTGGCGTCGGGCGGAAGGTTTGTGCGGACGGAAGGAAGCCAAAGACGGAGGGGCGTCCTCTATTACCCCACAGAAAAGATTTTAAGTGGCTAATGATGGCGAGACGGAGAGCCCCAAGGGGCGCCGCTGGGGAGAGGCAGAGATGGGGAAGAGGTTTATGTAGTTGCTGAGCTGTTGAGGCAAAGTGGAGGAGAGAGAGAGAGGGAGAGAGAGAGAAACATACAGAGAGAGACAGAGACATAGAAAGAGCGGTTGCCAATGGTTCAGAACTCAAAGGAGTAAACATAGAAGTTTAGGAAGAGTGCGTAAAGGAGAAGGGAGGCAGAGATGAAGTTAAGATGAAGGAAGGAGAAAGGAAAAGAAAGAAGATGAAACGACATGAAAGCTGCCAGATTCGAAACGACAAATAAACTTGACACGCAAAGAAAGTAGAATTTCCAACATAGGAACAACGCAAGCGAGAACGAGAGAGTTACAGAGAGCAAGAACACTACAAAACAGCAGCGACGAACATTGCAAAGCTAATCCAACATTCAACCCTGAACGTGTCATGCAATAAGCGAGATGTTCTGGTCCCTTGCAAGAAGCATAAGCTTGCAACATGAACACATACTCTCAAGACCTACCTTAGGATGTTGAGTCATAATCTTACTCATAATCTTAATCATAATCTCACATAATCTTGCTCAAATAAAAGCTTAGTTTATGGTGAGTACTGGTGTCCAAATGATGCTGATGGTGAAGTGGGAGATGGGCGTTATATAGTGAAGGTGATTGTGCTTGATTGTGTCAGTAATTGTGTCTGCTTGTGATGGTAATTGTGCTTCATTGCGTTAGGGGGATTGGATCTATTTGTATTGGTGATTGATTGTGCTGACTGATTGGATTGGTCATTGCGTCTGCTTGGGTTAGTGATTGGGTCTGTAGAAGTGATTGCTTATTTTTTGTGATGGTGATTGTAGCTAGTTGAGATTGTAGCTAGCTGTGATAGTGCCTGCATCTTTTTTATGACGGTGATTGTATGTGCTTGCTTCGACGATTGTATCCACTCTCGAAAATTGTTATCAGCTTGTATAAAAGATCGCCACTTGGGCTGGACGGTAGAGCGACGGTCTCGCTTCATGCAGGTCGGCGTTCAATCCCCGACCGTCCAAGTGGTTGGGGCACCATTCCTTCCCCCGTCCCATCCCAAGTCCTTATCCTGACCCCTTCCCAGTGCTATATAGTCGTAATGGCTTGGCGCTTTCCCCCTGATAATTCCTTCCCTCCACACATTCGGAAAACATACGACAGACAGACAGAGACAGACAGACAGACAGCATCAGAGATATCTGCATGCAGACAGACAAGCAACCATACAAGTATGCAGACAAAACATAGAGGCAAACACACAGACTATGTGACATAATGACAGCACACTGTCAGTAATGAACAGTCAAAATGATTCATAGTTAAAATCCGAAGAACAAATAGTGACAGGCAAGCAGTCTTTCAGTGTCTAAGACCTCTCCACTCATCCTTTAGTGTCTTGGATCTTCACCAGTCATCCTTCACCAACTGAGGGCCTCCAGAAGTCCTCTTTCGCCATCTGGGAGCCTCCAGAAGTCCTCTTTCACCAACTGGGAGCCTCAAGCAGTCCTCTTTCACCATATGGGAGCCTCCAGAAGTCCTCTTCACCATCTGGGAGCCTCCAGCAGTCCTCTTTCACCATCTGGGAGCCTCCAGCAGTTCTCTGTCACCATCTGGGAGCCTCCAGCAGTTCTCTGTCACCATCTGGGAGCCTCCAGCAGTTCTCTGTCACCATCTGGGAGCCTCCAGCAGTTCTCTGTCACCATCTGGGAGCCTCCAGCAGTTCTCTGTCACCATCTGGGAGCCTCCAGCAGTTCTCTGTCACCATCTGGGAGCCTCCAGCAGTTCTCTGTCACCATCTGGGAGCCTCCAGCAGTTCTCTGTCACCATCTGGGAGCCTCAAGCAGTCCTCTTTCACCATCTGGGAGCCTCAAGCAGTCCTCTTTCACCATCTGGGAGCCTCAAGCAGTCCTCTTTCACCATCTGGGAGCCTCAAGCAGTCCTCTTTCACCATCTGGGAGCCTCAAGCAGTCCTCTTTCACCATCTGGGAGCCCCCAGCAGTCCTCTTTCACCATCTGGGGTCCTCCTTCACCATCTGGGGGTCCTACTCCACCTTCTGGGATCCTATTTATCTTAGGAATCGCAGCAACTGGTCCATCACCCCGAGCTAAGACTTAATCAGATGACCTCTTATCTAACTCCTTTCTTGAAGGCAATTCAGCTCCAGACCAAGAACGTCTCCTTTGGGCCCAGATAGCTTAAGGTTTGTCTGTCTCTGTCTCTCTGTCTCTCTCTCTCTCTCTCTCTCTCTCTCTCTCTCTCTCTCTCTCTCTCTCTCTCTCTCTCTCTCTCTCTATCTATCTGTATCCTATCCAGTGTCTTCCAATCATTCGATAATGACCCAAATCCTAACCTAACCTAACCTAACCTAACCTAACCTAACTTAACCTAACCTAACCTAACTTAACCTAACCTAACCTAACTTAACCTAACCTAACCCAAGCCATGAATTGTCTCTCTCGTAAATACTTACAGGCAGTTCCCGTATTATGTATTTTGACTTGCCACTGTATCAAGTATATATATATACATATAGATTTTTTGTTTAATATTTTTATGTACATATTTGCTAAAAGTATTTTGTTCTAACAATTCGTCGCATGTGCATGCAAATTCAGTGCAGCTGCTGTTTGTTCAATTGGATTCTCATGCAAAATTGTGTATAGAATGCATTTTATCAAGGGAAATACTGGGTTGTGCAACCCTGTATTGGAATACAATAAACTAATATTTAAGGGTAATCTGCGATATTTGCATATTATGGTCTGATTTATTTTTTGACTTATTAATACTTATACTTATTAGGTATTGTCAGTATGTTAAATATTTCATACTGTTTCAAACAAAATGAACATAGTTTCTTTCATCCTGATGCCTCTGTTACTTAGCAGTAAATAGGTACCTGGGAGTTAGACAGCTGTTGCGAGCTTTTTCCTGTGTGTGTGTGTATGTGTATGTAGAAAAAAAAATATTTAATAGTAATAGTTGATTTACAGTTGGGAGGCGGGCCGAAAGAGCAGAGCTCAAGCTTAATTCGCAAGCTAAACTCGGTGAATACAGCTAGGTAAATACACAGACAAATACACACATCCACAGAAAGCAGCCCGTAGCAGCTGTCTAACTCCCAGGTACCTATTTTCTGCTAGGTGAACAAGGCACCACGGTGAAAGAAACTCTGCTCATCTGTTTCTGCCTCAGCTGAGGATCGAATCTGGGCCCTTAAGACTACAACCTGAGAGCGCTGTCCACTCATCCGCAAGCCCCTCACCCTGTGTGTGTGTGTGTGTGTGTGTGTGTGTGTGTGTGTGTGTGTGTGTGTGTGTGTGTGTGTGTGTGTGTGTATGTGTGTGTTTGTGTGTGTTTGTGTGTGAGTACTAACCTAGTTTCACTCACCTATGTGTAATTGCAGGGGTTGAGCCTCGGCTCTTTGGTCCCACTACTCAACTGTATGTACTCACCTAGTTGTACTCACCTAGTTGTGCTTGCGGGGGTTGAGCTCTGGCTCTTTGGTCCCGCCTCTCAACCGTCAATCAACAGGTGTACAGTTTCCTGAGCCTAATGGGCTCTATCATATCTACACTTGAAACTGTGTATGGAGTCAGCCTCCACCACATCGCTTCCTAATGCATTCCATTTGTCAACCACTCTGACACTAAAAAAGTTCTTTCTAATATCTCTGTGGCTCATTTGGGCACTCAGTTTCCACCTGTGTCCCCTATGTGTGTGTATGTGTGTGTGTGTGTGTGTGTGTGTGTGTGTGTGTGTGTGTGTGTGTGTGTGTGTGTGTGTGTGTGTGTGTGTGTGTGTGTGTGTGTTTGTGTGTGAGTACTAACCTAGTTTCACTCACCTATGTGTAATTGCAGGGGTTGAACCTCGGCTCTTTGGTCCCACTACTCAACTGTATGTGTGTGTATGTGTGTGTGTGTGTGTGTGTGTGTGTGTGTGTGTGTGTGTAGGGGGGTGGGAAGAGCAAAGATTGAATTAATGAGCCGAGTCATGTTAATGTCACAATGGGAATGGGATCTCGGTAATCCTCTTACACAATTTAGTTTTTAATAAATCAATTAAAATTAGATCAGAAATATACCAACCATTACTGTAAAATTAATTTTTTTTGTAATATGAATTAAATCAGATTCAATGATATTATATATGAACTGTTTTTGTAATTGTTTATCGATTGTGGAACCAAACCAATCAAGCAAGAATATATGTGTAATTAAATAGAACTTTATGCATTTGGCCACTTTTTACAGAATATACCTCACGCTACATGGGGCAATTCCTGATTAATAATGATCGTATGGTGTTCCTAATTGAACAGATTATGTAATTAAAATAATTCATTGTTTTAACATTGTTTTCTAACTCAGAAAAATATGATAAGCATGTCACATTGTTGAAGGCAAAAATTTCTAACTCGTGAGAATCTTGTCTTTTTGAAAATGATTTGATAAATTTTCAATCCAGAATGTTTTGAAAATTTATCCACGAACTCAGGAATAACAATATGATGCAATTTATAATTAAAAGACAAATAATTAATGTTAAACAATATGTCTATATATACCTTCACTATTAGTATAGTGTCTAAAAATATATCCAAACCCCTTAATCACTTTCATACACGATGTGAACCACGTTAACATATGTAATATTTAACATATGTAAATATTTTTAACATATGTAAATATTTTTAACATATGTAAATATTTTTAACATATGTAAATATTTTTCCTCATCACAATCGACTTGAGAATGGTCCAGGACGGACCGAAACGTCGTCGTCCCTTCACCTTCTAGTGTGTGGTCTGGTCAACATATGTAATATTTCATCCAATAGCATTATCAGATATTCGAACTCCATCCTGAACCAAAAAAAAATAATAGTGCTTTAATTTTTAAAAAATGCATGCAAAGTGTTAACAGAATAATAAATAGCTCAAATAAAATAGAATAAACAATTCTCTCCACGAATGAACAAATCCACAAGGGCCGTGACGAGGATTCGAACCTGCGTCCGAGAGCATCCCAGACACTGCCTTAATCGACTGAGCTACGACATGGTCAAAAGGAGTTGAAACCGAAGTTCTACTGAACTTACTGGATCATACAGCCTCTCCGAGGCAGGTTTCAGCATCGGACGCAGGACGAACCTGCGTCCGATGCTCTCGAACGCAGGTTCGAATCCTCGTCACGGCTTGTGTGGATTTGTTCATTTGATGCCTCACGCAATTGGGATTTCTATGTGTAAGCTCTCTCGACATATGCTCCCGTGAATTAATCGTCAGTCTGGACAAAACAAAACATTATTATGTCACTTTGTATTTTGACGCAAAATTAAGTAAATGAACTCACATATAGGTGATGACGTCCAGGCTCGGAATATGACGTAATATATACATCGTGACAGGAAAATAATTCTTCCATTGGGGGAGCCAAAGGGTGTCGTTATCAAAAGGGGACACTATGCTATTTAGTGCCTTTTCCCGGCGGGGAAAACACGGGCTCGAATAACCCGCCAAACACAGAACGAAATTACAAAGTTCATACAACATTCGAACAAGTTTTAACACCTGAAAAGTTGTAATAATCAATATATAACAAGTTGTAACAACGTTCAAATATATCATAAAAGCGTTATAACAAGATGTAACTACTTTATTACAAGTTGTAACAAGCGGGAAATGGGGACAGGTTAGTTTTGTGTTTGCAGGGAACGTTGAAGCAACGTTATGGGACATTGAAGGAATGTTATGAACATTGAAGCAACTTTATGAGACATTAAAGGAATGTTATGAACATTGAAGCAACATTATCGGACATTAAAGGAATGTTATGAACATTGAAGCAACTTTATGAGACATTAAAGGAATGTTATGAACATTGAAGCAACTTTATGAGACATTAAAGTTATGTTATGAACATTGAAGCAACTTTATGAGACATTAAAGTTATGTTATGAACATTGAAGCAACTTTATGAGACATTAAAGTTATGTTATGAACATTGAAGCAACTTTATGGGACATTAAAGGAATATTATGAACATTGAAGCAACTTTATGAGACATTAAAGTTATGTTATGAACATTGAAGCAACTTTATGGGACATTAAAGGAATATTATGAACATTGAAGCAACTTTATGGGACACTGAAGGAATGTTATGAACATTGAAGCAACATTATCGTCGTAAAATAAAAATCTTCGACGTCGGAAAATCAAAATTTTCAACATCGATTCAATATTTAATCAACGCTGTTTCCCCAACAAATGTTCACTTGAATAGGAGTAACGAGGAGATTAAATAACGCAAGGCTGTATAATATTTTGTTTTTGTTAAGTTATTCATTGATCTCTGTTTTTGTTTAACTGAGTATATTACTGTACTTGTTTTTTAATCGAAAACAATTATTTTTTATTACGTGTATACACTAATGACAAATTGGGATTTTATGCGATTTTGAAGGTGTTAAAATAATTATTTTAATATATAAATGCAAATATAATTTTCCCCTGGATAATAAATCAGCATTTAAGGGCTTAATAAATAGGATATAAAATTTGATATGCCTTTGATTAGTTGTATTCTACAATATATAAGCACATGCCGTTAAAACCTGTATATCAAGCCATTGTAATATGTGTGTCGAATAGGTTTGTCATTAATTATTATTATTGGATGAAAATCCATTCTTGCGTATTTGTGAAATTCATGTAAAGAATTTAGTCCAAGTCTTTACATAAAGAAATACACAAGTGTCGGTTTTTACCCAATATTTTTATCCTATGTCTGTGAGAAGACATTTCCTTTACTTATTATTAGTTTTATTATCATTATTATCATTATTTTGTTCATGTTGTTGGGGCTTTGCAAAAGTTTGTTCTATAATCAATGATTACTAGAGTGGAGCCACTAGGACTCGAGTAAATGAGTGCAGAAGTGGCTCCACTGACTGTAGGAGTGCAGCTGGTGAGTACAAGAGTGGAACCACTGTGTGCTAAAATGATGCTACTGCAACAGACTCCAAAATATTTCTGCCATGAAAGCCAGGGAGAATTTTCTCTTTCTTTGGATGAATAAAGTTACGTGTGTGATGATATTGGTTTGAATTTATATTTTTTCTCTGATACTTTTGTCCTGCAAGATGGCATGTTGCAGAGAACTGAAGTCATTGTTTCATGGATCACTTGACCTCATATATCTTATGGGAGAAGACTTACGATGTCATTCATCAATGAGTCCCATAGTGACATCAAGCACGTCATTGGATAGCTTGACGTGACCTCTCAGCCTATGGCTATTTGAAGAATGATACGCAGGAATGACCATCTGAAAATACATTCCAAATCATGACTTTTTGTTGGCAAGCAGTTTGTTGTACAAGACACAAGGGAAATCGATAGCACTCTGCCGTTCAACAGGAATTACTGCTCTTTGATATCAGGCGATATCAGGCACTGTCGATAACAGGTTATATGGGCCTTCAGGAATTTCAAAGCAACTCATACGTATCCAGGAGAAGAAATGTTGATTTTTCAGGGAGAATCTCAACAAATAGCTGATCTCAATTTTGCAACATAAGCCCAATCGATTTTGCTAATCAACATTTGTTATTGCAGTTGTAATGTAATATTTATATTCATCTCCATCGGAGGAGGCAGCAATAGTCGATATTCTTTTGATTAAATTTTCATATCTATGCCTATAAAGGTGTGTATTTTAACCACATATGTAATTATAAGTGATTTGGTGAAGGATTAAATGAGATTGGAATGAATATTCATGAATATATTAATTTCTTTTATCACTGGTTTCGCAATTTTGTATTTATGTGTGTAATACTAATGGAGTGATTTTTAACATGTACTGTAATTACACTGTTATCCACGATATTGTGTATTTAAAGTATACAAGAGTATGTACCAGTATCACATAGAATTATGTAACTCACACTAGGAGTTTACAGAGCTCCTACACTTTTGCGGATGGATGCTGATCTCCGTGCTACAGAATGGATACAGTATCTTCAGGTCAATGACAAAGATGGGTGACAAATGCAGGCGATGAGTCACAATAACGTGGGTGAAGAATGTTGACCAGACCACACACTAGAAGGTGACGGGACGACGACGTTTCGGTCCGTCCTGGACCATTCTCAAGTCAATTGAGAATGGTCCAGGACGGACCAAAACGTCGTCGTCCCTTCACCTTCTAGTTTGTGGTCTGGTCAACATGGATGACAAGGCTGATACATAGTCGTGACGACCATTTCTCTGGGAGAATAATTTAAGTGTCTCAATCTGCACTTGCTATAGAGACGCGGAACTTAAAGGGGATTAAGATAAATACTTCCCAGTTAGGTTAGGTTAGGTTAGGTTAGGTTTGAGCTAAAATTAAGTAGGGAAAACAGAGTTTGGGAACTATCTGTACAGAACAGTATCCCCCAAAAAATTACAAGTGGGAGAAATTCAATTCTAAGTGTAATTTTTGCACTTAGAATACAATAGGCAAGTACAAACATACATAAGCAAGTACTGGGCTGGAAAAAGGATATATAATTGGATTGGAAAATGGGCGAGGAGTTGATTTAATAGGGACTCGCCCATTTTGGACCAATTAACCTGTTGGTTCGCTAATTATTTTTTTTCTGGAGAGCATGGGGGGAGGGAAATATCTGGTATCTATCACATGGTTTAAAGTCAGCACCTGAGCGGGTTTTTTCCCCGCCAACTTCATAATTAAATGCCACAGCAGCCATTTTTTTTTCCCCTGCGACCACGGTGCTTTTAAAAAATTAAATGGGGTTGATGAATTTTAAATAATGTGGTTGACCTCTAATGTGTATAGATAATGAGTTTGTGGGCTTGTGTGCGTCAGCCATGTGTTTGTGTACCTACACTGTGCTTGTATATATATATATGTGTGTGTTTGTGTGTACTCACCTAGTTGTACTCACCTAGTTGTGCTTGCGGGGGTTGAGCTCTGGCTCTTTGGTCCCGCCTCTCAACCGTCAATCAACAGGTGTACAGTTTCCTGAGCCTAATGGGCTCTATCATATCTACACTTGAAACTGTGTATGGAGTCAGCCTCCACCACATCGCTTCCTAATGCATTCCATTTGTCAACCACTCTGACACTAAAAAAGTTCTTTCTAATATCTCTGTGGCTCATTTGGGCACTCAGTTTCCACCTGTGTCCCCTAGTGCGTGTGCCCCTTGTGTTAAACAGCCTGTCTTTATCAACCCTGTCGATTCCCCTGAGAATCTTGAATGTGGTGATCATGTCCCCCCTAACTCTACTGTCTTCCAACGAAGTGAGGTTGTGTGTGTGGTGTGTCTACGCTGTACTGGAAACAATATTTGTTTATTAAGCATATTTCAAACGCAAGATACATGCATGGAAAATATATTTATTCGTAAATAATCACTCATATGCTAATTACCTACATAAATATAATTGGTTTTCCTGAAATACATTAAGTATTATACTCAAAACCAGATACAAAATGTACTGTAATAGTCTTCTACAATACTATTAATATATCATTTATATATATCTATATATATATCTATTAATATCTATATATATATCTATTATCTATTATATCAATATATCTATTAATATATTACAAACTATTGTCATACTTTTAAAATTTTGATTAATGTATATTCATGGTAGATTGATGCATCTAATGTATTGCATTATATATTATCATTAACATCAACGATGATATTGAAGTCATGAAATATAAACAAATTGTAACTGAAGGGAAGAAATCCCTATAATACATTAATCCTAACAGTTATAATATCCATTTAATCCTATCAGGAATAATTTCCATTTAATCCTAGCAGCCACACACACACACATATATATATATATATATATATATATATATATATATATATTATATATATATATATATATATATATATATATATATATATATTGGGGTGGAGGGAATAGAAGGAACAGGCTCAACCATCTATCTGCTGTATCTATCCCAAACTGTCCCGCAGAGCTACTCTCCCACGAGACACGAAACATGGTAAAGACTAAAGACTAAAATATCCAGACTTAAACGCCTTTTAAAAAAAATTGTGAGTTCTCGGGTCACTTGAAAAACGCCAGTTTTGAAAGACGTGGCTCATTTCACATCGTGAAATGATCCAATGACATCAATCATACCTGAAATTTAGCCAAATTAGAGTTGAGAGATGGGGTTAATGATTGATGCATTTTTGAATTAATTCTCGTGAATTTTCGGTGATATTGAGACAGCAACCGTATTTAAGTTCGCAATTCCTCGTATCTAGGATTTATTTACACAATTATGCCTGCTGTGATGATTATAGGAACAACGGTTGGACACAAACAGGAGCCAGAAACAACAACAGTTATACACAAACAGGAGCCAGAAACAGCAACAGTTGTACACAAACAGGAGCCAGAAACAACAACGGTTGCACACAAACAGGAGCCAGGAACAGCAACAGTTGTACACAAACAGGAGCCAGGAACAACAACAGTTAGACACAAACAGGAGCCAAGAACAGCAACAGTTGTACACAAACAGGAGCCAGGAACAACAACAGTTAGACACAAACAGGAGCCAGGAACAACAACAGTTATACACAAACAGGAGCCAGAAACAACAACAGTTAGACACAAACAGGAGCCAGGAACAGCAACAGTTGAACACAAACAGGAGCCAGGAACAACAACAGTTAGACACAAACAGGAGCCAGGAACAACAACAGTTATACACAAACAGGAGCCAGAAACAACAACAGTTAGACACAAACAGGAGCCAGGAACAACAACAGTTATACACAAACAGGAGCCAGAAACAATAACAGTTGGACACAAACAGGAACCAGGAACAACAACAGTTATACACAAACAGGAGCCAGAAACAACAACAGTTAGACACAAACAGGAACCAGGAACAACAACAGTTAGACACAAACAGGAGCCAGAAACAGCAACAGTTATACACAAACAGGAGCCAGGAACAACAACAGTTATACACAAACAGGAGCCAGAAACAACAACAGTTGGACACAAACAGGAACCATGGTCATGCAGAACATTAGTACAAGGAGTATACTCACATACAAAGATCACTGAGCATATCTCTCACGATAACATACAAAGCGTGTTCACACTACACATACACAATCGGATCCCTCACACCCGCCCCCATACTCACAGACTCCCTACACACACAGACCAAGCAAACACAGACCAAGCAAACACAGACCAAGCAAACACAGACCAAGCAAAACACAGACCAAGCAAACACAGACCAAGCAAACACAGACCCCGTACAGACATATCACCTGCTTACACACTGTAAACAAATAGACCATCTACAGCCACACAGCCATGGACACACGGAACAAGGACGCAGACCACTCACACACGGAGTACATATATACTCAAGGGGAATACATACATCCACGTACATTGTGCACGAGTGTCAACATTCAATAAATATTTAATTTCATTCAAAAAAAATATTAAATAGGTCATTGCTTGAAGGATTGAGCTGGTTTTCTCATATGCAATAATGCATTATACAGCAGTTGCAATGATGCCTCAATACAGCTGTTGCAAAAATGCCCCATGCAACATATTGGTACGATTCAACCACATAGTTACAAAGAGTACAAAACAGGAAAATGTTTTGTATTCACGACAATGTAATCCTATTATATTATCTATATCTAATCATATATTATATATATAATATATATATAATCATATATTACTATATATATAGATATATATAGATCTAACACCTGTGAATAGTATAATTTGTTTTGCACTTTCAAAATGAAAATATTTACAAATGTGTTTGGAAACGTCCAGATTGGACCGATTTAAACCACTTAGGCTAATTTTAACTCTATTAACATGCCTGCCTGTATGGTGTAAATTACGCCAATATGTAATCGCCCTAAAGCATGCTACACCCTAAATGTAATCCTTGCTCGTGGCCCAGGATTACATTTAGGGGCCATTGGGTAGCATATGACAACTCAAAGACCCATTTTGAAATGCAATATAAAAAACATTTACACCCTGGGGTAATTGGATTGGATTTGAAATAAAACATTACATATTTGTTCATTTAGTTTTAGTTGTTAATTGGAAATCACTGTTAGTTTCACCAATACGCAGTTAAACACCTACAAATTACAAATGATTTGTTCAACCATACAAAATACTAAGTCGCAATTGACATGTTCACTTAATTTGTTATTGATTCGCACATCAAATGTTCAACACATTTCATTTGTTTTTCAACAATATAGAACATGACAGTATAGCATGACATATTAATGATCATTGATTATTAATATATATATTATATATAAGATATATATATAGATATATATATATTATATATATATATATATTTATATATATTATGCCACCAGAATAACCACATGTGAAAAAATAGAAAATGCTTAAAACGCGTTTTCGGCTATATTCGCCTCTCATCAGAGCAAAGTAGATGAAGATCTACTTTGGTTCATCTTCATTTCTACTTTGCTCTGATGAAGGCGAATTAGCACGAAAACGCGTTAAGCAGTTGTTTCTATTTCTCACATGTGGTTATTCTAGCATACTTGGATCAGCGTTTTGTGATCTATGTCATTGATATATCATATATATATATATTATGATATCATATTAATCCTTAATATATATATATATATCTATATATATATCATATATATATATATCATTTGAGTTCTTGTGCATTATCTATCTGTATTCATGCTGTCTTTGGTGTGAATAAAAACAATAGCATCTCCCAATCCTCTACCAATCTGTCCGGATCAAATTGCTCCTGGGGGGGGGATTAGACGAACGGTTCCCCTCCCTCTCCTTCCTCCCATCCATCAATCAAACTATTCAATCACCCACCAACCCTCGATACCTTCCCAAAGGAGCTTGCCTCAGGGGGAGTTAGAAGGAGGTGTTTCTCCATACGACTTCCTTTGCAGATTTACCCTCGGACAATAGTTTAAAAGATTTATACCTTGACCAGCATTTGGGTTCTCTAAAGCAGATTTAAGTAAGGTCTTCCCTAAGGACTTTACTTTTGGGAGGAACTTTTACGGTCCGGTTTTTAAGATGTGTATTCAAATGTTTACGTTTATATAAGTCATCTGTCAATCCATTTTTGCAGTGAGGCAATTGTGTGATGATGTCACAGACAACGTGGCTGAATAAACGATTGTCTATAATCACACGTAAGAAAAATGGAGGGACGGCGACGTTCGGTCTGTCCTGGACTTGATAATGGTCCAGGACGGCCATTATCAAGTCCAGGACAATGCAACGTTGGTCGTTTCCTGTCATTTCCTGAGTGATAAAATTGTTTGAAAATTATTTATTTTAGCTTACGTTAATAAGTACATGTTTTTGTAACAAACATCCTGCAGCCGACTGACAGAATAAATTTTGTATATGGTAAAACAAAGGGAATTTTATTATATATAGTTAGACCTCTATACTAATAATACTTCTATACAGTTATATATAGTTATTCTTCACTGATACATTCAAAGTAATGGTGATTTTTCTTTGGCGAATATAATAAAAAATAATTGTCATTAATTTAAAATTATTTTTTTGCTATAATTAATTGGATGTATTAAGATAAATATTAAATATCATCCATCAAAATAGCACTAGTCTATCACTGTGTGCTACTCTTCAAGAGAGCTGTTGTGACGATTATTAATATCTCTTGTGCAATTAAGCTCTTGGCAAAGTGGATTAAAAACATTCAGAAAAGATATCTTGAATATGCAATTCCTAGATGCTATTCAATCTCTCAATTCTAAATGGGTTCAAACAAGCAAAATCAAGTGAACTATAGGCAAAGGTAGAGTACATTAAATCGAAAAAGTCATAAGTTTAGTGACGAAGGTTGGAACACGGTCATCCGAGATTCATCTCTTAATACATTTGCAGTGGAAGTCAATTTTATCAAGTCTCTGGAGTTGACAGCAGATTAATGCTACAATTCAAGTCTATATTTTAACATTTCAACAAGTGTACCAGAAATACACTACTTGACTGCAGTCTGTCTGTCAGGTGTGTTCTGGTCTCGTTTAGTGCTTTCAGAGGCTTGTTGCAGGTATTAGTTGGAGTACTTGGCTGGCTTCAGCTTACAGTTGCAAACTTGATGGTTTAACTACAATGTGCTTGAAGTCTAAAGTGGTTGCTTCTGTCTGTATCTGCGTTATGTGTTTGTTGTGAGTGTATTTGCTATTGGATCTAAGAATCCAGCTATTGGCTTTTGAATTCCCGCTTGCTAGCCAATTTATTTTTCCTCTATTAGTCTACCTAATATATATTATATTTGCACACGCAGAGGTGTACCACCTATATTCATTATTTGTGCTTGCGGGGGGGGGGTGAGCTATGGCTCTTTGGTCCCGCCTCTCAACGTCAATCAACTGGTGTACAGGTTCCTGAGCCTATGGGCTCTATCATATCTACACTTGAAACTGTGTATGGAGTCAGCCTCCACCACATCACTCTAATGCATTCCATTGTCAACTACTCTGACACTAAAAAATTCTTTCTAATATCTCTGTGGCTCATTGGCACTCAGTTTTCACCTGTGTCCCCTAGTGCGTGTGCCCTTGTGTTAAATAGCCGTCTTTATCTACCCTGTCAATTCCTCTGAGAATTTGTATTGTGTGTGTGTGGTGTGTGTGTGTACTCACTAGTTGACACTCAGTAGTGAGTCGCCTTGCAGGAGGTCAATATCAGTTCAAAGCCTATGCTGTTCACCATCATAGTTCCAATGCATGGTTCTTTCTGTTATTTAACTCTTCTTCTCTATCAATTTACCTTTAGGCTGTGTGTATCAAATTGGCTTCACAGCGATCTTAGAGTGACAAAAGTTCTTCCTGACACCTCCCTGTGGTCCATCCGTTTTTCCAGTTTCCAAATGTGTCATTTCGTTCTACTATTCCTTAACATGAACGTTGCTTCTATACCCTACATGCCAATTCCCCCTGAGTATCTTGTACATCCTTCTCTGTTCTTCGCTACTCTTTCCTCCAAGAGTAGTGAGGACCAGTTCTTGTGTTTCTTCATAGCTCAGACCTCTAGCCTAGCTCAGGACCTAGTACTGGTGCTATATTTACGGACCCCTTTTCTAGTTTAGTTGTGCTTCGTTAGGTAGGGCGTTCCATGCTGGGCCCAGCATCTAATACAGCCACACCAGGCGAGCTGTCCCCCAGCACCAAGGGTTCCTATCATGCACATATACGCCTCGTAAATCATTTTTATTTACCTCGTAAATAAAAATGAGTTTTTTATGTTGTTAATAATGTTGTACAGGCCTTTGGTTTAACATAACACTGCATGGATGTTAGGGGTCAGGTCATTCAGAATGTTGGGAACACAATTTGCGAAACGTTTTAGATTATTAAAAAATGTTGTCAAGATCATTGAAACACTGTTGAAACTAAGAGTGAACATTTCTGACTTCTTATTAATATATTTTGTCTTGTAACAAGAACAATTTTTATAGTAAACGAAGCATGGAAATTAATCAAATCCATGAGTCATTAAGAAGCAATCATATCTGTGAATTAATTTGGAATCTATCCAAAAATTTTGACCAACATCAAAACATTAAAGGCAGATCACGTACAACTGCAATATGAATACAATTTGAATACAGTTATTTATTTGTGGAATCGATTCAACAAAAGAATATATTTTGTATATCAATTTTAATTGATATTCATCGGTCTATAATTTATGCGTGACAGTCCTACTTTTGTCACTCATTTGTTGCATGTGCAATGTTGTAGTTAGTCTCCCATTGTGTTGCATAATGTATTTCAATAAGTATACATAATTGTGTTTTAATTAAACCGTAATAGAGAAATCAGTTCCTGAAATTAATATACAGATTTTTCTCCAATTTTTATATTTCATTTTATTGTGTGACTAAAGGTATATATAAATTGTATTTGGATGACAGAAGTACAAAAAAAATGTATTGAAGTTTAATATTAAATTTATTTTTTGTGTAAAATAAGTTATCTACTTAATAAATAATTATAGCCAGAGGTCAAATTATATTAATTATAAGAATTTATAAGCCAAATAAAGTTCTAAATAATGTATATTGAGGAAAATGCTATATGACATTAAATATATTAAGATATAAATATCAGAGAGCCTGCGTTGTAAACCCCAGCTTATAAAACTTTGGGACTATTCCCCTTCTTGGCTTGTATATCTTTGACTATATCACCTCACCCACTTCTATATCTTTGACTATATCACCTCACCCACTTCTACATCTTTTCCTCTGTCATGTCACCCTCTCACTATAGTTTCACTATATTCCTTTAATAGTGAATAATTGAACACTACATTTGTTCCTTCACTGCTGAAAAAATGCTTATTCTCTTATGTATGTTTCTTGGCCA
>WNGS01007182.1:7920137-7935276 GCA_020271785.1 Procambarus virginalis
TCTTCGAAACGTCATTATGTCTAAACATTATCATCATCCCCAAATTGCACCATTCCACGATTGTCTGAGACCTTCTCTGTTATGCATCCTCAATTATTTACCCTCAGGTCTGCGTGCATTAGCATCTTGCTCTCTCAGCTCGAAACGCTGAGACTAGCGATGTTGCAAAGGTCAATTACTTGTTAGTGCAAGGTGCAAAAATTTTATATACTGTATAAATAAATAATACATCTCTCGCTCTCTCTAAAGTATGTTCTTAAGTAGATTTTACAACATGAATGAGACAAGGGGGGGCCTCCAAACTCAAATTATTTAATGGCAAGTTCTTATAGGAGGAAATATAATATTATATTATCTGAACAGGAGAGGCAATCACAGAGAACTACAACACGTCTTATAATGGCAGAAATGACAGCAAGAAGCTTTTATGCTTTGAAACGTCGAAACACTAATGTTCAATGTCAGAATGCAAGAGCATTTCAGGATTTCTTTAACTAAATAGCTTACATGTTTTTAAGTGCGATTCCATGTAGGAGACCCCGGTAATAGTTGGTAAAAGGCATTCATTGAACGAACTGAAATAAGTGAGAAATTAAGTACAAAATTGTCAAATAATATTAATTAATGTATTCTTCTTTATGTGAGAACATATACTCGCCTTCATACATACACACTCACAACTCACTCTCATCGCTCTCTCTCTCTCTCTCTCTCTCTCTCTCTCTCTCTCTCTCTCTCTCTCTCTCTCTCTCTCTCTCTCTCTCTCTCTCTCTCTCTCTCTCTCTCTCTCTGCCTGTCTGGCTTAAGTGAGCCACTGCTCCTATAAGCCACTGCTTACGGGAGTTTTTCAAAATGTGAAAAACAAAATTTTAATGTTTTCTCATCACTTTCTGAAGACTGACAACACTGCCATTATCTTACCCTCCATGTCTGTGTCACTGTCTCTGTGTTTTACCTGCCTCTATACGTATCATCTTCCGAGATTCTTTCATTTTTTATCTCCATCTCTATTATCTCCATCTCTATTATTGATCTCTACATTTCAGGAGATATTTTAACCTCTATATCTGACTAAGACTCAAGTCAGATCAAGTTATCAGTGACTAAGACTGATAAGACTCAATTCTCTTATCTTCATATGTTGTCTTTAGTTGTCTACACAACTCAGTTGCAACTGAGGATCCCAGAACGTACTTGAACCAGGGCTTTGCAACTAGGGTCTATCCTCCTCGTCTCCCTCTATCCCAATCCCTCTCATCTCGGACATAACAAGAAGCTTCCTCCTGGCTTGGGGCTTCCCACTCACCCCTAGCCACAACTTCTCATGCCAAAGTTTAACCTGTGTCACTCTATGTTGATCAACTGCCGCCTTGCAACATTCATCTATTTAGAAGATTTGATTAAACCAACCAGAGCAACTAGATGAAAAGTTCCTTCAAAGAGCATTTGAAAAGTGCTCCTCTCGTGGTGTTTAGACATGTACCCTTCTGATGATTCCTGGTACGGCCAGTTAGGTAGGGGCTTGGAGCTCTGAGGGAGTGTCGGCGATTACCATAGAGGTCATTAGAGGCAGCAGTTAAGGGGTCTAACAGGAACGTTGCTGAATGGTGATCAAACATTTATAATCAACCACCCTACAGTTTGACTCGTCGCGTCTCTTCGCATTTCCAGCATTTGTGTTTTTACAGCTTTCAACACTTACCAGTTGATAAGTTGTTGTGTATATAAAATATTGCATTATGTACTCATTATGCAGACGAGAAGTTGCAATAACGTGGCAGAAATAGACCCTAGAAGCCGGTCGGCCGAGCGGACAGCACGCTGAACTTGTGATCCTGTGGTCCTGGGTTCGATCCCAGACGCCGGCGAGAAACAATGGGCAGAGTTTCTTTCACCCTATGCCCCTGTTACCTAGCAGTAAAATAGGTACCTGGGTGTTAGTCAGCTGTCACGGGCTGCTTCCTGGGGGTGGAGGCCTGGTTGAGGACCGGGCCGCGGGGACACTAAAAAACCCCGAAATCATCTCAAAATAACCTCAAGATAAAAGGTGAAGGGACGACGACGTTTCGGTCCGTCCTGGACCCAACGAACGTCGTCGTCCCTTCACTTTCTAGTGTGTGGTCTGGTCAACTTAACCATTAAGTTTCCGTTTCAATTCACAAAACATAACATAAAGTGTAGAGTTACCTATATAATTTCCATTGTGCAAGAGTGTTGTAAATATGTATGCACATATGTATGTGTCTACAGCTGAGGTGTGATGATATCTACTGACCTAACTGTGCTTGCGAGGGTTGAGCTCTGGCTCTTTGGTCCCGCCTCTCAACCGTCAATCAACAGGTGTACAGGTTCCTGAGCCTATTGGACTCTATCATATCTACACTTGAAACTGTGTATGGAGTCAGCCTCCACCACATTACTTCCTAATGCATGTGTGTGTGCGTGTGAGCGTTAAGTATTATGCGTAGTGCCTGGAATTTACATAAATGCATAGCTGCATATGCAATTGCAGATTTTAAGCGTTTTTTTGTGGTCATTGCATATTAAAGCAATTTAAGTAATTTTTTGTTATATCGTTTCGATAAGTTCGCCAGTTGTCTGTACTTGTTAGACACTTTTTTAATTGGAAGAAATAATTTTATTGTTTATTAATTCATTTTACATTCCCAAAATCAGATAAAAATAGCAATGTTAAAGAAATCTAGAAGAAATGTAAATATAATGAGGAATGTCTGAAATTTATTCATGCACAAAGCAGGCAAGTTCTACCATTGTGAAAATATTTTTTTTCTAGAGAAGCAGGAAAAACATTCAAGATTGATTGATATTTGACAACAGCACAATTTTTACAAGGTATAGAAGAGTTTACCTTCCTGCTAAGTTCAGTGAGATGAATATGTAGTTACTGGGCGATGAGATTAATCTTATTATGGCCAAATCAATCAACAGGTGTACAGGTTCCTGAGCCTGTTGACTTGAGAATGGTCCAGGACGGACCGAAACGTCGTCGTCCCTTCACCTTCTAGTGTGTGGTCTGGTCAACACTTATTATGATCAAGTTGATTATATCTTCGTTTATTTCATAATTTGATCCTCTGATACAGTATCTAAGCCTTTGTGCAATACACCAGTTTTTATTTTTAGTTCATCAGAACTAGAAATTGAATGTGAGGTGCTCGACGATAATTTGTATCTTTATTGTGACATGTATTGAATATGTTGCATAGAGATATGTTTGGGGAATTTAGGTATCTTCTTTATTGAATATTTCAGATAGGGTCTTAAACCCATTTTTGGTCCCTAAAGGAGTTAATAGAGGAAGTCATTGAGCTGCAGTATAATACTGAGAAGAAGCTAAAGTTTATGAAGTAACACCATGAACTTTATTTACAATCTTGCATTATGGACAGTAGTTAAAATAACTCATGTTTACATTTCCATCATCTTTGGTGAGGTGCGGTTCTAGCAAGGGCGTTTAGTTTTACCCTTTCTCAGTCTGCCAACCTTATTGTATCACCTCTTTGCTACAACAAATATTATTATGCTATTGCATCGCAATGCCTTACTACTGGTATTGTATTGTGAGATGAATATTTTTGTTTAATTTTCACGACTTTAGTGAATAATATTTTGCAATGAATGTTTTCCTTGAATGAGCATGAAAATATTATTACCGAAATTGCGAATGTTTTAATAATGCGAGGGGTAAAAATATTGTTAGTTTATCATAAGAGATGAGGCTCTGCTGCCCTCGTGGAAGATATATTGTTTTGTGTGTGTGTGTGTGTGTGTGTGTGTGTGTGTGTGTGTGTGTGTGTGTGTGTGTGGTGTGTGTGTGTACTCACCTAGTTGTGCTTGCGGCGGATGAGCTCTGGCTCTTTGGTCTTTGTGTGTGTGTGTGTGTGTGTGTGTGTGTGTGTGTGTGTGTGTGTGTGTGTGTGTGTGTGTGTGTGTGTGTGGTGTGGTGTGTGTGTGTGTGTGTGTGTGTGTATTCACCTAGTATTCACCTAGTTGTGCTTGCGGGGGTTGAGCTCTGCTCTTTCGGTCCGCCTCTCAACTGTCAATCAACTGTTTCAACTACTACTACTATTTTTTCCCCCACACCACATACACACACCCAGGAAGCAGCCCGTGGCAGCTTACTAACTCCCAGGTACCTATTTACTGCTAGGTAACAGGGGCATAGGGTAAAAGAAACTCTGCTCCATTGTTTCTCTCCGGCGCCCGGGATCGAACCCGTACCACAGGATCACGTGTCCAGCGTGCTGTCCGCTAAGCCACCACCGGCTGTGTGTGTGTATGTGCGTGTGTGTGTATGTACATAACTGTATGTGCCTATTTATGTGTAAAAATTGAGTAAATAATACGATTCAAGAAGTCTCCTTCTCTACAATTAAATATTCACAACACGTGGTAAACCTTCACATACACAGTAAACTATCGCAAACAGACTGTGAAATAGCAGACTACCTGCACGCCAGAATATCGCACAGCACGGCCAAACTATTGTACGAAAGACACATCAAAGTGCATACAGCAAACTAACGTGCGACAGTCTTGCGTTAGCCTGACACACACTAACAGGGATTGTAACACAGAAGATTAAGACTCCCAGTAAACAATTGCACAAAAGTCTACTTGGGAGCACATGTGCCTTCACTTCCCTGCCTGAAACGTTGGACCTCAAACGCAGGCGAGGAGTCACAATAACGTGGCTGAAATATGTTGACCAGACCACACACTAGAAAGCGAAAGGGACGACGACGTTTCGGTCCGTCCTGGACCATTCTCAAGTCGATTGTGTTCAGAATCGTGAACACAATCAGTGAACATACGTCTCATCAATCGTGTTCACAATCGACCTGATAACGGTCCAGGACGGACCGAAACGTCGTCGTCCCTTCACTTTCTAGTGTGGTTTGGTCAACTTACTTGAACCACAAAGACACCCTGTATAAAACGCAGCAAATTTTTCGATGTGAATCATGAGTATTCCTGAGTAGGAAACATGTCCGGTGGCGGACTTGAAGACAATGCTGCTTATAGAGAACTTAATTGAATTATGATTTGTAAACATTTATCTGACATCAAAACAATTCATTACAAATAAAACAACAATGCAACCAAAGTAAGTTGCACAAAAAGTGTTTTTTGTCGAATAAAGTGTGGCACTTAAAGGGAGCAGAAATTAGAGAGAAAGAGACAGACAGAGAAGGAAGAGAGGGAAAACCCAGCCACAAATATCCTAAAGTTCTTATAGTTCTTCAAAATTTATCTCCTATTTCTCAGGCACCTCTGGAAATATATTTCCAAATTGTGTATTATCGTTCTTCATCCTAAATATACGATTTAGTTCCTAAGTTAACATCTTTTACCAGAAAGAAGCTAAACATTAATTTTGGTCGAACGAAAGTATATAAAGGAATTGTTATATCTTAGGTATAAGTGACTTGGCATCAGTAAACTGTTGAAATATTTTGACGAGAAAGTCGTGTTTTATCAAATATTTTATCTCTGGTAATATCTTTCTCAGAGTATGCCAATATGTCTATAGTTCAACGAATGTTTTCCATATTGTCATTCCTCACTGTCTGACGGTTCAACATCCTTTTTCCTGTCGGTCTCACAGTTCAACATCCTTTTTTCCTGTCGGTCTGACAGTTCAACATCCTTTTTCCTGTCGGTTTGACAGTTAAACACCCTTTTTCCTGTCGGTTTGACAGTTCAACATCGTTTTTCCTGTCGGTCTCACAGTTCAACATCCTTTTTCCTGTCGGTTTCACAGTTCAACATCCTTTTTCCTGTCTGACAGTTCAACATCCTTTTTCCTGTCTGAGAGCTTAAAATTCTTACTCATGTCGATTTAACGGTTCAAAATGCTTGTTTATGTCTTCCTGATGGCTCAAGATTCCTATTCCTCACAGTCTACTCTGAGGAATATTCCTTCTTTCATCTGCATTCTTTTATCTCTAATTAATTTTCGAATTCTGTGTTAAATGTTGTGGTATGTAAATGTTTGCATTCCCCCTCCAAGGTTCAAATTTTCCAGCTTCATTTGCAAAGACATTCCTTGGTATTCCTACACGACTTGGTACCCAATTGACATGCATTCGTCAACCTTGACATTTGAGCATAATGCTATAATATATTTGGTATATGCATAATGCTTATAATACCACATACTCATCAGATGAATGTGGTCGTGTAGCGTGGTTGAGTGGTTATCTTCTTGAGATGATTAATTTTGATTTTCATTTTTTTTGTGGTTTCAATAGCAGCTCTAGAATCTGTATGATAACGTGTTATAGGTGTTCAACAGGAGCTGATTCGAAAGCCTTTTAAATGGCTTAAACATCCTCACCAGGTGAAATTCACTGGCCTCCACCGGAGAGGGTAATGGTTTGCCTAAGAGGTTCATGGATACCTAACACAAGCGTTTTTTTGGTTTACCTTATATTGTCGGAATCAGTAGAGTTTGTAAGGTAAACTCAGTGCTATTCGCGATTTTGGTCTCCCTCATATTAGGGTGAGTATTAGCCAGCTACAGCAAATAATCAACAATGTAATTTTTATTGTGACTTTCAAACGAAAACGTCAATTTTTCAAGTGTGATATGGACAATATTTTCTACATGTAATATTCAAAAATCATATATGTATGTAGCACCTTTCGGTTGTGTATTGTCTGAAAAACTTTGTCAAACAGGAAAGAAAGTAAAAATAATTTTAGGTTTTAAGCAGATAAATAATGTTTTGAGATATGAGTTTTTCCACGAAAACTTTCCCCCAGAAACAAAAATCTTCAACAATAGAAGTTTTCCCAATTATTAAACACCTTTTTATATAATTTGCAATGACTGTATTTTGTTCAACTATCATAAAAGAAAACAAAATATGAATGAGAAGTTATCCAAAAACTCTTCTGCGCCGCTTTGTTGCCCATTGGGGAAAAAAAATTGGTAAAGCCGATTTTTTGGTAGCGTTAAAATATAATATATTTAATATAGTTAAAAAAAAAACTCGACATTTTGGGTTTTGAAAAAGAAGACTTGGACAAAATTTATTAGTTAATGGTGGGTAGACCAAATTTAGAGCATGGAATTTAGAGTTTAGAGCCTATATATATTATTTATAGGCATACTTAGTGTATACACTGTTTACACTTAATATATACATTTATATATATACATATTTATACAGATTATACACTTAGTATACACAGAGGACGTACTTTGCTTCTTCACTATATCTAAAGAATATAATTATCATCAAATCACTTATAAGAACATAAGAACATAAGAACATAAGAACATAAGAATAAGGTAACTACAGAAGGCCTTATATATTTAATGAATATTTAAATGAAAAGCTAAAGCTACCACAAGAGCAAGTTACTTACCTGGACAAGTTGTGTTTTTTGGTGGAATTTCAAAGCAAAAATTCTCTTTTTTCGAGGCCTGAATTATAAAACAACTTTAGCCATTGCTAGGCCTATAGAGCAACACGCAAACAAGCACCTCTTATAAGTGAGTTTACAATGAGAGTTCACATCAGTCCTAGACTAAAGTATACTTGCTGTATGACTAGTAATCTATTACATAGGCCTTAATTACCATCCAGCGGTTGTTAGGCCTGAAATTCAACACCATATCCAATTATGATAGTGCAGACCACGATGAACTTGTACACAATCCACTTGCTTCAGATTCTGCTTCACTATCACGTCACTGTTCCGGCCTCACCATCCTTCACTCATGATTGACAGGTTGATTGACTCTTATTAATCATCAGTGTACAGGTATTGAACATTTACATTAATTTAATGTTAAGGTTTTAACATTAATTGAGAGTAACAATTACTCTCAATTGCGTCTGGGATTCTCTCGAACGTAAGTTCGAATCCTCGTCACGGCCCTTGTGGATTTGTTCATTTGATGTATCACGCAATTGTAATTTCTGTGTGTAATTAATTGAGAGCAGTTTGCATGGTATATACCTTATATGTTACAAATTATGTAAAGTTTGATATACGAGCCACTGAATTATTTTTATTATATTATTTAAAAATCAAAATAAATTATTTTTCTTATATAGATATTACATACCCTACGTAGTAAGTTATTAGAGAACAGGTTCAGAAAAAAAGTAATATTAATAACGTTTCAGAAATTTTTATAAATTATTATTAGTTCTACATAATTTTCAGATTCAGTGGGGTAGAAAAAATTGTCCAGAGTATCATCAGTTATTCATCATCATCATCATATTCAATGAGTATAGCCTGTATCAATATGAATATCATGTCATCATTTCTATATCATCATCATACTCAGTAGGAATTCTGGATCAATCGGACTCTGATGGTACAAACTCAAACTTAACCCAAACAACTTTATCATTGTGTTCATTGCTGTCTTCTTTTATGTGCTAGCCATATGCTGTATTGTGCCTGCTAAGTTTTGTTAAACTACCATTCAAGCTGTCATTGCAATCAATCTGAGCTACCTATGTACTTTAATATGCCCACAATTTTCTCTCAACTTTTATTTGTTTTTCTTGCTATGTAACTGTTATCATTTTTATAAATTTTGCAAGTATTTACCTACTTAAAATTTGCTTAGATTAAGGACCTGCCCGAAACGCTGCGCGTACTAGTGGCTTTACAAGAATGTAATTACTATGCTATGTATCATCACAAGCCCAATATACCTTCTTGTATATATATAAATAAATAAATTAATAAATAAATAATAAATATGTAAATGGGCCCCCTTCATCTACGGATCTACAATATCAGCTACTGGTAATGGCTCTAAATAGCCTCCATTTACGGGTTATTCATGCCTGTGCCACCTCTTGAGTGGCTTAATCTCTATCAATCAACAGTTAACTCACTCATGTACTAGTCCAACCACTTGGGGGTGGCCGGTAGAGCGACGGTCTCCCGTCATGCAGGTCGGCGTTCAATCCCCGACCGTCCAAGTGGTTGGGCGCCATTCCTTCTCCTCCCCCCCCCCAAGTCTTATTCCTGACCCCTTCCCAGTGATATTTAGTCGTAATGGCTTGGCACTTTCCCCCTGATATTTGCCTCACTCATGCACTAAAGTCTCCAGCCTTTCCTCAAAACTGAACTGTCAAAAAAAACTTTAAATATACATACTTATACTTATATACTTATACATACATATTTATACCAAGCAATACTTATTCCAATCATCTGTAGAACAAATCAATTAATGACATTGTTATTTTTAATATTCAACTCCAGAGATGGAATTAAAATTGAATAACATCATTTACTCAAGTTAAGTCTAGTTTGATCAAGTTATTGAAGTCCTTGTAACTTAGTTAAACTCCAGGTTAATTTGTTAATGAAAGTCAATTACAACAGTGAGTCCCAATATAATATGAATATTCATGCAAGAATTTAAGGAATCTCCAGAACCTAGAAAAAGTAAGTTCGAAATCTAAAAGAAGAAAATAGATTGCTGCCGATTCTGAAAGAATTATAAGCAACTATGACTCTAATAGAAGATTCCTGGAGCAATTCGAACAGCTTAAACCCCCCGAAGACTTAAAACGCAGCTGGGGATGTGTGTGTTCGAACGACGAGGCATCGAACGCGGGTACAAGTGACCACTCATCGATTGCCAAAGGATTAAACCCGCACCACACTGATCTTAGAGTCGAGGCGCGTTGGAGTTAGCAATACTTAATGAACCATGAGGATATCTCGCGCGGTAACACAAGCTGTTCTTGCTTCACCAGCTGTGATGAACTAGGAGGACTTCTCCCACTGTATTCTGGTGGTGCTGTATTTTGTAGGTGATGTATTCTGGAAGTGCTGTATTCTTGTGGTGCTGTATTTTGTAGGTGTTGTATTCTGGAGGTGCTGTATTCTGGTGATGCTGTATTCTTGTGGTGCTGTATTCTTGTGGTACTGTATTTTGTAGGTGTTGTATTCTGGAAGTGCTGTATTCTGGAGGTACTGTATTCTGGTTGTGCTGTATTCTGGTGGTACTGTATTCTGGAGGTACTGTATTCTGGAGGTGCCATGCCCCTCCAATTCCCATAAACGAGAAGGGCCTCTATAAGTTTACATTTAATCCAGTATACATCAGCAGATGATGTAAACTCCTTGTGTCTTAGCTAGGCCAAGTCTTAGACACAAGCAGTCCAAACGTCCACAAGTCTAATAACTTTATTCAGGTGACTTGAGAATGGTCCAGGACGGACCGAAACGTCGTCGTCCCTTCACCTTCTAGTGTGTGGTCTGGTCAACAACTTTATTGAATGACCCCATGGATATGTGGTTCTTCCTGGATAATACAGTGGTGAAATACAACTCTATGAATTTTACCTTTTCCACGGATCTAGTGTATTGTGTTGGCCAAGAAACATACATAAGAGAATAAGCATTTTTTTCAGCAGTGAAGGAACAAATGTAGTGTTCAATTATTCACTATTAAAGGAATATAGTGAAACTATAGTGAGAGGGTGACATGACAGAGGAAAAGATGTAGAAGTGGGTGAGGTGATATAGTCAAAGATATAGAAGTGGGTGAGGTGATATAGTCAAAGATATACAAGCCAAGAAGGGGAATAGTCCCAAGTTTTATAAGCTGGTGTTTACAACGCAGGCTCTCTGATATTTATATCTTAATATATTTAATGTCATATAGCATTTTCCTCAATATACATTATTTAGAACTTTATTTGGCTTATAAATTCTTATAATAATATAATTTGACCTCTGGCTATAATTATTTATTAAGTAGATAACTTATTTTACACAAAAAATAAATTAATATTAAACTTCAATACATTTTTTTTGTACTTCTGTCATCCAAATACAATTTATATATACCTTTAGTCACACAATAAAATGAAATATAAAAATTGGAGAAAAATCTGTATATTAATTTCAGGAACTGATTTCTCTATTACGGTTTAATTAAAACACAATTATGTATACTTATTGAAATACATTATGCAACACAATGGGAGACTAACTACAACATTGCAACATGCAACAAATGAGTGACAAAAGTAGGACTGTCACGCATAAATTATAGACCGATGAATATCAATTAAAATTGATATACAAAATATATTCTTTTGTTGAATCGATTCCCACAAATAAATAACTGTATTCAAATTGTATTCATATTGCAGTTGTACGTGATCTGCCTTTAATGTTTTGATGTTGGTCAAAATTTTTGGATAGATTCCAAATTAATTCACAGATATTGATTGCTTCTTAATGACTCATGGATTTGATTAATTTCCATGCTTCGTTTACTATAAAAATTGTTCTTGTTACAAGACAAAATATATTAATAACAAGTCAGAAATGTTCACTCTTAGTTTCAACAGTGTTTCAATGATCTTGACAACATTTTTAATAATCTAAAACGTTTCGCAAATTGTGTTCCCAACATTCTGAATGACCTGACCCCTAACATCCATGCAGTGTTATGTTAAACAAAGGCCTGTACAACATTATTAACAACATAAAAAACTCATTTTTATTTACGAGGTAAATAAAAATGATTTACGAGGCGTTTGTCATTATATGGAACCCTTTTCGAGTGCTGTAAACATCCTCTGTGTGATCTGTTATTAGTATGCTGTCCCAGCATGGAACGCCCTACCTAAAGAAGCACAAATCAAAACTAGAAAAGGTCCGTAAATAAGCACCAGTACTAGTTCCTGAGCTAAGAGGTCTGAGCTATGAAGAAACACAAGAACTGGTCCTCACTACTCTTGGAGGAAAGAGTAGCGAAGACATGATAAGGATGTACAAGATACTAAGGGGAATTGGCAGTGTAGGTATAGAAGCAACGTTCATGTTAAGGAATAGTAGAACGAAATGACACATTTGGAAACTGGAAAAACGGATGGATCACAGGGAGGTGTCAGGAAGAACTTTTCACTCTAAGAGTCGCTGTTGAAGCCAATTTGATACACACAGCCTTAAAGGTAAATATGATAAGAAGAACGAGTAAAAAAAAGAACCAATGCATTGAACTATTGATGGTTGAACAGCATGGCTTATGAACTGATATTCGCTCCTGCAAACTCAACTACTTGAGTTCAACTAGGTGAGTACACACACACACACACACACAATACAAGATTCTCAGAGGAATTGACAGGGTAGATAAAGACGGACTATTTAACACAAGAGGCACACGCACTAGGGGACACAGTTGGAAACTGAGTGCCCAAATGAGCCACAGAGATATTAGAAAGAATTTTTTTAGTGTCAGAGTAGTTGACAAATGGAATGCATTAGGCAGTGATGTGGTGGAGGCTGACTCCATACACAGTTTCAAGTGTAGATATGATAGAGCCCAAGAGGCTCAGGAACCTGTACACCAGTTGATTGACAGTTGAGAGGCGGGACCAAAGAGCCATAGCTCACCCCCCCCCCCCGCAAGCACAAATAGATGAGTATAGGTGAGTACACCTCTGCGTGTGCAAGATAAATATATATAGTAGACATAATAGAGGAAAAATAAATTGGCTAGCAAGGCTGGATTCAAAAGCCAATAGCTTGATTCTTCAGATACAAATAGCAAATACACTAACACAAACACATACGCAGATACAGACAGAAGCAACCACTTTAGACTTCAAGCACAATTGTAGTTAAACCATCAAGTTGCAACTGTAAGCTGAAGCCAGCCAAGTACTCCAACTAATACCTGCAACAAGCCTCTGAAAGCACTAACGAGACCAGAACACACCTGACAGACAGACTGCAGTCAGTAGTGTATATTTGGACATTTATGAAATGTTAAAATAAAACTTAATTGTAGCATTAGTCTCTTCACTCCAGAGACTTGATAAAATTGACTTCCACTGCAAATGATTTAAGAGATGAATCTCGTGACCAGTGTTCCAACTCTTCACTAAACTTATGACTTTTTCGATTTAATGACTCTACCTGTTGCCTATATTCACTTGATTTGCTTGTTTGAACCCATTAGTTTGAGGATTGAATAGCATCTAGGAAATTGCATAGTTCAAGATATCTTTTCTGAATGTTTTTAGTCCACGTTCCCAAGAGCTTAATTGCACAAGAGATATTAATAATCGTCAACAACAGCTCTCTTGAAGTAGCACACAGTGATAGACTAGTGTCTATTATTATGGATGATATTAATATTATAATTAATAATCATATTAATTATAGCAATAAAATAATTTTAATTAATGACAATTATTTTTATTTTCGCTCAAAGAAATCACATTACTTTGATGTATCAGTGAGAATAAACTATATATAACTATATATAATAGTTTATTAGTATAGGTCTAACTATATATAATAAAATTCCCTTTGTTTTACCATATACAAAATTTATTCTGTCAGTCGGCTGACAGATGTATTTTACAAAACATGTACTTATTAACGTAAGCTAAAATAAATATTCAAACAATTTATCACTACAGGAAATACAGAAACGACAACGTTTCATTGTCCTGGACTTGATAATGGTCCGTCCTGGACCATTATCAAGTCCAGGACAGACCGAAACGTCGTCGTCCCTCCATTTTTCTTACGTGTGATAAAGTCATCATATTTTCAGCCACGTTATTGTGACTCATCACACAATTGCCTCACTGCAAGAAATGGATTGACAGATGACTTATTTAAACGTAAACATTTGAATACACATCTTAAAAGCCGGCGAAAAGTTCCTCCCAAAGGTAAAGTCCTTAGGGAAAGACCTTACTTAAATCTGCTTTTAGAGAACCCAATGCTGGTCAAGGTAGAAATCTTTCGACCTATTGCCTGAAGGGTAAATCTAGACAGAGGAATTCGTGGAAACCCTTCCTTCTACTCCCTGAGGCAAGCTCCTTTAGGGAAGGATTCAAGGGTTGTGGGTGATTCAAGGGGTGATTGATGGATGGGGAGGGATGGAGAGGGGAGGGGAAACCGTTCGTCTAATCCCCCCCCCCAGGAGCAATTTGATCCGGACAGATTGGTAGAGGATTGGGAGATGCTATTGTTTTTATTCACACCAAAGACAGCATGATACAGAGTAATAATGCACAAAGAAACTACAAATGATATATATATATATATATATATATATATATATATATATATATATATATATATATATATATATATATATGCAATAATGATCACAAAAACGCTGATCCAAGTATGCAGAATAACCACATGTGAAAAATAGAAAATGCTTAACGCGTTTTCGGCTAATTCGCCTTCATCAGAGCAAAGTAGAATGAAGATGAACCAAAGTAGATCTTCATTCTACTTTGCTCTGATGAAGGCGAATTAACCGAAAACGCGTTAAGCATTTTCTATTTTTCACATGTGGTTATTCTGCATATATATATATATATATATATATATATATATATATATATATATATATATATATATATATATATATATATATATATATATATATATCTGCTTTTCCTGGGGACCATTCAGGCTTGTTTGCATATATATATATATATATATATATATATATATATATATATATATATATATATATATATATATATATATATATATATAAATCAATGATCAATTAATATGTCATGCTATACTGTCATGTTCTATATTGTTGAAAAACAAATGAAAATGTGTTGAACATTTGATTGCGAATCAATAACAAATTAAGTGAACATTGTCATTGTGACTAAGTAATTTGTATGGTTGAACAAATCATTTGTGTAATTTGTATGGGTGTTAACTGACGTATTGGTGAACAGAACAGTGGATTTCCAATTAACAACTAAAACTAAATGAACAAATATGTAATGTTTTATTTAAAAATCCAATCCAATTACCCCAGGGTGTAAATGTTTTTTATATTGCATTTCAAAATGGGTCTTTGAGTTGTCATATGCTACCCAATGGCCCCTAAATGTAATCCTGGGCCACGAGCAAGGATTACATTTAGGGTGTAGCATGCTTTAGAGCGATTACATATTGGCGTAATTTACACCATATAGGCAGGCATGTTAATAGAGTTAAAATTAGCCTAAGTGGTTTAAATCGGTCCAATCTGGACGTTTCCAAACACATTTGTAAATATTTTCATTTTGAACAGTGCAAAACAAATTATACTATTTCACAGGTGTATATATAT
>WNGS01007182.1:7962817-7991330 GCA_020271785.1 Procambarus virginalis
CTGCTGCTACACTACCAACACCTGCTGCTACACTACCAACTGCTGCTACACTACCAACCCTGCTGCTACACTACCAACACCTGCTGCTACACTACCAACCCTGCTGCTACACTACCAACCCTGCTGCTACACTACCAACCCTGCTGCTACACTACCAACACCTGCTGCTACACTACCAACACCTGCTGCTACACTACCAACACCTGCTGCTACACTACCAACCCTGCTGCTACACTACCAACCCTGCTGCTACACTACCAACACCTGCTGCTACACTACCAACCCTGCTGCTACACTACCAACACCTGCTGCTACACTACCAACCCTGCTGCTACACTACCAACCCTGCTGCTACACTACCAACCCTGCTGCTACACTACCAACACCTGCTGCTACACTACCAACACCTGCTGCTACACTACCAACCCTGCTGCTACACTACCAACACCTGCTGCTACACTACCAACACCTGCTGCTACACTACCAACACCTGCTGCTACACTACCAACCCTGCTGCTACACTACCAACCCTGCTGCTACACTACCAACACCTGCTGCTACACTACCAACCCTGCTGCTACACTACCAACCCTGCTGCTACACTACCAACCCTGCTGCTACACTACCAACACCTGCTGCTACACTACCAACACCTGCTGCTACACTACCAACCCTGCTGCTACACTACCAACCCTGCTGCTACACTACCAACACCTGCTGCTACACTACCAACACCTGCTGCTACACTACCAACACCTGCTACACTACCAACCCTGCTGCTACACTACCAACCTGCTGCTACACTACCAACACCTGCTGCTACACTACCAACACCTGCTGCTACACTACCAACACCTGCTGCTACACTACCAACCCTGCTGCTACACTACCAACACCTGCTGCTACACTACCAACCCTGCTGCTACACTACCAACACCTGCTACACTACCAACACCTGCTGCTACACTACCAACACCTGCTGCTACACTACCAACCCTGCTGCTACACTACCAACCCTGCTGCTACACTACCAACACCTGCTGCTACACTACCAACACCTGCTGCTACACTACCAACACTGCTGCTACACTACCAACCCTGCTGCTACACTACCAACACTGCTGCTACACTACCAACCCTGCTGCTACACTACCAACACCTGCTGCTACACTACCAACACCTGCTGCTACACTACCAACACCTGCTGCTACACTACCAACACCTGCTGCTACACTACCAACACCTGCTGCTACACTACCAACCCTGCTGCTACACTACCAACACCTGCTGCTACACTACCAACCCTGCTGCTACACTACCAACCCTGCTGCTACACTACCACCCTGCTGCTACACTACCAACACCTGCTGCTACACTACCAACCCTGCTGCTACACTACCAACACTGCTGCTACACTACCAACACTGCTGCTACACTACCAACACCTGCTGCTACACTACCAAACCTGCTGCTACACTACCAACACCTGCTGCTACACTACCAACACTGCTGCTACACTACCAACACCTGCTGCTACACTACCAACCCTGCTGCTACACTACCAACACCTGCTGCTACACTACCAACCCTGCTGCTACACTACCAACACCTGCTGCTACACTACCAACACTGCTGCTACACTACCAACCTGCTGCTACACTACCAACACCTGCTGCTACACTACCAACACTGCTGCTACACTACCAACCTGCTGCTACACTACCAACCCTGCTGCTACACTACCAACCCTGCTGCTACACTACCAACACCTGCTGCTACACTACCAACACCTGCTGCTACACTACCAACACCTGCTGCTACACTACCAACACTGCTGCTACACTACCAACACTGCTGCTACACTACCAACACCTGCTGCTACACTACCAACCCTGCTGCTACACTACCAACCCTGCTGCTACACTACCAACACCTGCTGCTACACTACCAACCCTGCTGCTACACTACCAACCCTGCTGCTACACTACCAACCCTGCTGCTACACTACCAACACCTGCTGCTACACTACCAACACCTGCTGCTACACTACCAACACCTGCTGCTACACTACCAACCCTCTGCTACACTACATACCACCCCTGCTGCTACACTACCAACACCTGCTGCTACACTACAACACCACCTGCTGCTACACTACCAACCCTGCTGCTACACTACCAACCCTGCTGCTACACTACCAACACTGCTGCTACACTACCAACACCTGCTGCTACACTACCAACACCTGCTACACTACCAACACCTGCTACACTACCACACCTGCTGCTACACTACCACACCTGCTGCTACACTACCAACACCTGCTACACTACCAACACCTGCTGCTACACTACCACACCTGCTACACTACTACCAACACCTGCTACACTACCAACACCTGCTACACTACCAACCCTGCTGCTACACTACCAACACCTGCTGCTACACTACCAACACCTGCTGCTACACTACCAACACCTGCTGCTACACTACCACACCTGCTGCTACACTACCAACACCTGCTACACTACCAACACCTGCTGCTACACTACCAACACCTGCTGCTACACTACCAACACCTGCTGCTACACTACCAACACCTGCTGCTACACTACCAACACCTGCTGCTACACTACCAACACCTGCTGCTACACTACCAACCCTGCTGCTACACTACCAACACTGCTGCTACACTACCAACACTGCTGCTACACTACCACACCTACTGCTACACTACCAACACCTGCTACACTACCAACACCTCTGCTACACTACCAACCCTGCTGCTACACTACCAACACCTGCTGCTACACTACCAACACTGCTGCTACACTACCAACCCTACTTGCTACACTACCAACACTGCTGCTACACTACCAACACCTGCTGCTACACTACCAACACCTGCTGCTACACTACCAACCCTGCTGCTACACTACCAACCTGCTGCTACACTACCAACACCTGCTGCTACACTACCAACACCTCTGCTACACTACACAACACCTGCTGCTACACTACCAACCCCTGCTGCTACACTACCAACCCTGCTGCTACACTACCAACACCTGCTGCTACACTACCAACACCTGCTGCTACACTACCAACACCTGCTGCTACACTACCAACCCTGCTGCTACACTACCAACACCTGCTGCTACACTACCAACACCTGCTGCTACACTACCAACACCTGCTGCTACACTACCAACACCTGCTGCTACACTACCAACACCTGCTGCTACACTAACCACTGGACGACGATGTGATGGTTGTGGACGACGATGTGATGGTTGTGGACGACGATGTGATGGTTGTGCTGCTGCTACACTACCAACACCTGCTGCTACACTACCAACACCTGCTGCTACACTACCAACCTACTGCTACACTACCAAACCTGCTGCTACACTACCAACACCTGCTGCTACACTACCAACACCTGCTGCTACACTACCAACCCTGCTGCTACACTACCAACACTGCTGCTACACTACCAACCCTGCTGCTACACTACCAACACCTGCTGCTACACTACCAACACCTGCTGCTACACTACCAACCTGCTGCTACACTACCAACACCTGCTGCTACACTACCAACCCTCTGCTACACTACCAACCCTGCTGCTACACTACCAACACCTGCTGCTACACTACCAACACTGCTGCTACACTACCAACACCTGCTGCTACACTACCAACACCTGCTGCTACACTACCAACACCTGCTGCTACACTACCAACACCTGCTGCTACACTACCAACACCTGCTGCTACACTACCAACACCTGCTGCTACACTACCAACCTGCTGCTACACTACCAACACCTGCTGCTACACTACCAACACCTGCTGCTACACTACCAACACCTGCTGCTACACTACCAACCCTGCTGCTACACTACCAACACCTGCTGCTACACTACCAACCTGCTGCTACACTACCAACCCTGCTGCTACACTACCAACCCTGCTGCTACACTACCAACCCTGCTGCTACACTACCAACCCTGCTGCTACACTACCAACCCTGCTGCTACACTACAACACCTGCTGCTACACTACCAACCCTGCTGCTACACTACCAACACCTGCTGCTACACTACCAACCCTGCTGCTACACTACCAACCCTGCTGCTACACTACCAACACCTGCTGCTACACTACCAACCTGCTGCTACACTACCAACACCTGCTGCTACACTACCAACCTGCTGCTACACTACCAACACCTGCTGCTACACTACCAACACCTGCTGCTACACTACCAACACCTGCTGCTACACTACCAACACCTGCTGCTACACTACCAACACCTGCTGCTACACTACCAACACCTGCTGCTACACTACCAACCCTGCTGCTACACTACCAACACCTGCTGCTACACTACCAACACCTGCTGCTACACTACCAACACCTGCTGCTACACTACCAACCCTGCTGCTACACTACCAACACCTGCTGCTACACTACCAACCCTGCTGCTACACTACCAACACCTGCTGCTACACTACCAACCCTGCTGCTACACTACCAACACCTGCTGCTACACTACCAACCTGCTGCTACACTACCAACCTGCTGCTACACTACCAACACCTGCTGCTACACTACCAACCCTGCTGCTACACTACCAACACCTGCTGCTACACTACCAACACTGCTGCTACACTACCAACACCTGCTGCTACACTACCAACACCTGCTGCTACACTACCAACACCTGCTGCTACACTACCAACACCTGCTGCTACACTACCAACACCTGCTGCTACACTACCAACACCTGCTGCTACACTACCAAACCTGCTGCTACACTACCAACACCTGCTGCTACACTACCAACACCTGCTGCTACACTACCAACACCTGCTGCTACACTACCAACCTGCTGCTACACTACCAACACTGCTGCTACACTACCAACCTGCTGCTACACTACCAACACCTGCTGCTACACTACCAACACCTGCTGCTACACTACCAACCCTGCTGCTACACTACCAACCCTGCTGCTACACTACCAACACCTGCTGCTACACTACCAACACCTGCTGCTACACTACCAACACCTGCTGCTACACTACCAACCCTGCTGCTACACTACCAACACCTGCTGCTACACTACCAACACCTGCTGCTACACTACCAACACCTGCTGCTACACTACCAACACCTGCTGCTACACTACCAACACCTGCTGCTACACTACCAACCCTGCTGCTACACTACCAACACCTGCTGCTACACTACCAACACCTGCTGCTACACTACCAACACCTGCTGCACTACCAACACCTGCTGCTACACTACCAACCCTGCTGCTACACTACCAAACCTGCTGCTACACTACCAACACTGCTGCTACACTACCAACACCTGCTGCTACACTACCAACACCTGCTGCTACACTACCAACACTGCTGCTACACTACCAACACCTGCTGCTACACTACCAACACTGCTGCTACACTACCAACACCTGCTGCTACACTACCAACACTGCTGCTACACTACCAACACCTGCTGCTACACTACCAACACCTGCTGCTACACTACCAACACTGCTGCTACACTACCAACACCTGCTGCTACACTACCAACCCTGCTGCTACACTACCAACACCTGCTGCTACACTACCAACACCTGCTGCTACACTACCAACCCTGCTGCTACACTACCAACACCTGCTGCTACACTACCACACCTGCTGCTACACTACCAACACCTGCTGCTACACTACCAACACCTGCTGCTACACTACCAACACTGCTGCTACACTACCAACACCTGCTGCTACACTACCAACCCTGCTGCTACACTACCAACACCTGCTGCTACACTACCAACACCTGCTGCTACACTACCAACACTGCTGCTACACTACCAACACTGCTGCTACACTACCAACCCTGCTGCTACACTACCAACACCTGCTGCTACACTACCAACACCTGCTGCTACACTACCAACACTGCTGCTACACTACCAACACTGCTGCTACACTACCAACACCTGCTGCTACACTACCAACACCTGCTGCTACACTACCAACCCTGCTGCTACACTACCAACACCTGCTGCTACACTACCAACACCTGCTGCTACACTACCAACACCTGCTGCTACACTACCAACACCTGCTGCTACACTACCAACCCTGCTGCTACACTACCAACACCTGCTGCTACACTACCAACACCTGCTGCTACACTACCAACCTGCTGCTACACTACCAACCCTGCTGCTACACTACCAACACCTGCTGCTACACTACCAACACCTGCTGCTACACTACCAACACCTGCTGCTACACTACCAACACTGCTGCTACACTACCAACACCTGCTGCTACACTACCAACACCTGCTGCTACACTACCAACACCTGCTGCTACACTACCAACACCTGCTGCTACACTACCAACACCTGCTGCTACACTACCAACACCTGCTGCTACACTACCAACACCTGCTGCTACACTACCAACACCTGCTGCTACACTACCAACACCTGCTGCTACACTACCAACCTGCTGCTACACTACCAACACCTGCTGCTACACTACCAACACCTGCTGCTACACTACCAACCCTGCTGCTACACTACCAACACCTGCTGCTACACTACCAACACCTGCTGCTACACTACCAACACCTGCTGCTACACTACCAACCCTGCTGCTACACTACCAACACCTGCTGCTACACTACCAACACCTGCTGCTACACTACCAACACCTGCTGCTACACTACCAACACCTGCTGCTACACTACCAACACCTGCTGCTACACTACCAACACCTGCTGCTACACTACCAACACCTGCTGCTACACTACCAACACCTGCTGCTACACTACCAACACCTGCTGCTACACTACCAACACCTGCTGCTACACTACAACACCTGCTGCTACACTACCAACACCTGCTGCTACACTACCAACACCTGCTGCTACACTACCAACCCTGCTGCTACACTACCAACACCTGCTGCTACACTACCAACACTGCTGCTACACTACCAACACCTGCTGCTACACTACCAACACCTGCTGCTACACTACCAACACCTGCTGCTACACTACCAACCCTGCTGCTACACTACCACACCTGCTGCTACACTAACAACACCTGCTGCTACACTACCAACACTGCTGCTACACTACCAACCCTGCTGCTACACTACCAACACCTGCTGCTACACTAACAACCTGCTGCTACACTACCAACACCTGCTGCTACACTAAACACCTGCTGCTACACTACCAACACCTGCTGCTACACCAACACCTGCTGCTACACTACCAACACCTGCTGCTACACTACCAACACCTGCTGCTACACTACCAACACCTGCTGCTACACTACCAACACCTGCTACACTACCAACACCTGCTGCTACACTACCAACACCTGCTGCTACACTAACAACACCTGCTGCTACACTACCAACACCTGCTGCTACACTACCAACACCTGCTGCTACACTACCAACACCTGCTGCTACACTACAAACCCTGCTGCTACACTACCAACACCTGCTGCTACACTACCAACACCTGCTGCTACACTACCAACACCTGCTGCTACACTACCAACACCTGCTGCTACACTACCAACACTGCTGCTACACTACCAACACCTGCTGCTACACTACCAACACCTGCTGCTACACTACCAACACCTGCTGCTACACTACAACACCTGCTGCTACACTACCAACACCTGCTGCTACACTACCAACACCTGCTGCTACACTACCAACACCTGCTGCTACACTACCAACACCTGCTGCTACACTAACAACACTGCTGCTACACTACCAACACCTGCTGCTACACTACCAACACTGCTGCTACACTACCAACACCTGCTGCTACACTACCAACACCTGCTGCTACACTACCAACACCTGCTGCTACACTACCAACACCTGCTGCTACACTACCAACACCTGCTGCTACACTACCAACACCTGCTACACTACCAACACCTGCTGCTACACTACCAACACCTGCTGCTACACTACCAACACCTGCTGCTACACTACCAACACCTGCTGCTACACTACCAACCCTGCTGCTACACTACCAACACCTGCTGCTACACTACCAACACCTGCTGCTACACTACCAACACCTGCTGCTACACTACCAACACCTGCTGCTACACTACCAACACTGCTGCTACACTACCAACCCTGCTGCTACACTACCAACACTGCTGCTACACTACCAACACTGCTGCTACACTACCAACACCTGCTGCTACACTACCAACACCTGCTGCTACACTACCAACACCTGCTACACTACCAACACCTGCTGCTACACTAACAACACCTGCTACACTACCAACACCTGCTGCTACACTAACAACACCTGCTGCTACACAAACAACACCTGCTGCTACACTACCAAACTGCTGCTACACTACCAACACCTGCTGCTACACTACAAACACCTGCTGCTACACTACCAACCCTGCTGCTACACTACCAACACCTGCTGCTACACTACCAACACCTGCTGCTACACTAACAACACCTGCTGCTACACTAACAACACCTGCTGCTACACTACCAACACCTGCTGCTACACTAACAACACCTGGCTACACTACCAACACTGCTGCTACACTACCAACACCTGCGGCTACACTACCAACACCTGCTGCTACACTACCAACACTGCTACACTACCACACCTGCTGCTACACTACCAACACCTGCTGCTACACTAACAACACTGCTGCTACACTACAAACACATGCTGCTACACTACCAACACTGCTGCTACACTACCAACACCTGCTGCTACACTACCAACACCTGCTGCTACATACCAACACCTGCTGCTACACTAACAACACCTGCTGCTACACTAACAACACCTGCTGCTACACTAACAACACCTGCTGCTACACTACCAACACCTGCTACACTACCAACACCTGCTGCTACACTACCAACACCTGCTGCTACACTAACAACACCTGCTGCTACACTAACAACACCTGCTGCTACACTAACAAACACTGCTGCTACATACAACACCTGCTACACTACCAACACCTGCTGCTACACTACCAACACCTGCTGCTACACTAAACAACCTGCTGCTACACTAACAACACCTGCTGCTACACTACCAACACCTGCTGCTACACTAAAACACCTGCGCTACACTACAACACCTGCTGCTACACTACCAACACCTGCTGCTACACTACCAACACCTGCTGCTACACTACCAACCCTGCTGCTACACTAACAACACTGCTGCTACACTACCAAACCTGCTGCTACACTACCAACACCTGCTGCTACACTACCACACCTGCTGCTACACTACCAACATGCTGCTACACTACCAACACCTGCTGCTACACTACCAACACCTGCTGCTACACTACCAACACCTGCTGCTACACTACAAACCTGCTACACTACCAACACCTGCTGCTACACTACCAACCCTGCTGCTACAATACCAACCTGCTGCTACACTACAAACACTGCTGCTACACTACCAACACCTGCTGCTACCCTACAACACCTGCGCTACACTACCAACACCTGCTACACTACCAACACCTGCTGCTACACTACCAACACTGCTGCTACACTACCAACACCTGCTGCTACACTACCAACCCTGCTGCTACACTACCAACACCTGCTACACTACCAACACCTGCTGCTACACTACCAACACCTGCTGCTACACTACCAACACCTGCTGCTACACTTACCAACACCTGCTGCTACACTACCAACACCTGCTGCTACACAACAACACCTGCTGCTACACTACCAACACCTGCTGCTACACTAACAACCTGCTGCTACACTACCAACAACTGCTGCTACACTAACACACCTGCTGCTACACTACCAACACCTGCTGCTACACTAACAACACCTGCTGCTACACTACCAACCCTGCTGCTACACTACCAACACCTGCTGCNCACACCTGCTGCTACACTACCAACACCTGCTGCTACACTAACAACACCTGCTCCTACACTACCAACACCTGCTGCTACACTACCAACACCTGCTCCTACACTAACAACACCTGCTACACTAACAACACCTGCTGCTACACTACCAACACCTGCTGCTACACTACCAACCCTGCTGCTACACTACCAACACCTGCTGCTACACTACCAACACCTGCTACACTACCAACACCTGCTGCTACACTACCAACACCTGCTACACTACCAACACCTGCTGCTACACTAACAACACCTGCTGCTACACTACCAACACCTGCTGCTACACTACCAACACCTGCTACACTACCAACACCTGCTGCTACACTAACAACACCTGCTGCTACACTACCAACACCTGCTACACTACCAACACCTGCTACACTAACAACACCTGCTGCTACACTACCAACACCTGCTGCTACACTACCAACCCTGCTGCTACACTACCACACCTGCTGCTACACTACCAACACCTGCTGCTACATTACCAACACCTGCTACACTACCAACACCTGCTGCTACACTACCAACACCTGCTGCTACACTACCAACACCTGCTGCTACACTACCAACACCTGCTGCTACACTACCAACACCTGCTGCTACACTACCAACACCTGCTGCTACACTACCAACACCTGCTGCTACACTACCAACACCTGCTGCTACACTACCAACACCTGCTGCTACACTACCAACACCTGCTACACTACCAACACCTGCTGCTACACTACCAACACCTGCTGCTACACTACCAACACCTGCTGCTACACTACCAACACCTGCTGCTACACTACCAACACCTGCTGCTACACTACCAACACCTGCTGCTACACTACCAACACCTGCTGCTACACTACCAACACCTGCTGCTACACTACCAACACCTGCTGCTACACTACCAACACCTGCTGCTACACTACCAACCCTGCTGCTACACTACCAACACCTGCTGCTACACTACCAACACCTGCTGATACACTACCAACACCTGCTACACTACCAACACCTGCTGCTACACTACCAACACCTGCTGCTACACTACCAACCCTGCTGCTACACTACCAACACCTGCTGCTACACTACCAACACCTGCTGATACACTACCAACACCTGCTACTACACTACCAACACCTGCTACACTAACAACACCTGCTGCTGCACTACCAACCCAACCAGCCTCGTTCCAGTGCCTTACCTGAGTCCTCTATCTCCAGACGCTCCAATAACCACTCAATCAGGTCGTATCCTGGAAAGGTAAAATTATTTATAAAATAAAGTTGTTGTGGAGGAAGCTTTATGTGGTATAGCTGTGTGTTGTGGAGGAAGCTTTATGTGGTATAGCTGTGTTGCGGAGGAAGCTTTATGTGGTATAGCTGTGTGTTGTGGAGGAAGCTTTATGTGGTATAGCTGTGTGTTGTGGAGGAAGCTTTATGTGGTATAGCTGTGTGTTGTGGAGGAAGCTTTATGTGGTTATAGCTGTGTGTTGTGGTGGAAGCTTTATGTGGTATAGCTGTGTGTTGTGGAGGAAGCTTTATGTGGTATAGCTGTGTGTTGTGGTGGAAGCTTTATGTGGTATAGCTGTGTGTTGTGGAGGAAGCTTTATGTGGTATAGCTGTGTGTTGTGGAGGAAGCTTTATGTGGTATAGCTGTGTGTTGTGGTGGAAGCTTTATGTGGTATAATTCAGTGTTGTGGTGGAAGCTTTATGTGGTATAGCTGTGTGTTGTGGAGGAAGCTTTATGTGGTTATAGCTGTGTGTTGTGGAGGAAGCTTTATGTGGTATAGCTGTGTGTTGTGGAGGAAGCTTTATGTGGTATAGCTGTGTGTTGTGGAGGAAGCTTTATGTGGTATAGTTCAGTGTTGTGGTGGAAGCTTTATGTGGTATAGCTGTGTGTTGTGGAGGAAGCTTTATGTGGTATAGCTGTGTGTTGTGGAGGAAGCTTTATGTGGTATAGTTGTGTGTTGTGGAGGAAGCTTTATGTGGTATACCTGTGTGTTGTGGAGGAAGCTTTATGTGGTTATAGCTGTGTGTTGTGGAGGAAGCTTTATGTGGTATAGCTGTGTGTTGTGGAGGAAGCTTTATGTGGTATAATTCAGTGTTGTGGTGGAAGCTTTATGTGGTATAATTCAGTGTTGTGGTGGAAGCTTTATGTGGTATAGCTGTGTGTTGTGGAGGAAGCTTTATGTGGTTATAGCTGTGTGTTGTGGAGGAAGCTTTATGTGGTATAGCTGTGTGTTGTGGAGGAAGCTTTATGTGGTATAGCTGTGTGTTGTGGAGGAAGCTTTATGTGGTATAGCTGTGTGTTGTGGAGGAAGCTTTATGTGGTATAGCTGTGTGTTGTAGAGGAAGCTTTATGTGGTATAGTTCAGTGTTGTGGAGGAAGCTTTATGTGGTATAGTTCAGTGTTGTGCAGGAAGCTTTATGTGGTATAGTTCAGTGTTGTGGAGGAAGCTTTATGTGGTATAGCTGTGTGTTGTGGAGGAAGCTTTATGTGGTATAGCTGTGTTGTGGAGGAAGCTTTATGTGGTATAGGTGTGTGTTGTGGTGGAAGCTTTATGTGGTTATAGCTGTGTGTTGTCGTGGAAGCTTTATGTGGTATAGCTGTGTGTTGTGGAGGAAGCTTTATGTGGTTATAGCTGTGTGTTGTGGAGGAAGCTTTATGTGGTATAGCTGTGTGTTGCGGAGGAAGCTTTATGTGGTATAGCTGTGTGTTGTGGAGGAAGCTTTATGTGGTATAGTTCAGTGTTGTGGAGGAAGCTTTATGTGGTATAGCTGTGTGTTGTGGTGGAAGCTTTATGTGGTTATAGCTGTGTGTTGTCGTGGAAGCTTTATGTGGTATAGCTGTGTGTTGTGGAGGAAGCTTTATGTGTTATAGCTGTGTGTTGCGGAGGAAGCTTTATGTGGTATAGCTGTGTTTGCGGAGGAAGCTTTATGTGGTATAGCTGTGTGTTGTGGAGGAAGCTTTATGTGGTATAGCTGTGTGTTGTGGAGGAAGCTTTATGTGGTATAGCTGTGTGTTGTGGAGGAAGCTTTATGTGGTATAGCTGTGTGTTGTGGAGGAAGCTTTATGTGGTTTAGCTGTGTGTTGTGGAGGAAGCTTTATGTGGTATAGTTCAGTGTTGTGGAGGAAGCTTTATGTGGTATAGCTGTGTGTTGTGGAGGAAGCTTTATGTGGTATAGCTGTGTTGTGGAGGAAGCTTTATGTGGTATAGTTCAGTGTTGTGGAGGAAGCTTTATGTGGTATAGCTCAGTGTTGTGGAGGAAGCTTTATGTGGTATTGCTGTGTGTTGTGGTGGAAGCTTTATGTGGTTATAGCTGTGTGTTGTGGAGGAAGCTTTATGTGGTATAGCTGTGTGTTGTGGAGGAAGCTTTAGGTGGTATAGCTGTGTGTTAGAGGAAGCTTTATGTGGTATAGCTGTGTTGTGGAGGAAGCTTTATGTGGTTATAGCTGTGTGTTGTGGATGAAGCTTATGTGGTATAGCTGTGTGTTGTGGAGGAAGCTTTATGTGGTATAGCTGTGTTGTGGAGGAAGCTTTATGTGGTATGGTTGTGTGTTGTGGAGGAAGCTTTATGTGGTATATCTGTGTGTTGTGGAGGAAGCTTTATGTGGTTATAGCTGTGTGTTGTGGAGGAAGCTTTATGTGGTTATAGCTGTGTGTTGTGGAGGAAGCTTTATGTGATATAGTTGTGTGTTGTGGAGGAAGCTTTATGTGGTATAGCTGTGTGTTGTGGAGGAAGCTTTATGTGGTTATAGCTGTGTGTTGTGGAGGAAGCTTTATGTGGTTATAGCTGTGGTTGTGGAGGAAGCTTTATGTGGTATAGTTCAGTGTTTGTGGAGGAAGCTTTATGTGGTTATAGCTGTGTGTTGTAGAGGAAGCTTTATGTGGTATAGCTGTGTGTTGTAGAGGAAGCTTTATGTGGTTATAGCTGTGTGTTGTGGAGGAAGCTTTATGTGGTATAGCTCAGTGTTGTGGAGGAAGCTTTATGTGGTATAGCTTGTGTTGTGGAGGAAGCTTATGTGGGGACGAAAGCTCTATGTTTTGATAGAAGCTTTATATGTGGTGCTTGAAGCTTTATGTAGTGATTGAAAGCTGTATGTGGTGCTGGAGACTGTTAGTAAGTGCATGCATGGACCACCACACACACACACACACACNCTCAGGATCAGGGTCTGGATCAGGATCAGGGTCTGGATCAGGAGCAGGGTCGGCAAAATCAGGGTTAGGGGGCATGGGTAAACTTAGTAAGGAGAGAGGAAGGGTGCGAGAGACTAGACCAGAGGCGGATTGACCGGAATAGGAGACAACTGAGAGGGGCAGGCAAGGACAGTGCAGGGGGGGGGGAGGGGGGCAGAAATCAGGAAGGGCAGCAATAGAGAGGGAATCTGGGGCGGAAGAAACCTCCATATCAGAGACACGAGGTTCGACCACTGAAATGGGAGGGGAAGGAGTGACAGAGTCAGAGGGAGGGGTGAGGAAGAAAAGGAAACCTTCTTACCCGCTGGAGAGGAAGAAGGAGAGGAGCCAGGCTTACGTTTCTGACTCGAAGAGACAGGCGTTCCAGTAACAACGTACCGGGCGACAGACTCAATGGTCTCAGCAGGAGAAGAGGAATGAGAGCGAACAACACGAAGATTGCTAGGAGGATGATGGATATCAGCCTGGACAGACAGGTGGCGTGGAGGGTCAAGAGACTGGGGGGAGGGTCGGGAAGAAAGAGTGGGGGGAGATGGGGAATAAGACAAAGGAGATATGGTGGACTGGGTAGGAAGGAGGGAAACCCCGATGGAGAACCGGGAGGGAGACTATCCGGGACAGGAGGCAAAGGAATAGGGAGGAGGTGGAGGGTGTGGGTCGGGTTTAAGGCCTGGAAACGGTTGTGAGACTGAGGAAGACGGGAAGGACGAGGAGAGGTAGAAGGCAACACGCGAGCATAGGAGACGCCCACGAAAGGGGTGAGACGACGAACTTGGCGTCTCGCTTGAGGAAAAGACAGACAATCACGGTGCTTCAAGTTGAGGACGGCTTCCTCGAGTTTGTAGTGCATACACGAGCGTGAGAAGGTAGGGTGGGCTTCACCGCAATTGAGGCAGCGAGCCTGGGGAGAAGTGCACTCGGACTTAGAATGACTATCGTCCCCACACAAGGAGCACAGATACGCAGTACTGGTGCATTTGAGGACACCGTGCCCGAACTTCCAACACTTATTGCAAAGTCTAGGAGAGGGAATGTACTCCTGAACGGAGTATCTGGCACCAGCAAGAGGGCGGAACGGCCCTACTATCAAAGGTGAGTTTTACAACTCGAAGGGGCTGACGGCGATGACCATGAGGGGGTCGAGTAAACGTGTCCACCTGGAGGACAGAATGGCCTTGGGCTTCGAGGATATGTTTAATATCCTCCTGGCAATTTTTGAGGTCCCGAACACCAGTTGCAACATGGTGTGGGAGGAGAGCAGTGCCAACACATTTAACCGAGCGTTTTTGGAGACCCGAACAGGGGTCTCTCCAATGCAGGACAAAGCGGCTAAGCAAGTAGCTGCATCCTGAGAAGGAGCAGTGACGACACGCGTACCGTAACTGGTGGAGTTAAAAGTAACAGAGGCATCCACTGAATCAACAAGGTGTTTATGGAGGGAGAAATCGTCAGGAGGAGTAGAATCCAGATGGTGAAGATCAAAGTATTTAGCCCACGTAGTGGGACCAAACAAGGCGTTGTAAATACTATTGCGGGAAGAGATCGTGCGAGTGCGGCCGTGGCGGGGACGGCGTTGAGAACCCCCAGAGAGGGGGTAAAAGGTGCAGTAGTCACAATGAGAGACGAAGCCGTGCCAGGGGACGAGGTGGTCACCACTGGGGGCTTGGGACTCGACCCTACCGCAGAGGAGGGAGGGGAGCTGGGGGAATAGTTAGGTCGTCCGGGCCCAGTGCAGCAGGGGCTACAGGACCTGGTCTTCCAACACAGTCCGACTCGGGGGCTTGGTCGCCCACCCCACGAGCCTGAGAAGGAACAAGGGAAACAATATCAGCCATAAAAACGAGGAAAAAACTTTAATTCACGAATGTGCCCCCACACCTACCATAGAGCCACAATTAGAGGCAGGACACCCAACAAGAAGCTATCGCCGATCATGCCGGGCCCCCCCAGGGGTGCGTCGTGAGTATACGCCCCACAAACGCCACCTTAAGAACCGTCAGTCCGTTGAGAGCGGGTTCAGTGATGAAAGGAGGACTGCCAATAAAAGGTTCCTCTCGCTCGCAACGTTGGGTACTACAGTTCTACGGGTGCAAGAGTATGCCTCCTCAAACATCTGGTCATCAAAATAGAAGTAGTCCAAAGGAATAATCAAAACAAGCAAAAGGTCGGCAGGAAACGACAAGCAGATAGGAGAAGAGGGGGGAGAAAACGAAACACAAGGAAAAGGAAAAGGCGTCCAGCAAAATTTGTGAGGACAGCAGCAGGAGCACAAGGCTACAAAAGGGCAGGGAACCGCCCTAAGGAGCATCACACTCCGGCAGCCGCCCACCAAGCCCCTCTACGGCAGCAACGAGCTGGACAGGGAGGGGCAATTCATGAAGAGGAAGGGCTTAGTATTCTTCCCTGCGGTGTTTAATTTTCCAGCCTCTTTCAGGAGGATGTTTTTCTTTGGAATTTGACTTTGACTTCTCGGTTAAGCAGGCTTCCTTTGGCAAAGGCAAGAGCGTGTCCTTTGATTTCCTTATCCACAAGGCAGCACAGTGTAGCTGGAGCACTGGCTAACACTAAGGCTTTTTCTAGGCCCAGAAAAATGAGGATTCTTGGTTTTTCATTGATTTGATCCCGGAGGGAGGTAAGACATTCTGTGGTTCCAACACCTTTACTGTAAGCAAAATATTTTGGTGTAGTGGATTGGCTTTCCATTCAATTCGATTAAGGGCCATTCTTTCCGTAGTTCTGGTCAGACAGCTTGTTAATGAGATGGTTCTTGGATTTCCTGGGTCTTTAGGTTTTGGAATGGGAAATATAATTGCACTGTTCCAAGAGAGTGGTCTAGTTCTTGTCACCCATACTCTGTTGAAGAGATTCAAGAAGGCTTCTTCACCCTTTTCTCCTAGCTTGGCTAGCATGTTATAAGTGATTTTTGTCCTCACCTGGAGCTGTGTTTTTAGTTTTCTTTGTAGCTTTTCAGAGTTCTTTCAGATTGAAAGGTTGGTCTAGTTCGTCAGGTAAGGCTAAAGCATTGTCTGTTTTTTTTCCATCTTGCTGCTTGAAGTCTTTGTTGGCGAGTCAGAGTTGCTTGAAGAAGTTGAGTGGAACTGGCTCTTGAAGCAAATAGATTTGCTAACCTTTCTGCTTCTTGCTCTGGATGAACATGATGAAGTGGAGAAGGCGATTTTCCTTTGGCCCTGTTGATCTGCCTCCAGATGTCACCCAAGGATGTATGCTAATTTAGCTTGGTACACCATTCGAGCCAATTTTCTAATCTGATTTTTCTTCTTTGATATCCAATTAATTTAAGAATAAACAATATCCAAATTAGTAACAATGTAGAAGGTACATTTGTTGGTGATCTCATCAATAACAGGCTGAATTTCCAGGGGCCACATTCAACATATAGCAAAAACGTTTCTAAAACTGTTGGCATTCTTTCTAAGATCAGATATTATGTACCCCGCCCTGCCCTGGTGACTATTACTCCCTCATCTATCCATATCTCAACTATGGTATTTGTGCTTGGGGTTCTACTACCCAAAATCATTTACGTCCTCTAATTACTCAACACAAAGCTGCTATTAGGACAATATCCAACTCTGGCCCCAGACATCGCTCGGTACCCTTACCCAAATCTATGAATATGTTGGATATTAAGTCACTGCACATCCTCTCATGTGTACTTTATATACATAAAACTGAACTATAATGCCAATCCTGACCTTAAATGCTTCCTAGAAGCTTGTGACAGAGCTCATGGGCACCACACTAGGAACAAATATTTGATATTCCAAGAGTGCGACTTAACCAAACTAGAAATGCTCAACAAATCAAGTGACCCAGAATGTGGAATGACCTTCCTAAACATGTCAAAGACTGTACCTCTCTCAACCAGTTTAAAATAAGAACTAAGCACTACCTAATAAACTCCCTGTAACCTACCTTACCTCCTTAATGTCAACCCATGTCTTGATATTTTCAAAATTATTGATTATTGACCAAATTATTTAACTGCTGATATCTGGCATGTATAATCTTAAAGAAAAATGTAATCTTCTAGATATTTAGTTGACAACCCTTCTGCTGTTAAGCAGGAAGTTGAAAAATGAACTCTCAAAAGTTCATTAACAACCCTGCTGCTACACTACCAACACTGCTGCTACACTACCAACCCTGCTGCAACACTACCAACCCTGCTGCTACACTACCAACACCTGCTGCTACACTACCAACACCTGCTGCTACACTACCAACACCTGCTGCTACACTACCAACACCTGCTGCTACACTACCAACCCTGCTGCTACACTACCAACCCTGCTGCTACACTACCAACCCTGCTGCTACACTACCAACCCTGCTGCTACACTACCAACCCTGCTGCTACACTACCAACACCTGCTGCTACACTACCAACACCTGCTGCTACACTACCAACCCTGCTGCTACACTAACAACACCTGCTGCTACACTACCAACACCTGCTGCTACACTACCAACACCTGCTGCTACACTACCAACACCTGCTGCTACACTACCAACCCTGCTGCTACACTACCAACCCTGCTGCTACACTACCAACACCTGCTGCTACACTACCAACCCTGCTGCTACACTACCAACCCTGCTGCTACACTACCAACACCTGCTGCTACACTACCAACACCTGCTGCTACACTACCAACACCTGCTGCTACACTACCAACCATGCTGCTACACTACCAACACCTGCTGCTACACTACCAACACCTGCTGCTACACTACCAACACCTGCTACACTACCAACACCTGCTGCTACACTACCAACACCTGCTGATACACTACCAACACCTGCTGCTACACTACCAACCCTGCTGCAACACTACCAACACCTGCTGATACACTACCAACACCTGCTGCTACACTACCAACACCTGCTGCTACACTAACAACACCTGCTGCTACACTACCAACACCTGCTGCTACACTACCAACACCTGCTGCTACACTACCAACACCTGCTGCTACACTACCAACCCTGCTGCTACACTACCAACACCTGCTGCTACACTACCAACCCTGCTGCTACACTACCAACACCTGCTGCTACACTACCAACCCTGCTGCTACACTACCAACACCTGCTGCTACACTACCAACCCTGCTGCTACACTACCAACACCTGCTGCTACACTACCAACCCTGCTGCTACACTACCAACACCTGCTGCTACACTACCAACACCTGCTGCTACACTACCAACACCTGCTGCTACACTACCAACACCTGCTGCTACACTACCAACCCTGCTGCTACACTACCAACACCTGCTGCTACACTACCAACACCTGCTGCTACACTACCAACACCTGCTGCTACACTACCAACCCTGCTGCTACACTACCAACACCTGCTGCTACACTACCAACACCTGCTGCTACACTACCAACACCTGCTGCTACACTACCAACACCTGCTGCTACACTACCAACACCTGCTGCTACACTAACAACACCTGCTGCTACACTACCAACACCTGCTGATACACTACCAACACCTGCTGCTACACTAACAACACCTGCTGCTACACTACCAACCCTACTGCTACACTACCAACCCTGCTGCTACACTACCAACACCTGCTGCTACACTACAACACCTGCTGCTACACTACCAACACCTGCTGCTACACTACCAACACCTGCTGCTACACTACCAACCCTGCTGCTACACTACCAACACCTGCTGCTACACTAACAACACCTACTGCTACACTAACAACACCTACTGCTACACTACCAACACCTGCTGCTACACTACCAACACCTGCTACACTACCAACACCTGCTGCTACACTAACAACACCTGCTGCTACACTACCAACACCTGCTGCTACACTAACAACACCTGCTGCTACACTAACAACACCTGCTGCTACACTACCAACACCTGCTGCTACACTACCAACACCTGCTGCTACACTACCAACACCTGCTGCTACACTACCAACACCTGCTGCTACACTACCAACCCTACTGCTACACTACCAACACCTGCTGCTACACTACCAACACCTGCTGCTACACTACAAACACTACTGCTACACTACCAACACCTGCTGCTACACTACCAACACCTGCTGCTACACTACCAACACCTGCTGCTACACTACAACACCTGCTGCTACACTACCAACACCTGCTGCTACACTAACAACACCTACTGCTACACTACCAACACCTGCTGCTACACTACCAACACCTGCTGCTACACTACAAACACCTGCTGCTACACTACAACACCTGCTGCTACACTACCAACACCTGCTGCTACACTAACAACACCTGCTGCTACACTACCAACACCTGCTGCTACACTACCAACACCTGCTGCTACACTACCAACACCTGCTGCTACACTACCAACACCTGCTGCTACACTACCAACACCTGCTGCTACACTACCAACACCTGCTGCTACACTACCAACACCTGCTGCTACACTACAACCCCTGCTGCTACACTACCAACCCTGCTGCTACACTACCAAACCTGCTGCTACACTACCAACACCTGCTGCTACACTACCAACACCTGCTGCTACACTACCAACACCTGCTGCTACACTACCAACACCTGCTGCTACACTACCAACACCTGCTGCTACACTACCAACACCTGCTGCTACACTACCAACACCTGCTGCTACACTACCAACACCTGCTGCTACACTACCAACACCTGCTGCTACACTACCAACACCTGCTGCTACACTACCAACACCCTGCTGCTACACTACCAACACCTGCTACACTACCAACACCTGCTGCTACACTACCAACACCTGCTGCTACACTACCAACACCTGCTGCTACACTACCAACACCTGCTACACTACCAACACCTGCTACACTACCAACACCTGCTGCTACACTACCAACACTGCTGCTACACTACCAACACCTGCTGCTACACTAACAACACCTGCTGCTACACTACCAACACCTGCTGCTACACTAACAACACCTGCTGCTACACTAACAACACCTGCTGCTACACTACCAACACCTGCTGCTACACTACCAACCCTGCTGCTACACTACCAACACCTGCTGCTACACTACCAACACTGCTGCTACACTACCAACACCTGCTGCTACACTAACAACACCTGCTGCTACACTAACAACACCTGCTGCTACACTAACAACACCTGCTGCTACACTACCAACACCTGCTACACTACCAACACCTGCTGCTACACTACCAACACCTGCTGCTACACTAACAACACCTGCTGCTACACTACCAACACCTGCTACACTACCAACACCTGCTGCTACACTACCAACCCTGCTACACTACCAACACCTGCTGCTACACTACCAACACCTGCTGCTACACTACCAACACCTGCTGCTACACTACCAACACCTGCTGCTACACTACCAACACCTGCTGCTACACTACCAACACCTGCTACACTACAACACCTGCTGCTACACTACCAACACCTGCTGCTACACTACCAACACCTGCTGCTACACTACCAACACCTGCTGCTACACTACCAACCCTACTGCTACACTACCAACACCTGCTGCTACACTAACAACACCTGCTGCTACACTACCAACACCTGCTGCTACACTACCAACCCTGCTGCTACACTACCAACACCTGCTGCTACACTACCAACACCTGCTGCTACACTACCAACACCTGCTGCTACACTACCAACACCTGCTGCTACACTACAACACCTGCTGCTACACTAACAACACCTGCTGCTACACTACCAACACCTGCTGCTACACTACAACACCTGCTGCTACACTACAACACCTGCTGCTACACTACCAACACCTGCTGCTACACTACCAACACCTGCTGCTACACTACCACACCTGCTGCTACACTAACAACACCTGCTACACTAACAACACCTGCTGCTACACTACAACACCTGCTGCTACACTACCAACACCTGCTGCTACACTACCAACACCTGCTGCTACACTACCAACACCTGCTGCTACACTACCAACACCTGCTGCTACACTACCAACACCTGCTGCTACACTACCAACACCTGCTGCTACACTACAACACCTGCTACACTACAACACCTGCTGCTACACTACAACACCTGCTGCTACACTACCAACACCTGCTGCTACACTACCAACCCTGCTGCTACACTACCAACACCTGCTGCTACACTACCAACCCTGCTGCTACACTACCAACACCTGCTGCTACACTACCAACACCTGCTGCTACACTGCACATACCAACCTGCTGCTACACTACCAACACCTGCTGCTACACTAACAACACTGCTGCTACACTACCAACACCTGCTGCTACACTACCAACACCTGCTGCTACACTACCAACACCTGCTGCTACACTACCAACCCTACTGCTACACTACCAACACCTGCTGCTACACTACCAACACCTGCTGCTACACTACCAACACCTGCTGCTACACTACCAACACCTGCTGCTACACTACCAACACCTGCTGCTACACTACCAACACCTGCTGCTACACTACCAACCCTGCTGCTACACTACCAACACCTGCTGCTACACTACCAACACCTGCTGCTACACTACCAACACCTGCTGCTACACTACCAACACCTGCTACACTACCAACCCTGCTGCTACACTACCAACACCTGCTGCTACACTACCAACACTGCTGCTACACTACCAACCCTGCTGCTACACTACCAACACCTGCTGCTACACTACCAACACCTGCTGCTACACTACCAACACCTGCTGCTACACTACCAACACCTGCTGCTACACTACCAACACCTGCTGCTACACTACCAACACCTGCTGCTACACTACCAACACCTGCTGCTACACTACCAACACCTGCTGCTACACTACCAACCCTACTGCTACACTACCAACACCTGCTGCTACACTACCAACACCTGCTGCTACACTACCAACACCTGCTGCTACACTACCAACACCTGCTGCTACACTACCAACACCTGCTGCTACACTACCAACACCTGCTGCTACACTACCAACACCTGCTGCTACACTACCAACACCTGCTGCTACACTACCAACACCTGCTGCTACACTACCAACCCTACTGCTACACTACCAACACCTGCTGCTACACTACCACACTGCTACACTAACAACACCTGCTGCTACACTACCAACCCTGCTGCTACACTAACAACACCTGCTGCTACACTACCAACACCTGCTGCTACACTAACAACACCTGCTGCTACACTACCAACACCTGCTGCTACACTAACAACACCTGCTGCTACACTACCAACACCTGCTGCTACACTACCAACACCTGCTGCTACACTACCAACACCTGCTGCTACACTACCAACACCTGCTGCTACACTACCAACACCTGCTACACTACCAACACCTGCTGCTACACTACCAACCCTGCTGCTACACTAACAACACCTGCTGCTACACTACCAACACCTGCTACACTACCAACACTGCTGCTACACTACCAACACCTGCTGCTACACTACCAACACCTGCTGCTACACTACCAACACCTGCTGCTACACTACCAACACCTGCTGCTACACTACCAACACCTGCTGCTACACTACCAACACCTGCTGCTACACTACCAACACCTGCTGCTACACTAACAACACCTGCTGCTACACTACCAACACCTGCTGCTACACTAACACCTGCTGCTACACTAACACCTGCTGCTACACTACCAACACCTGCTGCTACACTACCAACACCTGCTGCTACACTAACACCTGCTGCTACACTACCAACACCTGCTGCTACACTACCAACACCTGCTGCTACACTACCAACACCTGCTGCTACACTACCAACACCTGCTGCTACACTAACAACACCTGCTGCTACACTACCAACACCTGCTGCTACACTACCAACACCTGCTGCTACACTACCAACCTGCTGCTACACTACCAACACCTGCTACACTACCAACACCTGCTGCTACACTACCAACACCTGCTGCTACACTACCAACACCTGCTGCTACACTAACAACACCTGCTGCTACACTACCAACACCTGCTGCTACACTACCACCAAACCTGCTGCTACACTACCAACACCTGCTGCTACACTACCAACACCTGCTGCTACACTAACAACACCTGCTGCTACACTACCAACACCTGCTGCTACACTAACACCTGCTGCTACACTAACACCTGCTGCTACACTACCACACCTGCTGCTACACTAACACCTGCTGCTACACTAACACCTGCTGCTACACTACCAACACCTGCTGCTACACTACCAACACCTGCTGCTACACTACCAACACCTGCTGCTACACTAACAACACCTGCTGCTACACTACAACACCTGCTGCTACACTACAACCCTGCTGCTACACTACCAACACCTGCTACACTACCAACACCTGCTGCTACACTACCAACACCTGCTGCTACACTACCAACACCTGCTGCTACACTACCAACACCTGCTGCTACACTACCAACACCTGCTGCTACACTACCAACACTGCTGCTACACTACCAACACCTGCTGCTACACTACCAACACCTGCTGCTACACTACCAACACCTGCTGCTACACTAACAACACCTGCTACACTACCAACACCTGCTGCTACACTACCAACACCTGCTGCTACACTACCAACACCTGCTGCTACACTACCAACACCTGCTGCTACACTACCAACACCTGCTGCTACACTACCAACACCTGCTGCTACACTACCAACACCTGCTGCTACACTACCAACACCTGCTGCTACACTACCAACACCTGCTGCTACACTACCAACACTGCTACACTACCAACACCTGCTGCTACACTACCAACACCTGCTGCTACACTACCAACACCTGCTACACTACCAACACCTGCTACACTACCAACACCTGCTGCTACACTACCAACACCTGCTGCTACACTACCAACACCTGCTACACTACCAACACCTGCTGCTACACTACAACACCTGCTGCTACACTACCAACACCTGCTGCTACACTAACAACACCTGCTGCTACACTACCAACACCTGCTGCTACACTACCAACACCTGCTGCTACACTACCAACACCTGCTACACTAACAACACCTGCTGCTACACTACCAACACCTGCTGCTACACTACCAACACCTGCTGCTACACTAACAAACACCTGCTGCTACACTACCAACACCTGCTGCTACACTACCAACACCTGCTGCTACACTACCAACACCTGCTACACTACAACACCTGCTGCTACACTACCAACACCTGCTGCTACACTACCAACACCTGCTGCTACACTAACACCTGCTGCTACACTACCAACACCTGCTACACTAACACCTGCTGCTACACTACCAACACCTGCTGCTACACTACCAACACCTGCTACACTAACACCTGCTGCTACACTACCAACACCTGCTGCTACACTACCAACACCTGCTGCTACACTACCAACACCTGCTGCTACACTAACACCTGCTGCTACACTACCAACACCTGCTGCTACACTACCAACACCTGCTGCTACACTACCAACACCTGCTGCTACACTACCAACCCAACTAGCCTCGTTCCAGTGCCTTACCTGAGTCCTCTATCTCCAGACGCTCCAATAACCACTCAATCAGGTCGTATCCTGGAAAGGTAAAATTATTTATAAAATAAAGTTGTTGTGGAGGAAGCTTTATGTGGTATAGTTCAGTGTTGTGGAGGAAGCTTTATGTGGTATAGCTCAGTGTTGTGGAGGAAGCTTTATGTGGTATAGCTGTGTGTTGTGGAGGAAGCTTTATGTGGTATAGCTGTGTGTTGTGGTGGAAGCTTTATGTGGTATACCTGTGTGTTGTGGAGGAAGCTTTATGTGGTATAGCTGTGTGTTGTGGGGGAAGCTTTATGTGGTATAGCTGTGTGTTGTGGTGGAAGCTTTATGTGGTATAGCTGTGTGTTGTGGTGGAAGCTTTATGTGGTATAGCTGTGTGTTGTGGAGGAAGCTTTATGTGGTATAGCTGTGTGTTGTGGAGGAAGCTTTATGTGGTATAGCTGTGTGTTGTGGAGGAAGCTTTATGTGGTTATAGCTGTGTGTTGTGGAGGAAGCTTTATGTGGTATAGCTGTGTGTTGTGGGGGAAGCTTTATGTGGTATAGTTCAGTGTTGTGGAGGAAGCTTTATGTGGTATAGTTCAGTGTTGTGGAGGAAGCTTTATGTGGTATAGCTGTGTGTTGTGGAGGAAGCTTTATGTGGTATAGCTGTGTGTTGTGGAGGAAGCTTTATGTGGTATAGTTCAGTGTTGTGGTGGAAGCTTTATGTGGTATAGCTGTGTGTTGTGGAGGAAGCTTTATGTGGTATAGCTGTGTGTTGTGGAGGAAGCTTTATGTGGTATAGCTGTGTTGTGGAGGAAGCTTTATGTGGTATAGTTCAGTGTTGTGGAGGAAGCTTTATGTGGTATAGTTCAGTGCTGTGGAGGAAGCTTTATGTGGTATAGCTGTGTGTTGTGGAGGAAGCTTTATGTGGTATAGTTGTGTGTTGTGGAGGAAGCTTTATGTGGTATAGCTGTGTGTTGTGGAGGAAGCTTTATGTGGTATAGCTGTGTGTTGTGGAGGAAGCTTTATGTGGTATAGTTCAGTGTTGTGGAGGAAGCTTTATGTGGTATAGTTCAGTGTTGTGGAGGAAGCTTTATGTGGTATAGCTGGTGTTGTGGAGGAAGCTTTATGTGGTTATAGCTGTGTGTTGTGGAGGAAGCTTTATGTGGTTATAGCTGTGTGTTGTGGAGGAAGCTTTATGTGGTATAGCTGTGTGTTGTGGAGGAAGCTTTATGTGGTATATAGCTGTGTGTTGTGGTGGAAGCTTTATGTGGTTATAGCTGTGTGTTGTCGTGGAAGCTTTATGTGGTATAGCTGTGTGTTGTGGAGGAAGCTTTATGTGGTTATAGCTGTGTGTTGTGGAGGAAGCTTTATGTGGTATAGCTGTGTGTTGTGGAGGAAGCTTTATGTGGTATAGCTGTGTGTTGTGGAGGAAGCTTTATTTGGTATAGTTCAGTGTTGTGGAGGAAGCTTTATGTGGTATAGCTGTGTGTTGTGGTGGAAGCTTTATGTGGTATAGCTGTGTGTTGTCGTGGAAGCTTTATGTGGTATAGCTGTGTGTTGTGGAGGAAGCTTTATGTGGTATAGCTGTTTGTTGTGGAGGAAGCTTTATGTGGTATAGCTGTGTGTTGTGGAGGAAGCTTTATGTGGTATAGCTGTGTGTTGTGGAGGAAGCTTTATGTGGTATAGTTCAGTGTTGTGGAGGAAGCTTTATGTGGTATAGTTCAGTGTTGTGGAGGAAGCTTTATGTGGTATAGCTGTGTGTTGTGGTGGAAGCTTTATGTGGTATAGCTGTGTGTTGTGGATGAAGCTTTATGTGGTATAGCTGTGTGTTGTGGAGGAAGCTTTATGTGGTATAGCTGTGTGTTGTGGAGGAAGCTTTATGTGGTATAGCTGTGTGTTGTGGAGGAAGCTTTATGTGGTATAGCTGTGTGTTGTGGAGGAAGCTTTATGTGGTATAGCTGTGTGTTGTGGAGGAAGCTTTATGTGGTATAGCTGTGTTGTGGATGAAGCTTTATGTGGTATAGTTCAGTGTTGTGGATGAAGCTTTATGTGGTATAGCTGTGTGTTGTGGAGGAAGCTTTATGTGGTATGGTTGTGTGTTGTGGAGGAAGCTTTATGTGGTATATCTGTGTGTTGTGGAGGAAGCTTTATGTGGTATAGTTGTGTGTTGTGGAGGAAGCTTTATGTGGTATATCTGTGTGTTGTGGAGGAAGCTTATGTGGTTATAGCTGTGTGTTGTGGAGGAAGCTTTATGTGGTTATAGCTGTGTGTTGTGGAGGAAGCTTTATGTGGTATAGCTGTGTTGTGGAGGAAGCTTTATGTGGTATAGTTGTGTGTTGTGGAGGAAGCTTTATGTGGTATAGCTGTGTGTTGTGGAGGAAGCTTTATGTGGTTATAGCTGTGTGTTGTGGAGGAAGCTTTATGTGGTTATAGCTGTGTGTTGTGGAGGAAGCTTTATGTGGTATAGTTCAGTGTTGTGGAGGAAGCTTTATGTGTTATAGCGGTGTTGTGGAGGAAGCTTTATGTGGGTATAGCTGTGTGTTGTGGAGGAAGCTTATGTGGTATAGCTGTGTGTTGTGGAGGAAGCTTTATGTGGTATAGCTCGTGTTGTGGAGGAAGTTTATGTGGTATAGTTCAGTGTTGTGGAGGAAGCTTTATGTGGTATAGCTGTGTGTTGTGGAGGAAGCTTTATGTGGTATAGCTGT
>WNGS01007182.1:8007447-8066057 GCA_020271785.1 Procambarus virginalis
GCACCTGTCTTATGGTGCTACACCCACCTGTCTTATGGTGCTACACGCACCTGTCTTATGGTGCTACACGCACCTGTCTTATGGTGCTACACGCACCTGTCTTATGGTGCTACACGCACCTGTCTTATGGTGCTACATTCACCTGTCTTATGGTGCTACACGCACCTGTCTTATGGTGCTCACACCCACCTGTCTTATGGTGCTACACGCACCTGTCTTATGGTGCTACACGCACCTGTCTTATGGTGCTCCACCCACCTGTCTTATGGTGCTACACCCACCTGTCTTATGGTGCTACACCCACCTGTCTTATGGTGCTACACCCCCCTGTCTTATGGTGCTACACCCACCTGTTGTGTACCCTCCCCTGGGCCACCGCTATCCGGTCCCCACACCCGCCTATCCCCTGGTTGCCCCACACCCGCCTATCCCCTCGTGCCCCACACCCACCTATCCCCTGGTGCCCACACCCCCTATCCTCGGCACGCCTTCCCCTGTGCACCACTATCCTGGTGCTCCACACCCACCTACCCTGCCCCCATATCCCCTGCCACACCCCTTCCGTGCCCACACACACCGGTCCCACACCCTATCCCCTGGTGCCCCACACCCACCTGCCCACCACCTTCCCCTGGTGCCCCACCACCTCTGTCCCACCCCTATCCCCTGGTGCCCCACACCCACCTATCCCCTGGTGCCCCACACCCCTACCCTGCTCCAACCCTAACCTGGGCCCCCACCCTTCCCCTGGTGCCACACCACCTTCGGGCCCACACCTTATCCCCTGGTGCCCCACACCCACCTATCTGGTCCCCACCCGTTATCTGGTGCCCCACACCACCTATCCTGTGCACACCCTCCCCTGGTGCCCCCTCCGGTGCCCCACAACCCCGTTTATCCCCTGGTGCCCACACCCACCTATCCCCTGGTCCCCACACCCACCTATCCCCTGGTGCCCCACACCCGTATCCCTGTCCACCTTACCCCTGGTGCCCCACACCCACCTATCCCCTGGTGCCCACAACCCACCTATCCCTGGTGCCCCACACCCACCTATCCCCTGGTGCCCACACCACATCCCGTGCCACCACCCTATCCCCTAGGTGCCCCACACTCACCTATCCCCTGGTGCACCACACCCACCTATCCCCTGGTGCCCCACACCCACCTATCCCCTGGTGCACCACACCCACCTATCCCCTATGTGCCCCACACCCACCTATCCCCTGGTGCACCACACCCCCACCTATCCCCTGACACACACCCCATCCCTGTTGCCCCACACCCACCTATCCCCTGGTGCCCACACACCCCTACCCTGCCCACACCCCTACCCGAGTGCTACCACACCCACCTATCCCCTGGTGCCCCACACCCCCTATCCCCTGGTGGCCCACACCCCTAAAGTTAGTTTGATCATATACGAGAGACCATCATTTACACAGCTTTACAATCACGCAAATCTGTCCTTTTACAAATTATGTTGGAATTTACCCGTATGGCCGAAAATGTGCGTAATTTGAAAATGAAAATTAATTGAAAATAAATTTTGAATTTGTTTTTCCAAAACAGGAAGTTAAGGGTCCTCTGGTAAGTTAGGTGGGCCAGGAGGCTCTCATAACGTTTCAAAACGTTATGAAAACAGTTAATTGAAAGTTTCCTCTCCTAACTTAACCGAGTAAGCCGGAGGACTCAAAACAGAAAACGGGACAGTACGTCACTTTCGTGAGCCGACTTCATTTTAAATTACGTCCATTTTTGGCCATAGGGCGCATACCAGCGAAAAGCGACGTTATTTTGAGAGGACAGGTTGCTGGTGTTCCCTCACGCGCTCCACACACACACACATGCACGCACGCACGCACGCACGCACGCACACACGCACACAGCATCTCAAGGTAACAGCCCAAGCAAGCAAAGCGCTAAGTAGTTGAACTACGTCTCTCCAGACGACGCGTGCCGTCAGCGGATACTGAAATACATGTCAACAATTTCCATGAGAATATGAATAGCATTATATATACTAGAAGCTGGCGTAAGAAAATTAAAATTTCACAAACAAAGCAATAGTATTGCACTCACAGCTAACAAGAGCGTTTGCAGCGCTAACAGCAGCCTTTGCATCTCCAGGCACTGCTAATAAGTATGAACGGTCAAATCAAGTTTCATACGCACAGGTGGCGGCCTACAGGCAGTGAGAGTTCACGGGACTGTTAGAAATGGCCAACGCAGTACATTCAACTGTTTAAAGGACATTTAGGGCAAGTTGGGGGGGGGGGGTCGAGGCAATGTATATTAATTGGTAGCAGGCAGGGCGTGGGTGGAGTGGTGGGTGAGGAGCGGGGAGCGGGCATCACGTACATCTGCAAACCGACGCGGCCTTCGGGCCCCGGGCTAGCATCAGTGATGGAGCCATGAGGCGCACCAGCATAGAGTTGGGCCTGACGTGACGACGGGCATGTCATGGCCAGAGTCGGCGAGGGACGGGGCAAGCGCACAGCAAGAATTCAGCCGTTAGTTGGTGAAAAAAGAGAACATTAAAACAGCCCATTAGTTGGTGAAAAGAAGAGCAGTGTGTGCTCCAGCGAGAGCCGGAGGGGGAACATGAGATAAAGCCGCGTAAGCCGAGACACTAAACTTGAAAAACTAAAAAGCATAGTTATAAAAAAAACACTGAACACTAGGTCAACTAATTAAAGATGTTTTTTGGAAAGTCCGTTTTAAAAGTCATTGGAATACTGTCAGACATTGACCATGACAAAATAAGTAGGAATCTTTAAAACGCGACAATTTACATACAGTAATACAAAAATGCTAAAGACTATTATTGGCTGGAAGTGCTCATAATAACAAGTTAAATACTGGAAAATATGACGAACGAAATTGAATGTGGACGAAATAATATAAACCAAGCACATTTATCCTGTGATCAAAATCACATTAAATTAAATAATTTATTACTTGGCGATGAAATAAAGAAAACGTTTAATGAATGCTTAAACCAAAGTTAAGAAAATAGCAACCAAAAGAAGCCAAAAAACAACAAATACAGCCCATCTTGAGAGGTGGTTGCTCACCTCTTCTTCTGTGAGGGCTGGACGGCGTTGGCCAGCAGCGTCTTGTACTGCTCGGAGCGCAGGAAGCGCGGGTAGCAGTCCTTCTTCAGGAGGAGGATGTAGACGTGCTCGGCGGCCAGGTCGTAGGTGTACCGGGACGGCTGCTTCATCATCATCAACTGTGTCTGTTCCATCGTCTTCCCGTCGATGTTGATCTCACAAGGCGCCCCGGGCTTCAGGAACTCCCTGCAACACTTCCTCCTTGTATTTACCCTTCTGCCACACATTGTTCATGACAACTATCACCATGGAAACATTATAGTTAGGCCTACTGGTCCATGTGAGGCAGGGACACTACAGTAGGCCTACTGGTCCATGTGGGGCAGGGGACACTACAGTAGGTGTACTGGTCCATGTGGGGCAGGGGACACTACAGTAGGTGTACTGGTCCATGTGGGGCAGGGGCACTACAGTAGGTGTACTGGTCCATGTGGGGCAGGGGACACTACAGTAGGTGTACTGGTCCATGTGAGGCAGGGGACACTACAATAGGTGTACTGGTCCATGTGAGGCAGGGGCACTACAGTAGGTGTACTGGTCCATGTGAGGCAGGGGACACTACAGTAGGTGTACTGGTCCATGTGAGGCAGGGGGCACTACAGTAGGTGTACTGGTCCATGTGAGGCAGGGACACTACAGTAGGTGTACTGGTCCATGTGAGGCAGGGACACTACAGTAGGTGTACTGGTCCATGTGAGGCAGGGGACACTACAATAGGTGTACTGGTCCATGTGAGGCAGGGACACTACAGTAGGTGTACTGGTCCATGTGAGGCAGGGGACACTACAGTAGGTGTACTGGTCCATGTGAGGCAGGGACACTACAGTAGGTGTACTGGTCCATGTGAGGCAGGGACACTACAGTAGGCCTACTGGTCCATGTGAGGCAGGGACACTACAGTAGGTGTACTGGTCCATGTGAGGCAGGGGACACTACAGTAGGTGTACTGGTCCATGTGAGGCAGGGACACTACAGTAGGTGTACTGGTCCATGTGAGGCAGGGACACTACAGTAGGTGTACTGGTCCATGTGAGGCAGGGACACTACAGTAGGTGTACTGGTCCATGTGAGGCAGGGACACTACAGTAGGTGTACTGGTCCATGTGAGGCAGGGGACACTACAGTAGGTGTACTGGTCCATGTGGGGCAGGGACACTACAGTAGGCCTACTGGTCCATGTGAGGCAGGGACACTACAGTAGGTGTACTGGTCCATGTGAGGCAGGGACACTACAGTAGGTGTACTGGTCCATGTGGGGCAGGGGCACTACAGTAGGTGTACTGGTCCATGTGAGGCAGGGACACTACAGTAGGTGTACTGGTCCATGTGAGGCAGGGACACTACAGTAGGTGTACTGGTCCATGTGAGGCAGGGACACTACAATAGGTGTACTGGTCCATGTGAGGCAGGGACACTACAGTAGGTGTACTGGTCCATGTGAGGCAGGGACACTACAGTAGGTGTACTGGTCCATGTGAGGCAGGGGACACTACAGTAGGCCTACTGGTCCATGTGAGGCAGGGAAGCATTAATTGGGGCTCCCAGGTCTCTCCCAAAATATAATTTACAACCACCTATATTACAGAGCTGTAAGTTCACTATACTGAAACTTCTTTATTCGAGAACAAATATTAAATAAATATTTATCCGCTGTGAGGGTAAGGATTTCACCAGTTATATCTTCCACTAGAGGCATCGCTCCCGTGTACTGCCGAGTGGCTGCACCGAGTGGCTGCGCACTCGGTCAAGCACTTGGTAACCCGTACACGAGACATCATGTGCTTAGGCTTGTTGGAGCGCCTAGGCCATCACAATTCTAAGTATGTTGCAATGGCTGTTGCAATGCAGTTGTGGAAGTAGTTATAGAGTGTAGCAGTTTTACTGTAAGATGTGCGAGGGAGAGGCCGGCCGGGGCGGTGGCAGCCGTCCGGGCACTTCCTATGGAGGGAGTTATGAGGAGAAAGCGCCAAGCCATATTAACTATATAGCACTTGGAAGGGGTCAGGATAAGGATTTGGGATGGGACGAGGAAGGAAGGAATGGTGCCCAACTACTGGGACGGCCGGGGATTGAACGCCGACCTGCATGAAGCGAGACCGTCGCTCTACCGTCCAGCCCAAGTGGTTGGGCGCAGTTCCTATGGAAACCAAGTGTGATGCCGTGACGTGAGAGCTTTAGTGTCACCCGAGGGGAAGACGTGATTGGCTCCGGCATCTAGCCCTAGGTGCGCGACGCTCTGATTGGTTAGTTTAAGGTAGGCCCAGTGAGCAAGCATCTTCCCGCCCTGGGCGCAAGGCGCCATTCTGCCCTCGCCACTACTCCAATCTAGGTGTAATTTTCTCTTGGTCGGCCACCAAGTGAAATTACTGTCTGTTGTGGCTTATCTTGAGGTTATCTTGAGATGATTTCGGGGCTTTAGTGTCCCTGCGGCCCGGTCCTCGACCAGGCCTCCACCCCCAGGAAGCAGCCCGTGACAGCTGACTAACACCCAGGTACCTATTTTACTGCTAGGTAACAGGTGCATAGGGTGAAAGAAACTGCCAATTGTTTCTCGCCGGCGCCCGGGATCGAACCCGGGACCACAGGATCACAAGTCCAGTGTGCTGTCCGCTCGGCCGACCGGCAACTAAATACTCTTTATATTCTGGTGATATCTACACGTGTCCGTTGGGAACGAGCCGAGTCCGGGAACTCGCCGTATTTGCTTGTAATTAGAGGAAAGTGTACCAGACTGTAAAATAAGAGTGGGTAAGCACACGTACATAGGTAACTGACTGTGTCGTCACTCCACACCTGCAGTCATCATCAGTCATTACCTGTTCTCCTGCTTGAGATACTTAGCAGTGGAGACATGTGGGGAAACTCACCAGTGTTGGCGGGAGTTTTCCACCAGAAATTCGTGGGAATTTCGATGCAAGTGTTGGACACTGTCGTTCACCGTGTTTGCTGCCATTTCCAGCAAGCAGGTTGCTTCGCCCTGAGAGAGGGACGGAGCCAGCACCTGAGGGCGCATGTAGACTGTTCCCGGGCCGTGATACACTACACCCTAAGCCACTGCCAGCCTCGGGAGGCTAGCCGCCGCTCATCTTGGAGACTACGGTGCTTCAGCTTCGTGTGCTACATGTGGTAGGAAGCCTGTAGGCCGTCCTCGCAAATTCGTATAGTCAATATTGACTTATTAAATATGTGCATAGGTGACATACTTAACATAATAGATTCCCTTGAAAAGCTTCATAGAAAACACCGACCTTACCTAACCTACTTAGTATGTTAAAATAAGCATCTTATAGCTTCGTAATTACAATTGTTACTTAACCTATTATAGGTATAGGTTAGGTAACAATTGTAATTACGAAGCAATAAGATGCTTATCTTAACATACTAAGTAGGTTAGGTAAGGTCGGTGTTTTCTATGAAGCTTTTCAAGGGAATCTATTGTTAAGTATGTCACCTATAAGTTTTCCCCTTAGCTTCTTCCTCCGGTGACCTGCTTCATACCGTTTGTTATAAATAGGATCTGCGTTGTAAGGGCCAATAGACCTTCAACAGTTACCTTCATTCATTTGTTAACTAATGTAATACCGTTGCTTTTGTTCGCCAGATTCATTAACTTTCATGACATTCATGAAACAAAATTAATGACATTCATAAGCTATTGAGTCCATTACCTCCCTGCATCACCTGCAACCAAGTTCGAGTCTGCGAATGGCTGCTGCAAATTAATGCAAATATATGTTCGAAACAAGGCAAATATGACAATGGGATTTGTTTCTCGAACAGTCAGTAATAAATCACCTAGTGCTATTTTCAACTTTTCCGTGCTCCATTCAGATTATCCAGTTCAGTTTTTGTCCCAATTGTATACAATTAATAAATTTACTAGTATTCGTTGCGATTGCGAAAGTGGGATGCGAAAAGGTTCAGAAGGGTTATAAGAGATATAATTAGCAAGAATTTAAAACTAAAAAATCAATACAAAAATATTAGTAAAAAGTAAAATAGGACACTAGGATTAATTTATCGTAGAGTTAGTAATAAGAAACCTGGTGTTGTTCTTCAGCTATATCTTACTCCTATTAGGCCCCCTAAAGATTATGCATTTCAGATCGTATCAACATATTCGTGCAGAGTTGAAAGTGGAGTGCCTCAAGGCTCTGTCTTGGGACCTCTGTTGTTTATAATAAATATAAATGTTTTAGGATCTATTAATCGCAGCGTTAGTACCAAGACACCTGGTGTGGTTCTCAAGCTATATCTTGCTCTTGTTAGGCCCCATTTAGATTATGCAGTTCAGTTTTGGTCGCCATATTATAGAATGGATATAAATTCACTTGAACGTGTCCAGCGTAGGATGACTAAGTTAATTCCTCAAATTAGAAATCTTTCATATGATGAAAGATTAACAAAGCTTAAGTTGCATTCACTGGAAAGGCGACGAGTTAGGGGTGACATGATAGAGGTTTACAAGTGGATGAATGGATATAACAAAGGGGATATTAATAGGGTATTAAAAGTATCAACACAGGACAGAACGCGAAACAATGGGTATAAATTGGATAAGTTTAGGTTTAGGAAAGACTTGGGTAAATACTGGTTCAGTAACAGGGTTGTTGATTTGTGGAACCAATTGCCGTGTAACATTGTGGAGGTGGGGTCCCTCGAATTGTTTCAAGCATGGGTTGGACATGTATATGAGTGGGATTGGGTGGTTATAAATAGGAGCTGCTTCGTATGGGCCAATAGGCCTTCTGCAGTTGCCTTTGTTCTTATGTTCTTATGTTCTTATGTTCTATGCACATATTTAATAAGTCAATATTGACTATACGAATTTGCGAGGACGGGTTGCAACGAGACAAGATTAAGTTACCGTAAGTGGTTGTTCCTGACTGCTGTTGCTAATCTAAGATCAAGATTAGTGAAAGCCTGAGAGCAAAACCCAAGTGGGTGTTACAAAGCCGTGGGGGCCAAGATGCAGGTAGTGAGTTGAGTAATCTTCTCTGCCACTGTCTTGTACCTCAACCATCTTAATGATGCACTTACACTAATTACACCACAACAACAAAGGTGATTACTCACTCGAAGATATTTCTGACGTTGTCAGCGACGCTGGCGGCCGGGCCCCACCTCAGCTCGTTGACGGCTTGCCAGAAGCGGATGTTCTCATGACTGAACTCCTTCCTCAGGTAGGCTGTGAACTCCGTCTGACCTGTGGGGACACATGCACTTATGACCTGTGTTATTGTCTCACCTGTGGACACACATGCACTCATGACCTCTGTTATTGTCTCACCTGTGGACACACACGCACTCATGACCTGTGTTATTGTCTCACCTGTGGACACACATGCACTCATGACCTGTGTTATTGTCTCACCTGTGGACATACATGCACTCATGACCTGTGTTATTGTCTCACCTGTGGACACACATGCACTCATGACCTCTGTTATTGTCTCACCTGTGGACACACACGCACTCATGACCTGTGTTATTGTCTCACCTGTGGACATACATGCACTCATGACCTGTGTTATTGTCTCACCTGTGGACATACATGCACTCATGACCTGTGTTATTGTCTCACCTGTGGACATACATGCACTCATGACCTGTGTTATTGTCTCACCTGTGGACACACATGCACTCATGACCTGTGTTATTGTCTCACCTGTGGACACACATGCACTCATGACCTCTGTTATTGTCTCACCTGTGGACATACATGCACTCATGACCTGTGTTATTGTCTCACCTGTGGACACACATGCACTCATGACCTGTGTTATTGTCTCACCTGTGGACATACATGCACTCATGACCTGTGTTATTGTCTCACCTGTGGACATACATGCACTCATGACCTGTGTTATTGTCTCACCTGTGGACACACATGCACTCATGACCTGTTTTGCCCTCTTAAAAGGTTATAAGTTGTAAATGATGATATTGATGTGATTGTAATCGTGGAGAAAGTGAAACTTAGAAGTTACTTCTAGGACAAGACAAGACCAAGGTCAGCTCCCACACTACACTCTTGTAAATACAAGAGTAACTAACACACAAATATGCCTTAGTACTAGTGAAGCTCTCGTCCTCATATCATTATAGTACATATACGAACTATTTGCTCAAACATACAAATTTGGATTTGTTGACCAGACCACACACTAGAAAGTGAAGGGACGACGATATTTCGGTCCGTCCTGGACCTTTTTCAAGTCGATCAAGTCACAATCGACTTGAGAGTGGTCCAGGACGGACCGAAACGTCGTCGTCCCTTCACCTTCTAGTGTGTTGTCTGGTCAACATATTTCAGCCACGTTGTGACTCCTCGCCTGCAAATTTCGACTGTTGCAATCAACAGTGTTCCATGATAAAATCAAGAGCCATGTGGAGGATTCGAACCAATGCTCCGAGTACTCCCAAGCACACTATATTAGGCCTAAGATACTGAATAGTAGACCTAGGAGTGCTTATATAAGCCTTGGACATCTTTGATTCCTTAGTCACGTTTCTATTTCTACTGTTGTCTGAGCTAATTCAATAACACACAAACTTTACTTCTTGGTCTAACAGTCCATTTTTTGTACTGTTGAGTATATGGTTGGTAAAGTGTTTAGTGGAGGCCGGAGTGTGGGTAAGTGCCTCATGCAGTACAAGCAGGCGTTGTTGAGTTAGTGAGGTTAGTGACTCACCCATGGTGGCGTTGATGGGTTAGTGAGGTTAGTGACTCACCCATGGTGGCGTTGATGGGTTAGTGAGGTTAGTGACTCACCCATGGTGGCGTTGTTGAGTTAGTGAGGTTAGTGACTCACCCATGGCGTCGCTAATGAGTTCCTCCATGGAGATGGCCCACCGTCGCACACGCTTCTCTGTGGGTACGTCCACTCTGCAACACAAGCAATGTTTCACCTCACACCTTTCTCTGAATGGTGTTCCTCAAGTCTTTCTCTGAATGGTGTTCCTCAGTCTTTCTCTGAATGGTGCTCCTCAAGTCTTTCTCTGTGATGGTGTTCCTCAAGTCTTTCTCTGAATGGTGTTCCTCAAGTCTTTCTCTGAATGGTGTGTGTTCCTCAAGTCTTTCTCTGAATGGTGTTCCTCAGTCTTTCTCTGAATGGTGTTCCTCAAGTCTTTCTCTNCATGTGAGGCAGGGACACTACAGTAGGCCTACTGGTCCATGTGGGGCAGGGACACTACAGTAGGCCTACTGGTCCATGTGGGGCAGGGACACTACAGTAGGCCTACTGGTCCATGTGGGGCAGGGACACTACAGTAGGCCTACTGGTCCATGTGAGGCAGGGACACTACAGTAGGTGTACTGGTCCATGTGGGGCAGGGACACTACAGTAGGTGTACTGGTCCATGTGAGGCAGGGGACACTACAGTAGGTGTACTGGTCCATGTGAGGCAGGGACACTACAGTAGGTGTACTGGTCCATGTGGGGCAGGGGACACTACAGTAGGTGTACTGGTCCATGTGGGGCAGGGGGCACTACAGTAGGCCTACTGGTCCATGTGGGGCAGGGGACACTACAGTAGGTGTACTGGTCCATGTGAGGCAGGGACACTACAGTAGGTGTACTGGTCCATGTGAGGCAGGGACACTACAGTAGGTGTACTGGTCCATGTGAGGCAGGGACACTACAGTAGGTGTACTGGTCCATGTGAGGCAGGGGACACTACAGTAGGTGTACTGGTCCATGTGAGGCAGGGGCACTACAGTAGGTGTACTGGTCCATGTGAGGCAGGGACACTACAGTAGGTGTACTGGTCCATGTGAGGCAGGGGACACTACAGTAGGCTACTGGTCCATGTGAGGCAGGGGACACTACAGTAGGTGTACTGGTCCATGTGAGGCAGGGACACTACAGTAGGCCTACTGGTCCATGTGAGGCAGGGGACACTACAGTAGGTGTACTGGTCCATGTGAGGCAGGGACACTACAGTAGGTGTACTGGTCCATGTGAGGCAGGGGACACTACAGTAGGTGTACTGGTCCATGTGAGGCAGGGGACACTACAGTAGGTGTACTGGTCCATGTGAGGCAGGGACACTACAGTAGGTGTACTGGTCCATGTGAGGCAGGGACACTACAGTAGGTGTACTGGTCCATGTGAGGCAGGGGACACTACAGTAGGTGTACTGGTCCATGTGAGGCAGGGGCACTACAGTAGGTGTACTGGTCCATGTGAGGCAGGGACACTACAGTAGGTGTACTGGTCCATGTGAGGCAGGGACACTACAGTAGGCCTACTGGTCCATGTGAGGCAGGGGACACTACAGTAGGTGTACTGGTCCATGTGAGGCAGGGGACACTACAGTAGGTGTACTGGTCCATGTGGGGCAGGGACACTACAGTAGGTGTACTGGTCCATGTGAGGCAGGGGCACTACAGTAGGTGTACTGGTCCATGTGAGGCAGGGGCACTACAGTAGGTGTACTGGTCCATGTGAGGCAGGGACACTACAGTAGGTGTACTGGTCCATGTGGGGCAGGGGACACTACAGTAGGTGTACTGGTCCATGTGAGGCAGGGGACACTACAGTAGGCCTACTGGTCCATGTGAGGCAGGGGACACTACAGTAGGCCTACTGGTCCATGTGAGGCAGGGACACTACAGTAGGTGTACTGGTCCATGTGGGCAGGGACACTACAGTAGGCCTTCAGGTCCATGTGAGGCAGGGACACTACAGTAGGTGTACTAGTCCATGTGAGGCAGGGGACACTACAGTAGGCCTACTGGTCCATGTGAGGCAGGGGACACTACAGTAGGCCTACTGGTCCATGTGAGGCAGGGAAGCACTAATTGGGGCTCCCAGGTCTCTCCCAAAAAATAATTTACAACCACCTATATTACAGAGCTGTAAGTTCACTATACTGAAACTTCTTTATTCGAGAAACAAAAATTAAATTAAATATTTATCCTCTGTGAGGGTAAGGATTTCACCAGCTAAATCTTCCACTAGAGGCATCGCTCCCGTGTACTGCCGAGTGGCTGCACCGAGTGGCTGCGCACTCGGTCAAGCACTTGGTAACCCGTACACGAGACATCATGTGCTTAGGCTTGTTGGAGCGCCTAGGCCATCACAATTCTAAATATGTTGCAATGGCTGTTGCAATGGCTGTTGCAATGGCTGTTAATGCAGTTGTGGTAGTAGTTATAGAGTGTAGCAGTTTTACTGTAAGATGTGCGAGGGAGAGCCGGCCGGGGCGGTGGCAGCCGTCCGGGCACTTCCTATGGAGGGAGTTATGAGGAGAAAGCGCCAAGCCATATTAACTATATAGCACTTGGAAGGGGTCAGGATAAGGATTTGGGATGGGACGAGGAAGGAAGGAATGGTGCCCAACTACTGGGACGGCCGGGGATTGAACGCCGACCTGCATGAAGCGAGACCGTCGCTCTACCGTCCAGCCCAAGTGGTTGGGCGCAGTTCCTATGGAAACCGCGTGTGATGCCGTGACGTGAGAGCCTTAGTGTCACCCGAGGGGAAGACGTGATTGGCTCCGGCATCTAACCCTAGGTGCGCGACGCTCTGATTGGTTAGTTTAAGGTAGGCCCAGTGAGCAAGCATCTTCCCGCCCTGGGCGCAAGGCGCCATTCTGCCCTCGCCACTACTCCAATCTAGGTGTAGGTTGTAATTTTCTCTTGGTCGGCCACCAAGTGAAATTACTGTCTGTTGTGGCTTATCTTGAGGTTGTTGACCAGACCACACACTAGAAGTTGAAGGGACGACGACGTTTCGTCCTCGTCTCTCTCTTCCTCCGCGCTCTACGCATCAGCGACCATCAGTTTCTTGATTCTGAAATTTCCTTTATCTACAAATCATTCTCTCGCCTTGGTTATCCTTTGCATTTCATCAACTCTGCCTACTCTCAAGCTAAACGAAATTTCTTTCATCCTAAACCTGCTTCCAACAGTAGTAGCACTGTACTCTGCCTTCCCTTCATATCTGAACTCAAACTTTTACCAATACCTTTCGTCCTCTTGACATTAAACTCGCCTTTCGACAAACTAACACACTTCGTAGCAATCTAGTTCACACTGCTCCTCCTGCTTCAAATGCTGCTGGTGTCTACTCTATTTCCTGTCATCTTGTCCTCTCCAATACTTTGGCGAAACTGGCCGTACACTGAATGACAGACTTAAAGAACACAAGAGAAGTGTTAAGTCTGCAGACACTAACAATGCTTCTTCTGNGATGACTCACCATAGGTGAGGGGGAGTGTGTGACTCACCATAGGTGTGGGGAGTGTGTGACTCACCATAGTGAGGGGGATGTGACTCACCATAGGTGTGGGGGGTTGACTCACCATAGGTGAGGGGGAGTGTATGACTCACCATAGGTGTGGGGGAGTGTGTGACTCACCATAGGTGTGGGGGAGTGTGACACCATAGGTGAGGGGGGTGTGTGACTCACCATAGGTGTGGGGAGTGTGACTCACCATAGGTGAGGGGGAGTGTGTGACTCACCATAGGTGTGGGGATGTGACTCACCATAGGTGTGGGGGAGTGTGTGACTCACCATAGGTTGGGGGGGAGTGTGTGACTCCCATAGGTGTGGAGGAGTGTTGACTCACCATAGGTGTGGGGGAGTGTGTGACTCACCATAGGTGTGGGGGAGTGTGACCCCATAGGTGAGGGGGAGTGTGTGACTCACCATAGGTGTGGGGGAGTGTGTGACTCACCATAGGTGTGGGGGAGTGTGTGACTCACCATAGGTGTGGGGGAGTGTGTGACTCACCATAAGTGTGGGGGAGTGTGTGACTCACCATAGGTGTGGGGGAGTGTGTGACTCACCATAGGTGTGGGGGAGTGTGTGACTCACCATAGGTGTGGGGGAGTGTATGACTCACCATAGGTGTGGGGGAGTGTGTGACTCACCATAGGTGTGGGGAGTGTGACTCACCATAGGTGTGGGGGAGTGTGACTCACCATAGGTGTGGGGGAGTGACTCACCATAGGTGTGGGGGAGTGTGTGACTCACCATAGGTGTAGGGGAGTGTGACTCACCATAGGTGTGGGGGAGTGTGACTCACCATAGGTGTGGGGGAGTGTATGACTCACCATAGGTGTGGGGGAGTGTGTGACTCACCATAGGTGTGGGGGAGTGTGACTCACCATAGGTGTAGGGGAGTGTGACTCACCATAGGTGTGGGGGAGTGTGACTCACCATAGGTGTGGAGGAGTGTGACTCACCATAGGTGTGGGGGAGTGTGTGACTCACCATAGGTGTGGGGAGTGTGACTCACCATAGGTGTGGGGGAGTGACTCACCATAGGTGTGGGGGAGTGTGTGACTCACCATAGGTGTGGGGGAGTGACTCACCATAGGTGTGGGGTCAATTTCCTTTATAATTAATGTTAATGGTGTTACTTCTCAATAGTGATTTAACGGACTGTCACTGTCACCCACCACGGACTGTCACCGTCACCAACCACGGACTGTCACCGTCACCCACCACGGACTGTCACCGTCACCCACCACGGACTGTTACCCACCACGGACTGTCACTATCATCCACCACGGACTGTTACCGTCACCCACCACGGACTGTCACTGTCACCCACCACGGACTGTCACCGTCACCCACCACGGACTGTCACTGTCATCCACCACGGACTGTCACTGTCACCCACCACGGACTGTCACCGTCACCCACCACGGACTGTTACCGTCACCCACCACGGACTGTCACCGTCACCCACCACGGACTGTTACCGTCACCCACCACGGACTGTCACCGTCACCCACCACGGACTGTCACCGTCACCCACCACGGACTGTTACCGTCACCCACCACGGACTGTTACCCACCACGGACTGTCACTAACATCCACCACGGACTGTTACCGTCACCCACCACGGACTGTCACCGTCATCCACCACGGACTGTCACCGTCATCCACCACGGACTGTTACCGTCACCCACCACGGACTGTCACTGTCACCCACCACGGACTGTCACTGTCACCCACCACGGACTGTCACTGTCATCCACCACGGACTGTCACTGTCATCCACCACGGACTGTCACTGTCACCCACCACGGACTGTCACCGTCACCCACCACGGACTGTCACTGTCATCCACCACGGACTGTCACCGTCATCCACCACGGACTGTCACCGTCACCCACCACGGACTGTCACCGTCACCCACCACGGACTGTCACAGTCACCCACCACGGACTGTCACTGTCACCCACCACGGACTGTCACCCACCACGGACTGTCACCGTCACCCACCTGGCAACACTGGCTCCCCCCAACATATCTGGCAACACCGGCTCCCCCACAACATATCTGGCAACACTGGCTCCCCCCAACATATCTGGCAACACCGGCTCCCCCACAACATATCTGGCAACACTGGCTCCCCCCAACATATCTGGCAACACCGGCTCCCCCACAACATATCTGGCAACACTGGCTCCCCCACAACATATCTGGCAACACTGGCTCCCCCCAACATATCTGGCAACACTGGCTCCCCCACAACATATCTGGCAACACCGGCTCCCCCACAACATATCTGGCAACACTGGCTCCCCCACAACATATCTGGCAACACCGGCTCCCCCACAACATATCTGGCAACACTGGCGTCGACAGCATATTTTTTAATTTTTATTTTTTATTTATTTATATATATACAAGAGTTGTTACATCCTTGTACAACCACTGGGACACGTTGCTTTCAGGCAATTCCTTAATCCTAATTTTCTCCGGAATACGAGTCGTTAAATCATTTAACAACCTGGTATGCATTTTACTGTTAGGTAAAGAGGCTAGAGTTAAGGGTTGGTGCCCAGTTACTCCTCACTGGCTTGGATACGAACCCAAGCCAAAGTGCTAGCGAAACGCCAGGCGAGTGTCTTACCACTGCGCTACGGGCCTGCTAGGGTGAGGTGGTGAGACAGCTAAGGTAAGCGAGTGCTCAAGAACAGTTTACCAATAGATGGCGTTTATTGAGCGCCGGTTCACCTAGTTTAGTGTTGCCAATTCAAAACCGTTGATGACAATTGAAGGGGGTATGTATACTCCATAAAACTTAAAAAATCGCAGTTCATTCTCAAGTTTTCCCATACATACATATTAGTGACAATAAGGTTACCTAAATTCACTTACTAATTGTACTGTGACTTTTTTAAGTTGATCGTTGCAGACATGAGGCTGCCTGAAGTCTCTAACCTCGGTCTAACTTACCCTGTCAACTAACTAGTAACGCTGCTACCTAAATACCATATTACAACATCTTAAATATGAAGTAATGAAGCAACAAGCCACAGTTCCCTCTACAATTACCAAGTAAGAAATTATCAAAAGAAGGCCCCAAGCCGGGAAGGCTATGTAGCACCATCAAATGTGCGGGATATTCAAAAGGCGCTAAATATCACTAATGATGCCAATATCAGAACAAAAGTGCACAAGGCGAATGATATTAAAGGAATCTGATTCACCAAGGAGTCTGTCGAGGCACAAGTGACCGATGAGGAAACTCAGGAAGCAAAACACACTCACGTCCTGGAAGTCCAGACATTCAACACGGAAATGCACGACTGTAAGAGGGACAATGCAGTTTGGACAAGAAGGAGCAGAGTGGCGCTCCATTAAGTGCCCGTGAGTTAAGCGTGTATGGCCAATACGCAACCTTGCCAGAGCTGTTTCCCACCGCCGTTTACGGTGGTAGGAGGAAGGCCATGGGGATACACTGCTCTTAAGAGTATGCACTTTATTACTGGTAACAGCAGACCAACTACCCTGTCAACTGACAGGGATTGAGGAATGAATAACTGGGTAGAAGTCGGAATAAGGAACACCTTTATGGGAGATGGGACAAGTGCGGATAGCCTCCTTAGTGACAGCCTCCGCATGCTCATTTAAGGACACACTAATATGGCTGGGAACCCAGCAAAACTCCATTGTCTTAAATCTGGTGGAGATAAGAAACAGCGAATTTCAACAACACAGGATGGACCGGATTAAAGTATAAAGTACCCCAGAGCCATGAGGGCATTGCAAAAGTTAACTACAACAACAAAGGAGGATTGACAAAGAGAAAGCATTTGACGAAGAGCATACAAATTTACATAAAGTTCTGCCGTTAAAATACTAGTCTCCGGAGGCAGGCGATACACATAGTTGAGGTCAGGAAAAAACAATAATACATATAGTTGATGTCAGGAAAAAACAACAAAGTAGCCTACACGGTCTGCAGACTTAGACCCATCGGTGAAGATGGAAACAGAGCAGGAGTGTGAAGAAAAGTGTGCAGGGAAAAGGCGTTTCAGAACTGTAGGAAGAGGGCTGTAGTCACGTGGGTCAAGATTTTACAAAAACTTAGGAAGGGAGACCGTCGATGGAGGCAAGGATGGAACGACACGAGGAGAAATATTGGTAACATGAACCAAAAGAGAACCTTGCAAGCAAGACAACAGTACAGAAAGGGAACAGGGACCACAGGATGGGTAATGGTCAAAGTACGACATAAGCGAGAGTAACGGTGTTGTCAGGACTGCACAAGGTAGCGAAGACAGCAGCGATCACGGCAGCGATCCTGTAGAGACAGGGTTACAGTTTCAACATAAATGCTGAGGGTAAGAGTCGAATGAAAGATACCAGAGCTGAGGCGCAACCCAGTATAGTGCAGAGCATCCAGACAGTGAAGAGTAGAAGGAGACACAGACGAGTAAACAGGGCAACCATAATCGAGTTTAGACAGCACGAGAGAGAAATGTAAAGAGAGGAGCATGCACCTATCAGCTCCCCAAGAAGTATGGGACAAGACCTTAAGTAAGTTTAGGGTCTTAGAGCATTCAACACAGAGGTAAGAGATATGGGACGACCAAGACAAACGAGTGTCAAAGATTGACCCCAAAAGCTTAGCAGAAACTGTGTTCACAAGGGGATGACCATAAAGGGGGGGGGGGTTGAGACGAAGAACGACCTGCTTCCAAAAAAGTCATAGCACAAGTTATAGTTGTAAAGAACTTGAAGCCATGATTGGTGGGCCACGACGACACGGCATCAACCGCAAGTTGAAACTGCCGTTGAAGGAAAGGAGAGTCATCACCTCGACATAGAGTGCCAGAAAGAAGACCAGAGGGAAGGCAGGAAAGAAGACCAGAGGGAAGGCAGGAAAGAAGACCAGAGGGAAGGCAGGAAAGAAGACCAGAGGGAAGGCAGGAAAGAAGACCAGAGGGAAGGCAGGAAAGAAGACCAGAGGGAAGGCAGGAAAGAAGACCAGAGGGAAGGCAGGAAAGAAGACCAGAGGGAAGGCAGGAAAGAAGACCAGAGGGAAGGCAGGAAAGAAGACCAGAGGGAAGGCAGGAAAGAAGACCATTGAGGGCAACCAGGGGAAAAGAGTAGTGCTCAGTACACTACCTTGCGGTACACCTTCATATTGTTGAAAAGAGGCAGAGCGTGTGATGGTATCAAGCCTCACTCTTAAGGAACGACTAGAGAGGAAGCTTTGGAGGAAAAGAGGGAGATTATCACGAAGGCCAAAAAAAAAAAACTGAGTTGGGACAGAATATGGTATATCCAGGTGGTGCCTTTTCCGGTTAAAAAAAGGACAGCAGCAACGGAGGTCTTCACAGCAAAAGTAGTACAAATATAGACCTCCAAGTTCACCAAGACATCAGTTGTGCTGTGACCATTGCAAAAGTCAAATTGAGAAAGGGAGAGGTGGTGATAGTGTTCTAAGAACCACATCAGACGGACATTGACCATATGCTCAAAGAGTTTGCAGACAACTCGTGAGGGCAATTGGGTGGAAGTCTTTAGGGAATGTCCCTAGAGATCCTGGTTTCCGAATAGGAAGAACAACCGCCTCGAGCCAGTCCTCAGGAACTGACGACGATTCACAGATACGGTTATACAGATTCAGTAAATACTGAAACACGCACGGAGGGAGATGACAAAGCATCTCATAATGAATGACATCTGAGCCCGCTGCCTTAGAACCGCAGAGGGCCAGGGCAGACTGAAGTTTGGAGAGAGAGAAGGGAACGTTATAGGGAAGCCAGTGATGAGTGCGAAAATTTAAAGGATGAGACTTACGAATTAGGAAAGATGGAGGAAGATGAAAACCGGAGCTAACAGTCGACCAGTTACTGCTAACAGTAACTGGGTGAGAACCCAGTTCGGTCGCAACTGTCACTGGATCCGCCACAATAGTACTACGGAGGTGAAGGACCAGCGAGACATCTGGAAGAAACTATCTTGCAGATTTTCTTCCAGATCTGTGGCAGAGGAGTATCGAATGTAATGGTGGAGACAAAACATTTTCAATTTTCTCGTTTTGCTGTATGGTCCTACAGGCCACCACACTCGCCTTTTATATAAAAAAAAAAAAAAAAAAAAGTCTGCCATCTTCTGGCGTCGGTGTTTCTTCCAGGCTGCACGCTTATAGCAGGCAGTGTGAGAACAGTCTGCATTATACCAGGGAACGCACTTCCAAGTGCTCGTGAGGTACAGTGAGGAATAGAACTGAAGACAGCATCTAATACAGTGTCATGAAAAAGGAAGAAGGCTTGAGGGAGAGGGAGAGCAGAGAGGTAGGAAAAAGTAGCATGGAGGGTGAACCAAGTTCCAGTCAGCCTTGGAAAACTGCCACCTAGGGAAGGAGAAGGGAGGGTAAAGAGAGAAAAAGGTGACAAGGATGGGAAAATGGGCACTGTTATGGAGGTCAAGAACCCGCCACGCCACGTGAAGTTCAAATAAAGAGACGACGAGCAGAGAGAAAGATCAAGACAGGAAAGGGTGCGAGTGCCGGAGTCAACATGGGCGGGTTCACCAGAATTCAGAAGAGACAGAAGAAGAGAGTACAAATGGTTCAAGAAGGCGGCCCTTGGTGTTTGTCAGAGCATCACCCCAGAGGGTATGTTGACAGTTGAAATCACCCAACAGAAGCACAGGCTCTGGTAAGGTGTCCAACAGATGCTTAAGATCAGGAAGAGAAAATGGGACATTTGGGGGCGAGATAAATGGAACAGACTGTATACCATTTACCCACAAAGATATGGGCATCAGAACATTGGATAGCCGACTGAAAAGTTAGGGGGACGAAGGGAGTATCATGACTGATCAAGAGAGCCGTAGAGTTATGGGTTCCAGCATAAGCTAGAGGGGAGAGGGGGAGGGGGAGAAAGGAATAACCACAGAAGTGACCAGGACAAGCACCAAGCATCGGCTCCTGGAGACACACACAAAGCGGTGAAAACTGTGTTATCAGAAGCTGGAGTTCATGGAAGATGGCAGAAAATCCACGAATATTCCATTGAATTATAGACATTGTCAAAAATAGAGGGAACAGAAACAGAGAACAAGGAAGAAACAAAGAACACAGTATACTAATTAAAATTAAGACCAGGATCAGTGAAATCGAGGTTACGGGGAATAGGTAAATCTAGCAAGGATGATGGAGTCAAGGGAGTGGTAGAATGAACCAGAGGAAGACTGACAGAGTCCGTAGTGGGAGGAGGCATCGGACAGGGGCGGTCAAGGGAATCAGGGGAAAAGAGGTACAGAAACAGAGGAGGCCACCTCATCAAGGGCAGCAAACGACAGAGAATCGAGGACAAAGGGAACCTCCATAGCTAGGACAGGGGACTCAACCATCGAAATGGGAGCGGGGTGCAGCAATAAAGTCAGAGTCGGAAGGTGGGGAGAGAATGATGCCTTCTTACCCGTTGGGGAAAAAAGCGATGCCTTCTTACCTGCTGGGGAAGAAAGCAATGCCTTTTAACCCACCCAGGGAGGAAGGAGGAGAGGAACAAGGCTTACATTTCTGACTTAAAGTGACAGGCATAGCAACAACAACATACTGGGCGACAGACTCCATAGTCTCAACAGGAGAAGGAGAATGGGAGCGAACAACATGAAGATTGCTTGGAGGAAGATGGACAACGGCCTGGATGGACAGGCGGCGTGGAGGGCCAAAAGACAGAGGGAAGGGCTAGGAAAAAGGATCGGGGGGATGGAAGGGAAAGAAGAAACAGGAGACAGGGCAAACTGGAAAAAAGGAAGGAAACACCAGACGGAGAACCAAGAGGAGGACCTTCTGGTTCAGAACGTAAAGCAGCAGGGGGTGGTGCCCAGGACCAAGGCCTGGAAAGGATGTGAGACTGAGAAAGGAGAGAAGAGCAAGGAGAGGTGGAAAGCAACACACGAGCAAAAGGCATGCCAGCGAAAGAGGAAAGATAGCATACTTAGCGTCCCGTCTCAGGAAAACGTCAAACGATAGCGGTGCTTCAAATTGAGGATGGTCTCTTCAAATTTGTAGTGCATACACGAGGGTAGGGTGGTCGGCACCACAATTGATGCAGCGAGCTTGGGAAGAAGGGCATTCTGTCTTAGAGTGGCCCAAGTCCCCACACAAGAGACTTGGAGACACTGCAATTGTGCACTTGAGGGGACCATGCCCAACTTTCCAGCACCTATTGCAGAGTCTAGGAGAGGTAATGTACTCCGTACTTGAGCATCTGGCACGAGCATGAATTATAGAAGGCGAAAGGGATCTACTATTAAAAGTGATCGTCACTACTCGAAGAGACTGGTGACGACGACCACGAGGGGGTCGAGTGAACGTATCAACCTGGAGGATAAAATGGCTTTAAGATTCAAGAATATGTTGAATATCCTCGTGGCAGTCTTTCAGGTGCCTAATACTAGTCACAACATGGTGCAGGTGAATAATTGTGCCAATGCTGGCATTTAACCGGACATTTTTGGAGATCCGGACAAGGTTCTCCCCAATACTGGACAACGAGGCTAAGTGCGCAGCTGCACCCTGAGAGCAGCAGCAATGACACGTGTACCAGTGTGGGTGGGGTTAAAAGTGACAAAGATATCTACCAAATCAACGAGGTGTTTATTGAGGAAGAAATCGTCAAGGTGTGTAGAATCCACATGGTTGAGATCAAAGTACTTCCATGTAGCAGGACCAAACATGGCTTGGAATGTAGTAGAACTGGAAAGAATCGTGGTGGTGCGTCTGTGGAGGGAATGGCGTCTAGTAACTCCAGTAAGATGGGGGTAAACGGTGCAGTTGTCACAATGAGAGAAGGAACTGCTCCAGGTGATGAGGTGGTCATCACTGGGTGCTTGGGACTCGATCACACCAAAGAGGTGGGAGGGGAGCAGAGAGGGGTACTCAGGAGGGTCAAGGAAGCAGCTTGGTCTGGGCCCAATGTAGCGGGGGCTACAGAGCCCGGCCTTCCATCACAGTCCGACTCGGGGCCTGGTCGCCCACCACATGAGTCTGGGAAGTTAAAAAGAGGGTCAGTCATCGGCATATAAACAAACATAATAATTTCATCCAAGAATAAGCCCCTATACCCACCATGGAACCACCATTAGAGAATAGGACATCCATCAAGACGGGGCCTCCCCAGGGGTGCATCGTGCGTATATGCCTCGCAATCGCCACCTTAAGAACCGTCAGTCCATCGAGATTGGGTTCAGCAATGAAGGCAAGGAATGACAATAAAAGAGTCCCAGTGCCAGGTACCAAAGTTTTATGGGTGAGTGTGTGTTGTGCGCAAACACCAGGCATCAAAACAGAAGACACCAGACAGAATAATCAAGAGTGGCAAAAAGTCGGCGGGAAATGACAATCACAAAGGAGAAGAAGGGAGAAGGAAAAATGAATCATAAGGAAGAAAAGACATCCAACACAATTAGTGAGGAAGACAGCAGGAGAATAAGGCTCCAAAAGGACAGAGGACTGACCCATGGAGCATCACACCCTAACTTTCACCCACGACAAGCCCCCTCACGACGACACAAGCTAGATAGGGACGGGTTACCCTTACCAGATAAACTAACTGATGCTACATTTTTAACACAGCCCTGCTCATACTAACCTCAACTGACCACCACTTAAAACACTGTTATCAGCGCCAATTAAAACCTTCGGGTTATTAGTCCTGAAAACTATAGTAAAATTCAAATATAAATGATGCGTTCAGCTGAGATCTGTTGGCTGAAAACCTCTCCCTCCCTTCCCACAGTCTCACTTCTCCCTCTCTCCCTTCCCACAGTCTCACTTCTCCCTCCCTCCCTTCCCAGTCTCACTTCTCCCTCCCTTCCCTCCCACAGCCTTGACACATTCAATAAGGTATTAATATACTATGTAGACAGCCAGACTGCTTAAGAGGAAGTCATGTGGCTGAGTCAGGGAGTGTGGCCGAGACAGGGCGTTATCCTACTTACGTGGACAGTACTCCAGCTGAGTAGTTAGTCAATCTGGTAATTAGGCAAACAATCGGCTAAGTATGCAGTCAACATGCTGATCAGGTCAGTCTGCTCAGGAGAAAGTCAACGGATTAGTCAGCCAATTGAACAGGCAATCAGCCTGCAGAGCATGCAGTTAGTTTATCAGGCCTATCCGTCCCGGGGAAGCCTATCCACCACAATATCAACATGCTGGATAGGCTGTTCACTAAACTGGCAGTCAGGCTGATGAGTGAACATCAGAGTACACGAGTAATGCTCTCACAGGCCCAAAGGGGCAGCTATAGCACACATGCTCTCACAGGGCCAGAGGGGCAGCTATAGCACACATGCTCTCACAGGGCCAGAGGGGCAGCTATAGCACACATGCTCTCACAGACCCATAGGGGCAGCTATAGCACATATGCTCTCACAGACCCATAGGGGCAGCTATAGCACACATGCTCTCACAGACCCATAGGGGCAGCTATAGCACATATGCTCTCACAGACCCATAGGGCAGCTATAGCACACATGCTCTCACAGACCCATAGGGGCAGCTATAGCACTCATGCTTGTACATAAATCAAGAGGTGCTCTAATCCTCATCTAGTGAAACATTCTCGTCATCCACTATGGACAAGTCATCAAAAAAGTGCAATTTGCAATTAAGGCCATAAATAGCAGAGCCCTCCCCCTTCCCACCCCACTTAAACAACTAACTAGGCCTATATATTGAGTGATCAGTGTAAGAGGTAGACCATTGTGTGGTGTGGGCAAGTCAGGGTCGGGAATAGTGTACACCACCCACCGCTGCTGCTACAGGTGCTCAGGCAAGGGGCACACTTGTAATATCAACAGGGGGGGGGAGGGAAGAGGAGGGGGGGGGAGGTTACATACACACCTGTTACAGAGGGTGAGAGAGGGGGCTACAAGCACATATATGCTGCCGGGGGTGAGGGGTAAACCGCATAAATCTACCTGACAGATGCCGAGAGGGGCAACAAACAAATGGAAACAGGTGTTAAGAGAGGGGCCATATTCACCCTGTTACAGGTGTTGACAGGGGGGACCCCACACACCTGGTCCAAGAGTTGAAAGTAGGTGCATAAACACCTGCTACAGGTGCTACGAGAGTGGTCACACGCTTGCTCCTGGTGTGAGAGAAGGTCCACATATACACACCTGCTGTAAGTGCTGAGAGAGTCCACACACCTGCTTCACACATGCTAAATGGGTCACCATGGTTACATAACCCTTCCCTCACCATCTGAAGCAGGCGTGTATTCACCTATTTGTTCCTGCAGGATTGAGCTCTGGCTCTTGGACCCGCTTTTCTAGCCCTGAGGTTGTGTAAAGCAATGATTCCTGGTCTATTTCCCTATCAAACCTGCTTTTAAAGTTACGGATTTAGCCTCTACAATGTGTTCCTTTAGGTAATCCATTTACTCACTATCCTCACACTAAAAGAAAACTTTCTATCATGTGTATGACACATCTGAGTCAAGGTTCCATCCGTGTCCTCTTGTTCTGTTGATGCTCATTGTAAACATTACCTCTGTTTCCACCTTGTATATCACTCTAGGTATTTTATGTCTGCATCATGTCCTCTCTCTCCCTCCTTTCTAACGTCGTCAGGTTTAGTTCCTTCAGTCTGTCTTCGTACATCATCCCTCGCAGCTCTGAGTCTCGTTAACAACTTATTCACCTTCTCGAGCTTCCTTGTGTGTTTAAGATGGTGGTGGAGGCAGGTGCGGCGTACTCTAAGACTGGCCTCACACACGCCGTCAACAGTGATCTAAATGTCGCCTTATTCAAGTTTCTGAAGGATGATCTGACCTTTGCCAGAGTACAGTAACCGCCTGACGATAGTCTATTTATAAGAGACTGTGGAGTTAGGTTTGGTGTTACGACTACTCCCAGGTCTTTTTCTCTAGTCGTTATAGGGAGGTTGTTCCCTTCACCGTATTGGACTTACGGGCTCCTGTCCCCATTTTCATCACCTTGCACTTGCTAGTGTTAAACTCACCAGCCATTTCTCGGACCATCTCCGCTACCTGTTCAAGTCATCTTGGAGAATCTTACAATCCTCATTAGTTTTGCATCATCTGCAAACAATGACATTAAAGACTCAATTCCTAAAGTCAAGTAATTTACATAAATGAGGAATAGAATGGGTCCCAGCACCGATCCTTGAGGCACTCCGCTTGTTACTCTACGCCAATCCCACTCCTCGTCCCTCACTGTCACTCTCTGACTCCTGTCTGTCGGGTAATTCCTTACCCATGATAGTGCGTCTCCGTCTACTCCCGCCTGCCTCTCAAGTATGTATAGAAGCCTTCTGTGTGGTACTGCATCAAAGGCTTTCGGGCAGTCCAGAAATATGCAGTCTGCCCAGCCTTCTCTGTCTTGCCTTATTTGCATTTCCTTATTGTAAAACTCCAGGAGGTTCGTCAGCAGGATTTTCTTACTCTACAGCGTAGAGTATTCTTTAGTAAGNGACTTGGAGCTCGCCTCATCCAACTTTTTAAGACACACAAGGGTGGTGGGACTATCATAGGACAGTCAGGGCAGCCATACGTCTCCCTTCAAGAAATATAGATAGTGATCGTAATATTGAATTTTCTGATAGAGAGAGAGAGAGGGGGGGTGGGGGGGGTTGCAGTTAAGTATATTTCTAATAGATACAAATAATCTAATAGATACAAATTCACGTGAGTTGCTGCAGGAGAGCAGCTTTTGCTTGCTGTTTCCATCACATCATCAATGATGGACCTAATGAACCGTTGCCTTAGTTTATACAACAGACAGAGCGGGAGAAAGTGGGAGATGGGGGAGAAAGTGGGAGATGGGAAGAGAGGGTGGGGGAGGAAGATGGTGACACACACCAGACAGTTAGGTCGCCCATTTACTATACTTACTCTGAGACACTTGTCTCGTCCACACTACACACTCACACCTCAACAAAAGCACTCACCACAGGACTAAACACTTGCTATACATTCTTGACGCACATTTCACACCTCCACACACGTGTACCCTATGTTTTTATGTCAGAGAGAAGACGTTACCATTACTTAACTGAACTTATTAACAAAATAACTAAGATATTCATCTAAATGTTCCTAAGAGTTAGTTATAACTCCCGCCTCTTTGTTCCTACACTGAGGAACTCTTAGTTGTCTGGCCCCCAAAGACGCACTTATACATCTTATTGTATAAGATGTATCTTATATTTAATGTATCTGCATTAAAATAGGAACTTGTTTAACTGTAAACAATATTAGAATTTAATCCATTCCATCCAGCGGTCGACCCCAAAGACACATTCTCAATTTTAACATTCTGTTCATTCAAAACTGAACTTTTCTCAAAATATAAATTAATATTATAATATATTAGCATAATTGTGCATATTTAGGCATAGGTTTAAGTTCTGTTGGCGATTATTTGTAGTACGTGGGTGAAGCATTTACAGGGTTGTGGTTCGAACACAAGTCGTCAGTGAAGCACTTGTTCCGGAAGTGTTCGGAAGTCAGCAGTTGTGAGTCGTGTGTAAACTGTTTTTCATTCATAAACAGCTGGGTTTGGCGGGTGGATGGAATGGTCTTTGGGTCTTTGTTTAGAAGACGGGCTGCAATTTACAGCGTTGTGGTTCGAACAGAGGATGTCAGCGAAGCACTGTTCGAGAAATGTTCGAATGTCATCACCTGAGAGTCGTATGCATTAGGATTAACGAGTATTTAGCCGGATTAACGAGTATTTTGGCCGGATTAACGAGCATTTTGGCCGGATTACCGAGCATTTTGGCCGGATTACCGAGCATTTTGGCCGGATTAACGAGCATTTTGGCCGGATTAACGAGCATTTTGGCCGGATTAACGAGTATTTAGGCCGGATTAACGAGTATTTTGGCCGGATTAACGAGTATTTTGGCGAGTATTTGGTCTTTCATTATGAAGACAAACTGGATATATTAGACTTCCGAATCACCACCGATCCATTTCATGCACCAAGTGAATAAAATGTTATTACTCCTGATATTGTGGACCGCATCTCTACATCTGGGTCTATGAATATTTGAAGTTCTGTCTGTCCGAGATTGGAGGCCAGTTGCTGGCTCTACTCAACTTTGCACCCTGATTCCCGTGGGGTACATGCCCAACATGGTGGGGATGAGGTGGCCATAATTCAAGAGGGAACAGCGTGCCACAGTCACATACAGACCCCCACAACTTTTTTTTTTTTTGAGATATATACAAGAGTTGTTACATTCTTGTACAGCCACTAGTACGCGTAGCGTTTCGGGCAGGTCCCTGGAATACGATCCCTGCCGCGAAGAATCGTTGTTACAACCAAGTACACATTTTACTGTTGCGTTAAACAGAGGCTACAGTTAAGGATTTGCGCCCAGTAAATCCTCCCCGGCCAGGATACGAACCCATGACAAAGCGCTCGCGGAACGCCAGGCGAGTGTCTTACCACTACACCACGGAGACTGGTAATTAGTTTATTTTATTAGTTTGGCATCAGTTTATTTGAAACTGACCCTGCCTACACCTGCCTAAATATTTTGAAAACTACATTTATTAAACAATTGTTATTTTATTGTAATTTGAAACATTATGCACTGACCTCTAGAATGAATATAACTTTTCTGATCAACATATTTTACCCGTAGCCGCACAAAACACATGATCCTCACAAAGTTTCAAAGCTAATGATAAATTATTTTATTCTTTGTATATTTCAATAATAATAAGAAAGACAGAGAGAGGGGTAGAGGGAAACACACACACACACACACACACACACACACACACACACACACACACACACACACACACACACACAGGGGTAGGAAGCAGGAGACCACATACCAGGTAACTGGGAGATGAAATACTTCAAGAATCAGAGAGAAAGACCTGGGGGTTGATATCACGCCAGACCTGTCTCCTGAAGCTCATATCAAGAGGATAACATCAGCGGCATATGCCAGGTTGGTTAACATAAGAACGGCCTTTAGAAACTTGTGTAAGGAGGAGGAGTTGCACTCTTAGTAAAACGAGAGTGGAAGATGGAAGACCTAGAGAATCAGAGTGAAAATGCACACACACAGACTCCATCATTGGGACACTGACAGCAGATGGGGAAAGAATTATGGTCCAGGACTCGGATTCACGAAGCAGTTACGCAAGCACTTACGAACCTGTCCATCTTTTCTCAATCTTTGGCGGCTTTGTTTACAATTATTAAACAGTTAATGAGCTCGGAAGCACCAGGAGGCTGTTTATAACAATAACAACAGTTGATTGGCAAGTTTTCATGCTTGTAAACTGTTTATAAATGTAACCAAAGCCGTCAAAGATTGAGGAAAGATGTACACGTTCGTAAGTGCTTGCGTAACTGCTTCGTGAATCTGGGTTCAGTTTACAACCCGACAACAAACAACACAAGACACAGGCAGGAATATGATGATAACCAAGCATGCATTGATGCATTGTAGAGAGCAGCAACAACAGCCTTTCCAGTCCTCCCAGAGAGTCCCCTGTCCACTCCTGAAGTCCTCTATCCTTCTCTGGAGTTACCAGTGTCACAGGTCGTCCCCTGGAGCCTCCAGCTCCCCCCTAGAGTCACCAGTTCACCCTGGAGCCTCCAGCTCCCCCTAGAGTCACCAGTCCATCCTGGAGCCTCCAGTTCCCCCCTAGAGTCACCAGTTCACCCTGGAGCCTCCAGCTCCCCCCTAGAGTCACCAGTTTCTCCTCTGGCGTCACCAGTCCCCCCTGGAGCCTCCAGTTCCCCTCCTGGAGTCACCAGTTCACCCTGGAGCCTCCAGTTCCCCTCCTGGAGTCACCAGTTCACCCTGGAGAGAAACTCCAGTTCCTCCCAAGAATCACCAGTACACCTCCGGGGTGTCCAGCTTACCTATATGGTGGATCACAGTCCAGCTTGTTGCTTGAGCCAGATGGCCCTCCTTGGTGCGTGGCGGTGCCTGCCGTGTCCCCGACGGAGCCCGTGCTGCCATGGGGTGCCAGGCCGGCCAGTGCCACTGCCTGCTCGTCTGAGCCGTGTCGCTTGAGAGGCTGCGGAGTCTGCGTCACGGCGATGTTGTTGGCTGCCGCCGCCGCCGCCGGGGTCGACACCTTCTTCTTGCCTGCACCGCCGAAGCTGAAGAACCTGCGCAGAGAGGACCACGTCAGGTGGGGGCTGGTGTGGGGGGGGGGCTGGTGTGGGGGGTGGTGGGGGCTGGTGTGGGGGTTGGTGGGGGCTGGTGTGGGGGGGGGCTGGTGTAGGGGTGGTGGGGGCTGGTGTGGGGGTTGGTGGGGGCTGGTGTGGGGGTAGTGGGGGCTGGCGCTGGTGTGGGGGGTGGTGGGGGCTGGTGTGGGGGGTGGTGGGGGCTGGTGTGGGGGTGGGTGGGGAGTGTGTGACTCACCATAGGTGTGGGGGAGTGTGACTCACCATAGGTGTGGGGGAGTGTGACTCACCATAGGTGTGGGGGAGTGTGTGACTCACCATAGGTGTGGGGGAGTGTATGACTCACCATAGGTGTGGGGGAGTGTGTGACTCACCATAGGTGTGGGGGAGTGTGACTCACCATAGGTGTGGGGGAGTGTATGACTCACCATAGGTGTGGGGGAGTGTGACTCACCATAGGTGTGGGGGAGTGTATGACTCACCATAGGTGTGGGGGAGTATGACTCACCATAGGTGTGGGGGAGTGTGTGACTCACCATAGGTGTGGGGGGAGTGTGTGACTCACCATAGGTGTGGGGGAGTGTATGACTCACCATAGGTGTGGGGGAGTGTGTGACTCACCATAGGTGTGGGGGGAGTGTGTGACTCACCATAGGTGTGGGGGAGTATGACTCACCATAGGTGTGGGGGAGTGTGTGACTCACCATAGGTGTGGGGGAGTGTGTGACTCACCATAGGTGTGGGGGAGTGTATGACTCACCATAGGTGTGGGGGAGTGTGTGACTCACCATAGGTGTGGGGGAGTGTGACTCACCATAGGTGTGGGGGAGTGTGTGACTCACCATAGGTGTGGGGGGAGTGTGTGACTCACCATAGGTGTGGGGGAGTGTATGACTCACCATAGGTGTGGGGGAGTGTGTGACTCACCATAGGTGTGGGGGAGTGTGTGACTCACCATAGGTGTGGGGGAGTGTGTGACTCACCATAGGTGTGGGGGAGTGTATGACTCACCATAGGTGTGGGGGAGTGTGTGACTCACCATAGGTGTGGGGGAGTGTGTGACTCACCATAGGTGTGGGGGAGTGTGTGACTCACCATAGGTGTGGGGGAGTGTGTGACTCACCATAGGTGTGGGGGAGTGTGTGACTCACCATAGGTGTGGGGGAGTGACTCACCATAGGTGTGGGGGAGTGACTCACCATAGGTGTGGGGGAGTGACTCACCATAGGTGTGGGGGAGTGACTCACCATAGGTGTGGGGGAGTGTGACTCACCATAGGTGTGGGGGAGTGACTCACCATAGGTGTGGGGGAGTGTGACTCACCATAGGTGTGGGGGAGTGACTCACCATAGGTGTGGGGTCAATTTCCTTTATAATTAATGTTAATGGTGTTTTAAATCTTTACTTCTCAATAGTGATTTAACGGACTGTCACTGTCACCCACCACGGACTGTCACCGTCACCAACCACGGACTGTCACCGTCACCCACCACGGACTGTCACCGTCACCAACCACGGACTGTCACCGTCACCCACCACGGACTGTTACCCACCACGGACTGTCACTATCATCCACCACGGACTGTTACCGTCACCCACCACGGACTGTCACTGTCACCCACCACGGACTGTCACCGTCACCCACCACGGACTGTCACTGTCACCCACCACGGACTGTTACCGTCACCCACCACGGAATGTCACCGTCACCCACCACGGACTGTTACCGTCACCCACCACGGACTGTCACCGTCACCCACCACGGACTGTTACCGTCACCCACCACGGACTGTCACCGTCACCCACCACGGACTGTCACCGTCACCCACCACGGACTGTTACCGTCACCCACCACGGACTGTTACCCACCACGGACTGTCACTAACATCCACCACGGACTGTTACCGTCACCCACCACGGACTGTCACCGTCATCCACCACGGACTGTTACCGTCACCCACCACGGACTGTCACTGTCACCCACCACGGACTGTCACCGTCACCCACCACGGACTGTCACCGTCACCCACCACGGACTGTCACTGTCATCCACCACGGACTGTCACTGTCATCCACCACGGACTGTCACCGTCATCCACCACGGACTGTCACCGTCACCCACCACGGACTGTCACCGTCACCCACCACGGACTGTCACCGTCACCCACCACGGACTGTCACAGTCACCCACCACGGACTGTCACTGTCACCCACCACGGACTGTCACCCACCACGGACTGTCACCGTCACCCACCTGGCAACACTTGCTCCCCCACAACATATCTGGCAACACTGGCTCCCCCACAACATATCTGGCAACACTGGCTCCCCCCAACATATCTGGCAACACCGGCTCCCCCACAACATATCTGGCAACACTGGCTCCCCCCAACATATCTGGCAACACTGGCTCCCCCACAACATATCTGGCAACACTGGCTCCCCCCAACATATCTGGCAACACCGGCTCCCCCACAACATATCTGGCAACACTGGCTCCCCCAACATATCTGGCAACACTGGCTCCCCCACAACATATCTGGCAACACTGGCGTCGACAACATATTTTTTAATTTTTATTTTTTTATTTATTTATATATATACAAGAGTTGTTACATCCTTGTACAACCACTGGGACACGTTGCTTTCAGGCAATTCCTTAATCCTAATTTTCCGGAATACGAGTCGTTAAATCATTTAACAACCTGGTACACATTTTACTGTTAGGTAAAGAGGCTAGAGTTAAGGGTTGGTGCCCAGTTACTCCTCACTGGCTTGGATACGAACCCAAGCCAAGTGCTAGCGAAACGCCAGGCGAGTGTCTTACCACTGCGCTACGGGCCTGCTAGGGTGAGGTGGTGAGACAGCTAAGGTAAGCGAGTGCTCAAGAACAGTTTACCAATAGATGGCGTTTATTGAGCGCCGGTTCACCTAGTTTAGTGTTGCCAATTCAAAACCGTTGATGACAATTGAAGGGGGTATGTATACTCCATAAAACTTAACAAATCGCAGTTCATTCTCAAGTTTTCCCATACATACATATTAGTGACAATAAGGTTACCTAAATTCACTTACTAATTGTACTGTGACTTTTTTAAGTTGATCGTTGCAGACATGAGGCTGCCTGAAGTCTCTAACCTCGGTCTAACTTACCCTGTCAACTAACTAGTAACGCTGCTACCTAAATACCATATTACAACATCTTAAATATGAAGTAATGAAGCAACAAGCCACAGTTCCCTCTACAATTACCAAGTAAGAAATTATCAAAAGAAGGCCCCAAGCCGGGAAGGCTATGTAGCACCATCAAATGTGCTGTCAAAGATAGCACAGATAGAGAGATATTCAAAAGGCGCTAAATATCACTAATGATGCCAATATCAGAACAAAAGTGCACAAGGCGAATGATATTAAAGGAATCTGATTCACCAAGGAGTCTGTCGAGGCACAAGTGACCGATGAGGAAACTCAGGAAGCAAAACACACTCACGTCCTGGAAGTCCAGACATTCAACACGGAAGTGCACGACTGTAAGAGGGACAATGCAGTTTGGACAAGAAGGAGCAGAGTGGCGCTCCATTAAGTGCCCGTGAGTTAAGCGTGTATGGCCAATACGCAACCTTGCCAGAGCTGTTTCCCACCGCCGTTTACGGTGGTAGGAGGACGGCCATGGGGATACACTGCTCTTAAGAGTATGCACTTTATTACTGGTAACAGCAGACCAACTACCCTGCCAACTGACAGGGATTGAGGAATGAATAACTGGGTAGAAGTCGGAATAAGGAACACCTTTATGGGAGANTGAATAACTGGGTAGAAGTCAGAATAAGGAGCACCTTATGGAAGATGGGACAAGTGCAGATAGCCTCCTTAGCGGCAGGCTCCGCACGCTCATTTAGGACACACCAATATGGGTGGAAACCCAGCATAATCCCTGTCTTAAATCTGCGGAGATAGAAACAACCAATGTTGAATTTCGAATACTACTGGATGGACTGATTCAAGGACTCCAGAGTTACGTGAGAGTCAACTACCAACCCGTTCCGCACTTTCTTACAGTCATATCGACTTAAGTACGTGCATATGAGACATACTAATCATACAGTTTACCTTGAAAAGCTTCATAGAAAACACCGACCTTACCTAACCTTCTTAGTATGTTAAGATAAGCATCTTATGCTTTGTAATTACAATTATTACTTAACCTATTATAGGTATAGGTTAGGTAATAATTGTATTACGAAGCAATAAGATGCCTTATCTAACATACTAAGAAGGTTAGGGTAAGGTCGGTGTTTTTCTATGAAGCTTTTCAAGGTAAACTAGTATGTTTAGTATGTCTCATATGCACGTATTTAATAAGTCAATATTGACTATACGAAAGTGCAAGAACGGGTTGCAACAACAACAAAGGAAATTGACAGCAAGAAAGCAGTTGACAAAGAGCATACAATACAGCATAAAGTTCTGCCGTGAAAAATACTAGGCTCTTGAGGCAGGCGACACATAGTTGTGGTCAGGAAACCACAGAGTTGCCTACACCGTCTGCACTTACCCCATCGGTGAAGACGGAAATGGAAAAGGAGTTGAAAGAAGTGTTTCAAGAAAAGGTGTTTCAAACTGTAAGAGGGTTAAAAGCTTTAGTCACATGGGTCAAGGTTTTACAAAACTTAGGAAGGGAGACCCTCCACAGGGGCAAGGATGGAACACCACGAGGAGAAATATTGGTAACACGAACCGAAAGAGAACCTTGCAAGCGAGACAACCTCACAGAAAGGGGAAGGTGGTGAAGGGAGACAGGGACCACAGGAGGGGTAATGGTCAAAGTACGACAAACAAAAGTGAGGGTGTTGTTAAGGACCGTGCAAGGTAGCAAAGACAGTAGCAATCACGTCGATCCTGTAGCGACAGGGTGCCAGTTTAAACATACAGGCTTAGGGTAGGAGTCGAACGAAAAGCACCAGAGCTGAGGCGTAGCCCAGTACGGTGAAGTGCATGAAGACGACAATAAGTTGAGAGAGAGGCAGACGAGTAAGCAGGACAGTCATAACCGAGTTTAGACAGCACTAGAGAGGAATGTAAAGAGAGGAACATGCACTTTCAGGGATGGTAAATCGTGCCTCACAAGTTTAATAGAATTCTATGACCAGGCAACAAAAATTAGGCACGAAAGAGTAGGGTGGGCCGACTGCATTTTCCTGGACTGCCAGAAAGCCTTTGACACAGTACCCCATAAAAGGCTGTTAAAAATGTTGGAGCAACAGGCAGGAGTAAAAAGGAAGGTGATCCAGTGGATAAGGGAGTACTTAAGCAACAGGAAACAGCGAGTAACGGTGAGGGGGAGACATCAGAGTGGCGAGATGTCACCAGCGGAGTCCCACAGGTCTCAGTACTTGGACCCATCCTGTTTCTAAAATATGTAAACGATCTTCCGGAGAGTATAGACTCGTTCCTCTCAATGTTTGCTGATGATGCAAAAATTATGAGAAGAATCAAGACGGATGAAGATAGACTGAGACTACAGGATGACCTGGACAAACTGGAGGAATGGTCTAGAAAATGGCTGCTAAAGTTCAACCCAGGAAAGTGCAAGGTAATGAAATTAGGCGAAGGGAGCAGGAGGCTGAACACAAGGTATCATCTGGGAGGTGAAATCCTGCAAGAGTCAAATAGAGAGAAAGATCTGGGGGTTGATATCACACCGAACCTGTCCCCAGAGGCCCACATCAAAAGAATATCATCAGCGGCATATGCTAGACTGGCCAACATAAGAACTGCCTTTAGAAACTTGTGTAAGGAATCGTTCAGGACCCTGTATACCACTTATGTCAGACCAATCCTGAAATATGCAGCTCCAGCCTGGAGTCCATACCTAGTTAAACACAAGACAAAGTTAGAGAAGATCCAGTGGTATGCCACCAGACTCGTCCCGGAACTGAGAGAAATGAGCTACGAGGAAAGGCTAAAGGAGCTGAACCTCACATCCCTGGAAAACAGAAGAGTAAGGGGAGACATGATAACCACCTACAAAATTCTCAGGGGAATTGACAGGGTGGACAAAGACAAACTCTTCAGCACGGGTGGGACACGAACAAGGGGACACAGGTGGAAACTGAGTACCCACATGAGCCACAGAGACGTTAGAAAGAATTTTTTCAGTGTCAGAGTAGTTAACAGGTGGAATGCACTAGGCAGTGATGTGGTGGAGGCTGACTCCATACACAGTTTCAAGTGTAGATATGATAGAGCCCAATAGGCTCAGGAACCTGTACACCAGTTGATTGACAGTCGAGAGGCGGGACCAAAGAGCCAGAGCTCAACCCCCGCAATCACAATTAGGTGAGTACCTATCAGCTCCTCAGGAAGTAGGCCAACCACTTGGGCTGGACGGTAGAGTGACGATCTAGCTTCATGCAGGTCGATGTTCAATCCCCGACCATCCAGAAGTGGTTGGCCACCATTCCTTCCTTCCATCCAATCCCAAATCCTTTTCCTGACCCCTTTCAAGTGCTATGTGGCCATAATGGCTTGGCGCTTTTCCTGATAGTTCCCTTCCCTTCCCCAGGAAGTATGGACCTTAAGGAGGTTAATGGCCTTAGAGCATTCTACTCGAAGATAAGAGATATGGATCAACCAAGACAAATGAATGTCAAAGATTAACCCCAAAAGCTTAGCAGAATCTTTGTACACAAGGGGATTAAAGTGACAATGGGGGACGAAGAACGACTTGCTTCTGAGTAAAAGTCATAGCACAGATTTTAGTTGTGGAGAAGTTGAAGTCATGATTAGTGGCCCACGACGACGTGTCATCAATCCCAAGGTGAAGCCGCCACTGGAGGAAAGGCAAGTCATCACCTCGACATCAACAGGTAAGATCGTCAACATAGAGCTGAGAAGATGCCAGAGGGAAGGGACGAAAGAAGACCATTGAGAGCAACCAGGAAAAAGTGTAGTACTCAGAACACCACCTTGGGGTACACCTTTGTATTCCGAAAAGAGGCAGAGAGAGTGGCACCAAGCCTCACTCTAAAGGAAGCTTTGAAGGAAGAGAGGATATTACCACGAAGACCAAAAAAACAAATTTGGAATAAAATATGTTATCTCTAGGTGAGGTTGCAAGCCTTTTTCCAGGTCAAAAAGGACAACAACAACTGAGGTCTTTGCAGCAAAAGCAGTACGAATATAGATCACCAAGTTCACCAGGACATCAGCAGTCCGGCGGCACTTGTGAAAACCAAACTAAGAAGGGAAGAGGTGGTGATAGTGTTCCAAGAACCATATCAGACGAATATTGCCCATACGTTCAAAGAGTTTGCAGACAACTCCTGAGGGCAATAGGGCAGAAGTCCGTAAAGGATGTCCCTAGAGACCCTGGTTTCGGAACAGGGAGTACAACAGCATCGACCCCAGTCCTCAGGGACTGACGACGACTCCCAGACCTGGTTATACAGATTCAGTAAATACTGAGACGCGCATGGAGAGAGATGGTGAAGCATCTCTTAATGAATGTCATCTGAGCCCGCTGCATAGAACAGCAAAGCGCCAGGGCAGACTGAAGTTCAGAGAGAGAGAGAAGAGATCATTATAGGGAAGTCGGAGATGAGTGCGAAAATCTAAGAGATGAGACTCAAGAACGGCCTTACAAGGAAGGAAGGATTGAGAAAGATGAGAACCGGAGTTAACAGTCGAAAAGTGGAAACCCAGTTCAGTCGCGACCATCACTGGGTCCGCCACAAGAATACCACGGAGATGAAGGACTGGCGAGACATCTGAACAAACTTCCCCGCTATCTTGCGGATTTTCTTCCAGATCTGCGGCAGAGGAGTATCGGACGTAATGGTGGAAACATAAAATTTCCAACTCTCACGTTTAGTTGTACTGATGGTCCTACGGGCCAACGCACTTGCCTTCCGAAACAAAAACAAAAACAAAAAGAATCAGCTGTCTGCCGGCGTCGGTGTTTCTTCCAGGCTGCATGCTTACAGCGGACAGCCCGAGCACAGTTTGCATTCAACCAGGGAACGCACTCCCGCGTGCCCCAGGAAGTAGAGCGCGGAATAGAGCAGAGGGCAGCGTCGAAGATGGTGTCATGAAAAAGCAGGAGGGCGCGAGGAATAGGTAGTGTAGAGAGGTCGGAGAAAGTAGCACAGAGGGTGAATAGGTTCCAGTCAGCCTTAGCAAACTGCCACCTAGGGAAGGAGAGGGGAGGGTGAAAAGAGAAAAAGGTAACAAGGATGAGGAAATGGTCACTGTTATGGAGGTCATCAAGAACCCGCCATGAGAAATCTAAGTACAGAGAAGACGAGCAGAGAGAAAGATCAAGACAGGAAAGGGTGCGGGTTCGAGAGTCCACATGTGTGGGCTCACCAGAATTCAGAAGAGACAGGGAAGAAGAGAGGATGAACGGTTCAAGAAGGCAGCCTTGGGTGTTTGTCATAGCATCAATCCAGAGGGAATGTTAACAGTTGAAATCACCCAACAGGAGTACAGGCTCTGGCAAGGAGACCAATAGGTGCTTAAAAGCAGGAAGAGAAAGTGGGACATTTTGGGGGAGATAAATGGAACAGACTGTATACCATTTACTCACAAAGACACGGGCAGCAGAACAGTGTATAGACGATGGAAAAAGTAAGGGAACGAAGGAAACATCAATACAAATGAAAAGAGCAATAGAGTCAAGGGCCCCAGCAACAGCTGGGGGGGGAGGGGAGAGAAAGGAATAACCACGAAAGTGACCAGGACGAGCACCAAGCATCGGTTCCTGGAGAAACAAAAAGTGGTGAAAACTGTGTTATCAAAAGTTGGAGTTCATGGAAGTTGGCATAAAAAAAAGAATAGACATTGTCAAAAAGAGAAAGGACAGTACCAGAGAACAGAGAACAACAAAGGTAAAGAAGAACTCAGCATATTAAATAAGATCAGGATCAGAGTCAGCAAAATCAGGGTTAGGGGCCCATGGGTAAACTTAGTAAGGATGGAGTAAAGGGAGCGGGAAGACGGACCAGAGGTGGACTGACAGGGTCCGGAGAAGGAGACAACCGAGAGGGGTGGTCAAGACAACAGGAGGAGAGGGAGTAGACACCGGGGAGTGCACCTCAGCAAGGGCAGCAACAGAGAGGGAATCGGATGCTAAAGAAACTTCAGTAGCTAGGGGAGGGGGGGGGGCCGACCACCGAAATGGGAGGGGAGATAGCGATAGTCACAGATGAGGGGGGGGGGGTGAGGAAGAAAACGATGCCTTCTTACCCGCCCGGGGAGGAGGAAGGAGAGGAGCTAGGCTTATGGTTCTGACTCAAAGAGACAGGTGTTTCAGCAACAAAGTAATGGGCGACAGACTCAATTGTCTCAACAGGAGAAGAAGAACGGGAGCAAACATGAAGATTGCTAGGAGGATGATGGACATCAGCCTGGACAGACAGGCAGCGTGGAGGGAAACTCCAGATGGAGAACCAGGAGGGGGCTCCTTTGGGACAGAACGTAAAGGAACAGGGGAGGAGGCAGTGGGAGTGTCCAGGTCTAAGGCCTGGAAACGGTTGAGAGACCGAGTAAGGTGGGAAGAACGAGGAGAGGTAGAACGGAACACGCAAGCATAAGTTACGCCAGTAAAAGGGGTTGAGACGGCGAACTGGGCGTCTCGCTTCAAGAAAAGACAACGATCCACCACATCACTGCCTAATGCATTCCATTTGTCAACCACTCTGACAATCTAGATACTCCAGCTCTACAGGCGGAAGAGAGGGCCATCTAAACACGCCCTTCATCAGAACATATCGTCTGTTCGTCTGACACACACGTGTGCGCACACGCGTGTGTGTGTGTGGACTCATCTATTTGTGCCTGCAGGATCGAGCATTGGCTCTTGGATCCCGCCTTTCTAGCCGTCGGTTATTTAAAGCAATGACTCCTGTCCTTCTCTATCACACCCAGTTTTATAGCTATGTGTTTGCTTCCACAATGTGTTCCTCTAGTTCATTCCATTTCCCCATTACTCTCACGCTAAAAGAAGACTTTCAAACATCTCTATGACTCAACTTAGTTTCCAGTTTCCACCCAAGACCCCTTGTTCTCTTAGTATTCTGTGTGAACATTCCATCTAAGTATTTTGTATGCTGATGTCATATCTCCCTTCTCCCTCCGTTTTTCTAGCGTCGTCAGGTTCAGTTCCTTCAATCACTCTTCATATCCCATCCCATCCAACTCTAGGACTAATTTTGTCGCAATTTATTTAACCTTTTCCAGTTTTCAAATCCATTTCTTTAGGTGGGGCTCCATGATGGGGCTGCATACTCTAAGACTGGTCTCACATAGGCAGTATAAAGTGCTCTGAATGCCTCCTTACTTAGGTTTCTGAATGAGGTTCTAACTTTTGTTAGCTGGCACAGAGTACACTGCTGTCGCTATCAGCTTTATATATGCCTCAGGAGTTAGATTAGGTGTTACATCCATGCCCAGGTTCCTTTCTCGAATTGTTAAAGGAAGGTAGTTTCTCTTCATTTTGTACTGACCCTTTGGTCTCCTGTCACCTAGTCCCATTTCCATAACTTTATACTTGCTAATGTTGAACTCCAGCAGCCATTTCTCTGTTCATCTCTGCAGCTTGTCCAAGTCCTCTTGGAGTATTCTACAACCTCATCTGTCACAATTTGTCTTATTAATTTCGTGTCATCCGCAACATTAACATATAGGATTCGGCTCCTATAAACATGTCGTTCACGTATATTAGAAATAGAACTGGTGCCAGCACGATCCTTGAAGTACTCCACTTGTTACGGTTTCCCAGTCTGACTTCTCGCCCCCTGACTGTTACTCTCTGGCTTCTGCCTTTTAAGTAATTCTTTACCCATGCTAGGGGCTTTTCCGCTTACTCCCGCCTGCCTCTCAAGTTTGAATAACAGTCTCCTGTGTGGTGCTGTGTGAAAGGCCTTTTGGCTGTCCAGAAATATGCAGTCTGCCCGTGCTTCTCTGTCCTGCCTTATTCTAGTTATTTTATCATATCATAGCATTCCAGGTTTGTTAGGCAAGATTTCCTTTCCCTGAACCCATGTTGGTGCTTGTTTACATACCTGATGTTCTCCAGGTGTGTAACCAGTCTTAACCTGATTATTCTTTCAAGAAGTTTACAGGGGGATGCTTCTTAGTGATACTGGTCTGTAGTTAAGTGCCTTATCACTATCTCCTTTATCTGAAAATTGGTACCACATTTGCCTTCTTCCAGCAACGGGGCAACTCTACCTACATAAGTGACTTATTATTTGGCCTTGCCAGAGGCAAGGCCAAATTCACCTGGAAACCCTGACGCTCTAAAGACGATATTTTCCCAAAACAAAATATCGTGTTTAGAGCGTCATCCCTACTACTAGGCCCTGCACAGTACTTTTAGTATTCACGGTGATACATTGTCTGGTCCTACTGCTTTAGTCACATCCAGTGTTGTCAACCGTTTCATTACCTCCTCTGCTGTCACCTCTATATCTGATAGTCTCTCATCTTGGGGTCATCATCTCTTCCAACAATGGGAGCCGCTCAGGTTCGGTTGTGAACACTCCAAGGAAACTGGCATTCAGTGCCTCACAGATTTCCTCGTCACTTTCTGTATATGCCCCCCTCTGTTTTCTTTAGTATTGTCAGTTGGTCGTTCACCGACAACTTTCTCATAATATGACTATGTTGCCTTTTCACTTTCATTACAATATCGTTCTCACAATTCCTTATCGTTCCCATAATTCACGCGCACACACGATGCTAGGCACCATAACTTATTTATCCGCAAAACGTAAGTATTGAGAGGTCAAGGGAGAGAGAGCTGCCAGTGTTGTTTAAAATCACCTAAAATTATTTGTAAAAAATATGAACTATTGGCCATTTAAAACATGGATTAACACTTCACACAGACTGACTCTAGGTGTTAAGGTGCTGTGAAGGGGCCGGGCACTCCTCCACACCTCTTGGGACTTGGTATGGTCTCGGAGGCTCCTTTATTATAGCAAAGAGGAGTGCTGTATTTATTGAGGTGTTTGGTAACACTACTGGAGGACAGCCACTGGCCATGCTAAACTCCCGGGGTTTGTTGGTTTGAATACCTTCTTCTTGAGGTTATCTTGAGATGATTTCGGGGCTTTTTAGTGTCCCCGCGGCCCGGTCCTCGACCAGGCCTCCACCCCCAGGAAGCAGCCCGTGACAGCTGACTAACACCCAGGTACCTATTTTACTGATAGGTAACAGGGGCATAGGGTGAAAGAAACTCTGCTCATTGTTTCTCGCCGTCGCCCGGGATCGAACCCAGGACCACAAGTCCAGCGTGCTGTCCGCTCAGCCGACCGGCTGTTGCCAACTACCTTCGTGTAGTTGGCAACACTGACGGAGGACTAACATAACTGGCAACAACAACAGAGGACTAACATAACTGGCAACAACAACAGAGGACTAACATAACTGGCAACAGCTTGTGGTGTGTGTGTTCTCCTTCATGGCGCCATTGTCACCTAAGAGGATCCCAGTCGTAAGCACAGAGGGGGTCACTCCCCAAGTCTCACCCCTCTATGAGAAGCGGGATAAAGCCGAGCCGCCACAAAGGTAATTCACAAATAAGGTCCCCAATTTGGGGGCTTTCATTCAGCCGCCAAATACGTGTATGGGGGGCTAGGCTACGAACCCCCTAATATTTTTACAGTTGTGCCTCTTCTCACATTGTAAAAAAATTAATTTCTCTCCCACAGCGGTAGTCTCGGTACACTGTAAATGTGAATACTCAGCTTATCGCTCTAGGCCAGTGGTCGGCAAGCGGTGAATAGATGACATGAAACACCAAAATAAAAGAATATATTAACATTTAATGACATACAAAGGACATCATGTACGTAAATATAATAAAATGTGGAACTCTGGCAAAACTTCCATGACATGCGTCTGGCACCACCGCCCGGCGTTACCCTCAGCTGAACTTATCGGTTAATTATTCGAACACAATCATAACTTATTACTTCTCATGGTGTAATTTAGAATATTTTGCCAAACAGTTACTATGTGATCTCTAAACAAATAAATTATTCAACAGTCATGAGCACTAAAGTGAAAAGTAATGATTACACACATTAGGCTCCTCTGGCCAGTAGTAGTTTAACCAAAGTTAATTTAACTCTCTTAAATAGTTGCCTTTACTCTTGAGGCAGTAATACAGTCTTCAATATATATATATATAAAAATGCAGACATGTGCAGGTGATTAAATTTCCACACCTGCAGGTCAGGTGATTAACAAACCACCTCTAGATACAAGGAAGATAAGCTTTAGGCTGCACAATGAAACTGCTATAGGCAATTTTATTGCTGCTGCTGCTGCTAATATCAACTGGGAGACTGAATTAGGTAACATAGGGAACATCAACCTAGCAGTGCAAACATTTCTTCAGAAAACTCTGAACCTTTATAACACCCACTGTCCTATGCTAACGAAACAAGTCTCAACTAAAAGGCTAAACAATCCTTGGCTTACAAAGGGGATACTTAAATCTATTAATAAAAAAATGAGCTTGAGAAGAAGTATAAGTTAGGAGTTGTCTCCAAAGAATTTTCAAAGATTTACTCATCAACGCTGTCGAAAATAATCAGGAGAGCCAAAACAAAATACTATGAAAATAAATTCACCCAAATTAAGGGCAACATTAAACAAAAACATGGAGTACTATTTCCCAAATATTGGGATCAAAAAAGATTTTGAATAAAAAACCAATACTCCTATCCAATGACGATGGTCTGCTTTCAGCCTCTGGCACTGCTATTGAATTCAATAGGTTCTTCTCCTCCATTGGAACATCCCTTGCTCATGATATTCCATCCTCCCTCACTAATATTACAGACTACCTAACAGGTAGCTATCCAGAGTTTCTGTACCTAACTCGTGCTAACTCCTCTGATGTTAATGAGGTAATCCTTTCCCTTAAAACGAAGTCAAGCGCACTTGATGAGATACCATCTCTAATTTACAAAAAAGCCTCCAGGTTTCTAGCTCCTACCATTGCATTGCTCTTCAATAAATCACTTGAACTCCAAACCTTTCTGGATATTCTAAAAAAAAGCGAGAGTAACACCAATCCATGAATGTGGTGATCTCACTGATGTCAACAATTACAGACTCATATCAATTCTATCAACCTTGTCAAAGTAAATAAGTAATTATCAAAAGAAGGCACCAAACTGGGAAGGCTATGTAACACCACCAAATATGCAGAGTAATCAGAGGGCGCTAAATATCACCAAGGATGCCAATACGAGAACAGAAATGCATAAGGTGAACGATATCAAAAGTATTCGATTCACCAAGAATTCTACCGAGGGACAATCGACCGCGAGGGACGGTAGGGAAGCAGGACACATGTTCGTCTCGGAAATCAGGACATTCAAAAAGGATGTGCATGACCGTAAGAGGGACAATGCAATTTGGACAATAGAGCAGGGCTTTAATGGTGCTCCATTAAGTGACCGTGAGTTAAACGGGTATGCCCAATGTGTAACCTATCCAGAGCCGTTTATCACCGCTGGTTACAGTGGTAGGAGGAAGGCCACTGGGAAACACGACTCTTAAGAGTAAGAAGTTTGTTACCAATAACAGAAGACCAACAAATCTGCCAGCGGGCAAGGATGAAGGCATAATTACCACTTAAAAGCCGGAATACGGAATACCTTTACGGGAGATGGGACAAGTGCGGATAGCTTCCTTAGCGGCAACATCCGCATGCTCATTTAAAGAGACACCAACATGGCTGGAAACCCAGCAAAACTCAACAGACCTAAATTTACTGGAGATAAGAAACAGCCAATGTTGAATCTCGATGACCACCGTGTGGACCGGATTAGAGGACCCTAAAGCCATGAGGGCACTACGAGAGTCAACTACCACCACAAAGGAGGATTGACACCAGGAAAGCAGGAGACGAAGAGCATAGAGAATAGCCTAAAGTTCTGCTGTGAAGATGCTAGCCTCCGGAGGAAGGCGACACATATAAGTGTGGTCAGGAAAAACAACAGAGTAGCCCACACCGTCAGCAGACTTTGATCCGTCGGTGAAGATGGGAACGGATTGGGAGTGAGAAGAAAAGTGCTCAAGGAAGAGGCATTTCAGAACTGTAAGAGGGGTAAAAGCTTTAGTGATGCAGGGTCAGAAGTACAAAATTTGGGAAGGGGGACCCTCCATGGGGGCAAGGATGGAACAATACGTGGAGAAACACTGGCAATACAAACCGAAAAAGAATCTTGTAAGCGAGACAGAGACAGAAAGAGGAAGGTAGTGAGGTTGAACAGGAACTACAGGAGGGGTAAAAGTCAAAACACGATAGAGGCGAGAGTGAGGATGCTGTAAGGATCGCGCAAGATAGCGAAGACTGTAGTGATCACGGCGGTCCTGGAGAGATAGGAAGCCAGTGTCAACATACAAGCTGAGGACGGGAGTTGAACGAAAGGCACCAGAGCCGAGGCGCAACCCAGCATGACGCAAAGCATCAAGATGGCGAAGAGTAGAAGGAGAAGCGGACGAACAAGCAGGGCAACCATAATCGAGTTTAGACAGGACGAAGTGAGGAATGTAAAGAGAAGAGCGTACGCCTATCCACCCCAAAGAAGCATGGGACAAAACCTTAAGGAGGGAAAGGGCCTTAAAGCATTCAGTGCGGAGGTAAGAGATATGGGCCGACCAAGACAAACGAGTGTCAAAGATTAACCCGAAAAGCTTAGTGGAATCCTTGTACACAAGGGGACGACCGTAAAGTAACAAAGAGGGACGAAGAATGACACACTTCCGAGTAAAAGTTATAGCACAAGTCTTAGACAGAGAGAACCTGAAGCCATGATCGGTGGCCGAGGATGACAGCATCAATCACAAGTTGAAGCCGCTGTTGAAGGAGAGGCGAATCATCACCCTGACAACAAAGGGTAAGATCGTCGACATAGAGAGCGGAGAAGACGCCAGAAGGAAGGGAGGAAAGAAGACCACTGAGAGCAACAAGAAACAGTAGTACTCAGAACATTACCTTGGGGCACACCCTCATACTGCCTGAAAGGGGCAGAGAGCGTGGTACCAAGCCTCACTCGAAAGGAACGACGAGAGAGGAAACTTTGGAGGAAGAGAGGGAGATTCCCACGAAGGCCAAAAGAATGAAGTTGGGACAATATGATACCGCCAGGTAGTGTTGTAAGCCTTTTCCAAGTCAAAAAGGACGGCAACAATGGAGGTCTTTGCAGCAAAAGCAGTACGAATATAGACCTCCAAGTTCACCAAGACATCCTTTGTGCTGCGGCACTTGCGAAAACCAATTTGAGAAGGGGAGAGGTGGTCATAGTGCTTTAAGAACCTCCTCAGACAAACCATACGTTCAAAGAGCTTGCAAACACAACTCATGAGGGCAATAGGGCAGAAGTCCTTGGGGGACGACCCGAGAGACCCTGGTTTCCGAACAGGGAGGACAACAGCATCGAGCCAGTCCTCGTCGTCAGTCCTCAAGGACTGACGACGATTCCCAGACCCGATTAAACAGATTCGGTAAATACTGAGACGAGCATGAAGGGAGATGGCGAAGCATCTCATAATGAATGCCATTGGAGGCTGCTGCCATAGAACCGCAGAGGGCCAGGGCAGACTGTAGCTCAGAGAGAGAAAAGATCATTATAGGGAAGGCCAAGATGGGTACAGAAATCCTAAGGACGAGATTCAAGAAGAGGCTTATGAAGAAGGAAGGATTGAGGGAGATGAGAACCAGAGCTAACAGACGAAAAGTGGGAACCCAATTCGGCCACGATCTGCAACGGGTCCCCTCAAGATTTCAATAGCAGTGAAGGACCGGTGCGACATCGGGAACGAACTTGCCCGCTTTCTGGCGGATATGCTTCCAGATCAGCATTAGAAGAGTTTTGGACGTGATGGTGGAGACATAAGATATCCATCATGCACGTTTAGCCGTATGGATGGTCCTATGAGCCACCGCAATTGCCTTCCAAAAGAAAAGAAAAGATTCAGTCATCTGCCAGCGACAGTGTCTCTTCCAGGCTGCACGCCTACAGCGGACAGCCTGGAAACGATTGTGAGACTGATGAAGGCGGGAAGGACGAGGAGAGAAGAGCGCAACACGTGAGCATAAGAGACGTTAGCATAAGGGGGAGACAGCAATTGCGGCAGCGAGTCTGGGGAGAAGTGCACTTCGACTTGGAGTGACCTTCGTCCCCACACACATGGACAGAGAGAGACAGTACTGGAGTAGCAGAGGGCTCCATGCCCAAGCCTCCAGCACTTATTACAAAGCCGAGGAGAGGGAACGTACTCCTGGATGGAGCACCTGGCACCAGCAAGAATGACAGAGGGAAGAAGAGTCCTACCATCAAAGGTAGTCTTCACAACCCGAAGGGGTTGATGGCGACGACCACGAGGGGAGACGAGTAAACGAGTCCACCTGGAGGACAGAATGGCTTTGGGCTTCGAGGACATGCCGAATATCTTCATGGCAGTCCTGTAGATTCCTAACACCGGTTGCAACAGGATAAGGCGGCCAAGCGGGAGGCTGCATCCTGAGAAGGAGCAGCAACGACACGTGTTCCAAAACGGGTGGGGTTGAAGGTAATAGAGGCATCTACTGAATCAACAGGGTGCCTATGGAGGGAGAAATCGTCAGGAGGCATAGAATCAAGAGGGAGGAGATCAAAGTGTTTGGCCCACGAAGCGGGACCAAACAAGGCTTGAAACTCATCAGTACAGGAAGGAATCAAGCGAGTGGCGCTGTGGCGTGGACGGCGTTGAGAACCCCAGAGAGAGAGGGGTTAAAAGGCACAGTAGTCACTACCAGAGACTGAGCCATACCAGGAGACGTGGTGGTTCCCACTGGAGGCTTGGGGCTCAACCCTACCACAGAGGAGGGAGGGGAGCTGAGGGGAGTAGTCAGGAGGGTCAAAGGAGGAGCAAGGTTGGGGCCCAATACCGCGGGGGCTACAGAGCCTGGTCTTCCAACACGGTCTGACTCGGGGGCTTAGTCGTCCACCCCACGAGCCTGAGAAGGGATAAGAACAATAGAATTTTACATGAAACGAGAGTCATACATTCATTCACGAATGTGCTCCCATATCCACCATGGAGCCACAATTAGAGGCAGGACACCCAACAAAAAGCTCTCACCGATCATGCCGGGGCCCCCTAGGGGTGCATTGAGAGTATACGCCCCACAAACGCCACCTTAAGAACTGTCAGTCTATCGAGATCGGGTTCAGTGACGAAAGGAGGATTGACAACAAAAGGTTCCCCTCACTCTCGACGTTGGGTACTACAGTTCTACGGGTGCAAGAGTATGCCTCCTCAAGCACCCAGCTATCAAAATAGAAGAAGTCCAAAAAAATTACCAAAACTAGCAAAAGGTCGGCAGGAAACGACAAGTAGATAAGAGAAGATGGGGGAGAAAAACGAAACATAAGGAAAAGAAAAAGCGATCCAGCATAATTGGAGAAGACAGCAGCAGGAGCATAAGGCCACAAAAGACCAAAGGACTATCCCATGGAGCATCACACTCCGGCAGCCGACCACCAAGCCGCCTCACGACGCCAACGGGCCGGATGGGGAGGGCGGGGGTTCTAAACAAATAGTATAAGACTCGGTGCACCAATTATGATGCTCTGAACAGTATAGTATGAGACTGTCTATAAACAGTATAAGGCTATATATACAACATGCAGTGTGAAGTTCTTTACATACAACATGAATACGTGTATATTCAGTGTGAAGACTTGTACATAATCACACACATTATGTACATCAATATGTACATAATGCACAGTGAAACTGGAAATGATATTTGAGCACTTCACAGCCAAGAAGGAAGGAGGAACCAGATGTATGCTGCTGCTGTTCTATATTCAGCTGCTCAGTACAGGCTGTAGCGAGTCGCCAAGTTGGCGTGAAGACAAAATAACTTCACAAGGACAATAGTTTTATATAGGAATTACAAGAAAAAATCGTTATTTAACCGACGACCAATTTACGAAATATATTTACAATAATGTGTGCAGATGATGACAATGAAACCAAACGGCAGTGAAACAATCTGAACAGCGAAAAACAGCTATAATGAGTGGAGGAACAGACTGTCTGTCGCCGGGCTCCGCCAGTACCCGTCTGTCGCCGGGCTCCACCAGTACCCGTCTGTCGCCGGGCTCCTCCAGTACCCGTCTGTCGCCGGGCTCCTCCAGTACCCGTCTGTCGCCGGGCTCCGCCAGTACCCGTCTGTCGCCGGGCTCCGCCAGTACCCGTCTGTCGCCGGGCTCCGCCAGTACCCGTCTGTCGCCGGGCTCCTCCAGTACCCGTCTGTCGCCGGGCTCCACCAGTACCCGTCTGTCGCCGGGCTCCTCCAGTACCCGTCTGTCGCCGGGCTCCACCAGTACCCGTCTGTCGCCGGGCTCCTCCAGTACCCGTCTGTCGCCGGGCTCCTCCAGTACCCGTCTGTCGCCGGGCTCCGCCAGTACCCGTCTGTCGCCGGGCTCCGCCAGTACCCGTCTGTCGCCGGGCTCCGCCAGTACCCGTCTGTCGCCGGGCTCCGCCAGTACCCGTCTGTCGCCGGGCTCCGCCAGTACCGTCTGTCGCCGGGCTCCGCCAGTACCCGTCTGTCGCCGGGCTCCACCAGTACCCGTCCGTCGCCGGGCTCCGCCAGTACCGTCTGTCGCCGGGCTCCACCAGTACCGTCTGTCGCCGGGCTCCACCAGTACCCGTCTGTCGCCGGGCACCACCAGTACCGTCTGTCGCCGGGCACCACCAGAACCGTCTGTCGCCGGGCTCCACCAGTACCGTCTGTCGCCGGGCTCCAGCAGTACCGTCTGTTGCCGGGCTCCACCAGTACCCGTCTGTCGCCGGGCACCACCAGTACCGTCTGTCGCCGGGCACCACCAGTACCGTCTGTCGCCGGGCTCCACCAGTACCGTCTGTCGCCGGGCTCCACCAGTACCGTCTGTCGCCGGGCTCCACCAGTACCGTCTGTCGCCGGGCTCCACCAGTACCCGTCTGTCGCCGGGCACCACCAGTACCCGTCTGTCGCCGGGCACCACCAGTACCGTCTGTCGCCGGGCTCCACCAGTACCCGTCTGTCGCCGGGCACCACCAGTACCGTCTGTCGCCGGGCTCCACCAGAACCGTCTGTCGCCGGGCACCACCAGTACCGTCTGTCGCCGGGCTCCACCAGTACCGTCTGTCGCCGGGCTCCACCAGTACCCGTCTGTCGCCGGGCACCACCAGTACCCGTCCGTCGCCGGGCTCCACCAGTACCGTCTGTCGCCGGGCTCCACCAGTACCGTCTGTCGCCGGGCACCACCAGTACCCGTCTGTCGCCGGGCACCACCAGTACCGTCTGTCGCCGGGCTCCACCAGTACCCGTCCGTCGCCGGGCTCCACCAGTACCCGTCTGTCGCCGGGCTCCACCAGTACCCGTCTGTCGCCGGGCTCCACCAGTACCCGTCCGTCGCCGGGCTCCACCAGTACCGTCTGTCGCCGGGCTCCACCAGTACCCGTCTGTCGCCGGGCACCACCAGTACCCGTCCGTCGCCGGGCTCCACCAGTACCGTCTGTCGCCGGGCTCCACCAGTACCCGTCTGTCGCCGGGCACCACCAGTACCGTCTGTCGCCGGGCTCCACCAGAACCGTCTGTCGCCGGGCACCACCAGTACCGTCTGTCGCTGGGCTCCACCAGTACCGTCTGTCGCCGGGCTCCACCAGTACCCGTCCGTCGCCGGGCTCCACCAGTACCGTCTGTCGCCGGGCTCCACCAGTACCCGTCCGTCGCCGGGCTCCACCAGTACCGTCTGTCGCCGGGCTCCACCAGAACCGTCTGTCGCCGGGCTCCACCAGTAACCGTCTGTCGCCGGGCTCCACCAGTACCGTCAGTCGCCGGGCTCCACCAGTACCGTCTGTCGCCGGCACCACCAGTACCGTCTGTCGCCGGGCTCCACCAGTACCGTCTGTCGCCGGGCTCCACCAGAACCGTCTGTCGCCGGGCACCACCAGTACCGTCTGTCGCCGGGCACCACCAGTACCGTCTGTCGCCGGGCACCACCAGTACCGTCTGTCGCCGGGCACCACCAGTACCGTCTGTCGCCGGGCACCACCAGTACCGTCTGTCGCCGGGCACCACCAGTACCGTCTGTCGCCGGGCTCCACCAGTACCGTCTGTCGCCGGGCACCACCAGTACCGTCTGTCGCCGGGCTCCACCAGTACCGTCTGTCGCCGGGCTCCACCAGTACCGTCTGTCGCCGGGCTCCACCAGTACCCGTCTGTCGCCGGGCTCCACCAGTACCCGTCTGTCGCCGGGCACCACCAGTACCGTCTGTCGCCGGGCACCACCAGAACCGTCTGTCGCCGGGCTCCACCAGTACCGTCTGTCGCCAGGCTCCACCAGTACCGTCTGTCGCCGGGCTCCACCAGTACCCGTCTGTCGCCGGGCACCACCAGTACCGTCTGTCGCCGGGCACCACCAGTACCGTCTGTCGCCGGGCACCACCAGTACCGTCTGTCGCCGGGCACCACCAGTACCGTCTGTCGCCGGGCACCACCAGTACCGTCTGTCGCTGGGCTCCACCAGTACCGTCTGTCGCCGGGCACCACCAGTACCGTCTGTCGCCGGCACCACCAGTACCGTCTGTCGCCGGGCTCCACCAGTACCGTCTGTCGCCGGGCACCACCAGTACCCGTCTGTCGCCGGGCTCCACCAGTACCCGTCTGTCGCCGGGCACCACCAGTACCGTCTGTCGCCGGGCTCCACCAGTACCCGTCTGTCGCCGGGCACCACCAGTACCGTCTGTCGCCGGGCTCCACCAGTACCCGTCTGTCGCCGGGCACCACCAGTACCGTCTGTCGCCGGGCACCACCAGTACCGTCTGTCGCCGGGCACCACCAGTACCGTCTGTCGCCGGGCACCACCAGTACCGTCTGTCGCCGGGCTCCACCAGTACCGTCTGTCGCCGGGCTCCACCAGTACCGTCTGTCGCCGGGCTCCACCAGTACCGTCTGTCGCCGGGCTCCACCAGTACCGTCTGTCGCCGGGCTCCACCAGTACCGTCTGTCGCCGGGCTCCACCAGTACCGTCTGTCGCCGGGCACCACCAGTACCGTCTGTCGCCGGGCTCCACCAGTACCCGTCTGTCGCCGGGCTCCACCAGTACCCGTCTGTCGCCGGGCTCCACCAGTACCCGTCTGTCGCCGGGCTCCTCCAATACCCGTCTGTCGCCGGGCTCCACCAGTACCCGTCTGTCGCCGGGCTCCACCAGTACCGTCTGTCGCCGGGCACCACCAGTACCGTCTGTCGCCGGGCTCCTCCAGTACCGTCTGTCGCCGGGTTCCTCCAGTACCCGTCTGTCGCCGTACTCCGCCAGTACCCATCTGTCGCCGGGCTCCTCCAGTACCGTCTGTCGCCGGGTTCCTCCAGTACCCGTCTGTCGCCGTACTCCGCCAGTACCCATCTGTCGCCGGGCTCCACCAGTACCGTCTGTCGCCGGGCACCACCAGTACCGTCTGTCGCCGGGCTCCACCAGTACCCGTCCGTCGCCGTACAGATACTCTTCCAAGGTTACTATAGTGTCTCCTTGAACCAGAAGCCTCACCCGCCATCTTTAATCAGCATTTTCAGATTTTCTGTTCAAATTGTTTCATCGGGGATGATTTTATTACATGCTTCCTTATTGTAAATAGATATATTGTGTTAACTTATTTTGGTCTTTAGTTAAATTACAATTTATTTACATTATTTAAATTGTTGTATTCGTTAAACTAGTTTATTTGTTTTCATTATTAACTTGAATAAAGTTCAAATTGGTAAGTTTATTTTATTATTTTTAGGAGAGAGAGACAGAGAGAGAGAGAGAGAGAGAGAGAGAGAGAGAGAGAGAGAGAGAGAGACAGACAGACAGACAGACAGACAGAGGGGGGGGGTGACGACGTGGGTGTGGTGGTGGCAGGGGTGGTGTGGGAAGCAACAGCATAGTGGTCTACGTAACAGCAGTGCACTCAACACACTCCACTTACTGGCCCATCAGCCCACAGTATTGCCCTGGCCTACCAATCTGCCAGTGGGAAGATCACCCCTGAAAGATCGTCTCATATAATGCTGGTAAGTCGTGAACTGTGACTATGGTCAGAAGAAAGACATTAGTCATACCTTAACTTATTTTAAGTCACAACTTAACTTGGCCTAACTGGCCAGTCATGCTAATATAACTGATGAAGAGTTAATCTGTCAGAGAAAATAATCTATGTAGAATTTATCATGAAGATAATTTGTGAATTTGTTGAGAACATTTGCATGAAGTCATATATTCAGCAAAGATGTGACTTCATGCAAAACATGTTTAGTTCACCTAGACATCACAATAGCGTGATATATCAAATGAACAATTCCACAAAGGCCGTGATGAGGGTTCGAACCTACGCCCGGCCCTTGTGGACTTGTTCATGTTTAGTGTTTATAATATCAGGTCACAATACACTTACAAGTTGCTTCATTGCTTAATATGAATAATTTTATGTTATGCCCAAACACTGTGCATACCCAGTGGCTTTAACGATGTTGTAAAGAGAGAATGTCTGTGTCCAGGATTGGAGGCCAGACTTGGAGCTCGCCTCAGCCAACTTTTTAAGACACAACAAGGGTGGTGTGGGACTATCATAGGACAGTCAGGGCAGCCATACCGTCTCCCTTCAAGAAATATCGATAGTGATCGTAATATTGAATTTTCTGATAGAGAGAGAGAGAGAGAGAGGGGGAGGTGGGGGGGGTTGCAGTTAAGTATATTTCTAATAGATACAAATAATCTAATAGATACAAATTCACGTGAGTTGCTACAGGAGAGCAGCTTTTGCTTGCTGTTTCCATCACATCATCAATGATGGACCTAATGAACCGTTGCCTTAGTTTCTACAACAGACAGAGCGGGAGAAAGTGGGAGATGGGGGAGAGAGTGGGAGATGGGGGAGAAAGTGGGTGATGGGGGAGAGAGGAAAGATGAGGAAGAGAGGGGGGGGGGAGGGAAGATGGTGAGACACACCAGACAGTTAGGTCTCCCATTTACTGGACAAATACTGTACTTACTCTGAGAACTTGTCTCGTCCACACTACACACTCACACCTCAACAAAGCACTCACCACAGGACTAAACACTTGCTATACATTCTTGACGCACATTTCACACCTCCACACAGTGTACCCTACGTTTTATGTCTGAGAGAAGACGTTACCATTACTTAACTGAACTTATTAACAAATAACTAAGATATTCATCTAAATGTTCCTAAGAGTTAGTTATAACTCCCGTCATCTTTGTTCCTACACTGAGGAACTCTAGTTGTCTGGCCCCCAAAGACGCACTTATACATCTTAATGTATAAGATGTATCTTATATTTATGTATCTGCATTAAAATAGGAATTGTTTAACTGTAAACAATATTAGAATTTATTGCATGGGTTAGTTTGGTGTTTAGGTTTTGTTGGTAATGACAGTATTTGTATCTGTAGTATGAGGGAGTGAAGCATTTACCAACCCGTCCTCAGACCAAGTCCATTCCATCCAGCGGTCGACCCCAAAGACGCATTCTCAATTTTAACATTCTGTTCATTCAAACTGAACTTTTCTCAAAATATAAATTAATATTATAATATATTAGCAATAATTGTGCATATTTAGGCATAGGTTTAAGTTCTGTTGGCGATTATTGTAGTACGTGGGTGACGCATTACAGGTGTGGTTCGAACACCAGTCGTCAGTGAAGCACTTGTTCCGGAAGTGTTCGGAAGTCATCAGTTGTGAGTCGTGTGTAAACCGTTTTTCATTATAAAAGCGGGTTGGTGGGTGGATGGAATGGTCTTTGGGTTTTTGTTTAGAAGACGGGCTGCATTTACAGCGTTGTGGTTCGAACAGAGGATGTCAGCGAAGCACTGTTCGAGAAATGTTCGAATGTCATCAGCTGAGAGTCGTGTGTAAAGAATTTTTCGTTTATAAACAGTGGGTATGGATTAACGAAGCCGGATTACACGGATGTTAGGCCGGATTAACGTAGCATTTAGCCGGATTAACGAGCATTAGCCGGATTACGAGCATTTTGGCCGGATGCTATATTAACGAGTATTTTGGCCGGATTAACGAGTATTTTGGCCGGATTAACGAGTATTTAGGCCGGATTAACGAGTATTTTGGCCGGATTAACGAGTATTTTGGCCGGATTAACGAGATTTGGCCGGATTAACGAGTATTTAGGCGGATTAACGAGATTTAGGCCGGATTAACGAGTATTTTGGCCGGATTAACGAGTATTTTGGCCGGATTAACGAGTATTTTGGCCGGATTAACGAGTATTTGGATTAACGAGCATTGGTCTTCATTATGAAGACAAACTAGATATATTAGGTTTAATTTCGAATCACCACTTTAGGGAGCCGGTCGGCCGAGCGGACAGCACACTGGACTTGTGATCCTGTGGTCCCGGGTTCGATCCCGGGCGCCGGAGAAACAATGGCGGAGTTTCTTTCACCCTATGCCCCTGTTACCTAGCGTAAAATATGTACCTGGGTTAGTTAGCTGTCACGGGCTGCTTCCTGGGGGTGTAGGCCTGGTCGAGGACCGCGCGGGGACACTAAAGCCCCGAAATTCATGCACCAAAGTGAATAAAATGTTATTACTCCTGATATTGTGGACCGCATCTCTACATCTGGGTCTATAATATATTAGAAGTTCTGTCTGTCCGAGATTGAGGCCAGTTGCTGGCTCTACTCAACTTTGCACCCTGATTCCCGTGGGGTACATGCCCAACATGGTGGGGATGAGGTGGCCATAATTCAAGAGGGAACAGCGTGCCACAGTCACATACAGACCCCCCACAACTTTTTTTTTTTTTTTTAAGAGCTATATACAAGAGTTGTAACATTCTTTAGAGCCACCAGTACGGTTAGCGCGATTCGGGCCAGGTCCTGGAATACGAGATCCCCGCCGCGAAGAATCGTGTGTTACAACCAAGTACACTTTTACTGGGGTTGAGTTAAACCAGAGGCTACAGTTTAATATTGGTCCCTGCGCCCAGTAAATCCTCCCCGGCCAGGATACGAACCTAGTGACAAAGCGCTCGCGAAACGCCAGGCGAAAGTGTCTTACAACTGACACCACGGAGACTGGTATTTACTTTATTTATTTTAGTTTTGGCATCAGTTTATTTTGAACACTGGCCCTGCCTCACACCCCCTCCGCCGCTAAATATTTTGAAACAACTAAATTTATTAAACAATTTGTTATTTTTATTGTAATTTGAAAACATTATGCACTGACCTCTAGAATGAATATAACTTTTCTGATCAACATATTTACCCGTAGCCGCACAAAACAGGATCATTCCTCACAAAAGTTTCAAAGGCTAATGACTACAATTATTTTATTTCTTTGTATATTTCAACTAACAAATAAGAAAGGACCAGAGACGAGGGGATAAGGGAAAACACACACACACACCACACACACCACACACAACACACACACAGGTGGTAGGAAGCAGGAGGGACCACCATACCAGGTAACTGGGACGATGAAATTACTTCAAGAATCAGAGAGAAAGGACCTTGGGGAGATATGATTATCACGCAGACCTGTCTCCTGCAGCTCATATCAAGAGGGTAAAATCAGCGGGCATATGCCAAGTTGGTTAACATAAGAACGGCCTTTAGAAAACGTGTGTGTAAGGAGGAGGGAGTTGCACTCCTAGTAAAACGAGAGTGGAAGATGGAAGACCTAGAGAATCAGAGTGAAAATGCACACACTATATACTCCATCATTGGGACCACTGACAGCAGATTGGGAAAGAATTATGGTCCCAGGACCTCGGATTTCACGAAGCAGTTACGCAAAGCACTTACGAACCTGTCCATCTTTTCTCAAATCTTTGGTGGCTTTTTTTACAATTATTAAACAGTTAATGAGCTCGGGAAGCACCCAGGAGGCTGTTTATAACAAAAGCAACAGTTGATTGGCAAGTTTCATGCTTGTAAACTGTTTAATAAATGAACCAAAGCCGTCAAAGAGTTGAGGACAAAGGAGGTACCCGTTCGTAGTGCTTGGTAACTGCTTCGTGAATCCGGGTTCAGTTTACAACCCGACAACAAACAAACACCAGGGACACAGGCAGGAATATGATGATAACCAAGCATGCCAATTGATGCATTGTAGAGAGCAGCAACAGCCTTTCCAGTCCTCCCAGAGAGTCCCCTGTCCACTCCTGAAGTCCTCTATCCTTCTCTGGAGTTACCAGTGTCACAGGTCGTCCCCCTGGAGCCTCCAGCTCCCCCCTAGAGGTCACCAGTCCATCCTGGAAGACATCCAGTTCCACCCGTAGAGTCACCAGTGTTACCACCCTGGAGCCTCAGTTCCCACTTTCCCAAGATCCCCAGTACAGGGCCTCCGGGGGTCAAGCTTACCTATATGGTGGATCACAGTCAGCTTGTTGCTTGGAGCAAGATGGGCCCTACCTTGGTGCGGGGCGGTGCCTGCCGTGTCAAGCCGGAGCCCCGTGCTGCCATGGGGTGCCAGGCCGGCCAGTGCCACTGCCTGCTCGTCTGAGCCGTGTCGCTTGAGAGGCTGCGGAGTCTGCGTCACGGCGATGTTGTTGGCCGCCGCCGCCGCCGGGGTCGACACCTTCTTCTTGGCCTGCGCCGCCGAAGCTGAAGAACCTGCGCAGAGAGGACCACTTCATGTGGGGGCTGGTGTGGGGTGTTGGTGGGGGCTGGTGTAGGGGGTGTGTGGGGGCTGGTGTGGGGGTTGGGGGGGCTACTGGTGTAGGGGTGTGGGGGCTGGTGTGGGGGGGCTGGTGTGGGGGGATTGGTGGGGGCTGGTGTGGGGGGGTTGGTGGGGGGCGTGGTGTGGGGGGTGGGGAGGCTTGGTTGGGGGGGTGGGGTGGGGCTGGTGTGGGGTGTGGTGGGGGCTGGTGTGGGGGGGCTGGTGTAGGGGGGTGGTGGGGGCTGGATGGTGTTGAGTGTGGGGGGCTGGCGACTGTTGTGGGGGTGCGTGGGGGCTGGCGCTGGTAATGGGGGGGTTGGTGGGGGCTGGTGGGGGGCTGGCGCTTGTGTGGGGGGGTGGTGGGGGGCTGGCGCTGGTGTGGGGGGTGGTGGGGGGCTGGCGCTGAGTATGGGGGGTGGTGGGTGGCTGGCGCTGGTGTGGGGGGTGGTGGGGGGGAGTGATATGATCGACCATAAGGTGTGGGGGAGTGGGTTAGCTCCCATAGGTGTGGGGAGGGGAGTGTGACTCACAACTAGGTGTGGGGGAGTGTATGACTCACCATAGGGTGTGGGGGAGTGTGAGACTCACCATAGGTGTGGGGGACGTAGGTGTGACTCACCATAGGTGTTGGGGATTATGACTCACCATAAGGTGTGGGGGAGTGAATCACCATAGGTGCTGGGGGACGTGTGGTGACTCACCAAGGTGTTGGGGAGTGTGTGACTCACCATAGGTGTGGGGGAGTGTATGACTCACACATATGGGTGTGGGGGAGTGTATGACACCATAGGTGAGGGGGAGTATGTGACTCACCATAGGTGTGGGGGAGGGTGACTCACCATAGGTGTGGGGGAGGTTATGACTCACCATAGGTGTGGGGAGTGTGACTCACCATAGGTTGTAGGGGAGTGTTGGAGATCCACCATAGGTGTGGGGGAGTGTGGACTTCAACCATAGGTTGGGGGAGTGATTGACTCACCCTAGGTGTGGGGGGAGGTGTGACTCACCAGAGGTGTGGGGGAGTGTATGACACCATAGGTGTGGGGGAGTGTATGACTCACCATAGGTGGGGGGGAGAGTGATCACATGGGGGGAGGTGACTATCATAGGTGTGGGAGCTGGATCACATAGGTGTGGGGGAGAGGGTGGTGGACTGCACATAGGGGGAGTGTGACTCACCATAGGTGTGGGGGGGTGTGACTCACCATAGGTGTGGGGGGAGTGTGACTCACAAGGGGGGAGTGTAGACTCACATAGGGGTGGGGGAGGTATGACTCACCATAGTCGTGGGGGGGGAGTGTGTTGTTACCTCAACTAGGTGTGGGGGAG